>OU744723.1:0-600000 GCA_916613615.1 Steromphala cineraria
ATGTTTTAAGCAAATTTGATATTTTAACGTTTCGGGTAATTTTAAGCAATTTGGTCCAAATTTTAGAAAAATGGTTTCATTCGTTTATGGGTTGAAAATCAGCCAAAATTTGCTTGTGGAGGTCTACTCAGCATGTAAATGCGTCCTAACCATGTCTTGAGCAAATTTGATATTTTTAACGTTTCGGGTCAATTTTAAGCAATTTGGTCAACATTTTAAAAAAATGGTTTTCTTCGTTTTTGGGTTGAAAATCAGCTAAACTTTGCTTGTGGAGGTCTACTCAGCATGTAAATGCGTCCTAACCATGTTTTAAGCAAATTTGATATTTTTCACGTTTCAGGTCAATTTTAAGCAATTTGGTCAAAATTTTACAAAAATGGTTTCCTTCGTTTTTGGGTTGAAAATCACCTAAACTTTGCTTGTGGAGGTCTACGGAGCATGTATGTGCGTCCTAACCATGTTTTAAGCAAATTTGATATTTTTAACGTTTCGGGTCAATTTAAAGCATTTTGCTCCAAATTTTACAAAAATGGTTTCCTTGTTTTTGGGTTGAAAATCAGCTAAAATTTGCATGTGGAGGTCAACTCAGCATGTAAGTGCGTCCTAACCATGTCTTAAGCAAATTTGATATTTTTAACGTTTCTGGTCAATTTTAAGCAATTTGGCCAAAATTTTACAAAAATGGTTTCCTTCGTTTTTGGGTTGAAAATCAGCTAAATTTTGCTTGTGGATGTGTACGGAGCATGTAGATGCGTCCTAACCATGTTTTAAGCAAATTTGATATTTTTGACGTTTCGGGTCAATTTTAAGCAATTTGGTCAAAATTTTACAAAAATGGTTTCCTTCGTTTTTGGGTTGAAAATCAGCTAAACTTTGCTTGTGGAGGTCTACGGAGCATGTAAATGCGTCCTAACCATGTTTTAAGCAAATTTGATATTTTTAACATTTCGGGTCAATTTTAAGCAATTTGGTCAAAATTTTACAAAAATGGTTTCCTTCGTTTTTGGGTTGAAAATCAGCTAAACTTTGCTTGTGGAGGTCTACTGAGCATGTAGATGCGTCCTAACCATGTTTTAAGCAAATTTGATATTTTTAACGTTTCGGGTCAATTTTAAGCAATTTGCTCCAAATTTTACAAAAATGGTTTCCTTCGTTTTTGAGTTGAAAATCAGCCAAACTTTGCTTGTGGAGGTGAACGGAGCATGTAGATGCGTCCTAACCATGTTTTAAGCAAATTTGATATTTTTGACGTTTCGGGTCAATTTTAAGCAATTTGGTCAAAATTTTACAAAAATGGTTTCCTTCGTTTTTGGGTTGAAAATCAGCTAAATTTTGCTTGTGGATGTGTACGGAGCATGTAGATGCATCCTAACCATGTTTTAAGCAAATTTGATATTTTTGACGTTTCGGGTCAATTTTAAGCAATTTGGTCAAAATTTTACAAAAATGGTTTCCTTGTTTTTGGGTTGAAAATCAGCTAAAATTTGCATGTGGAGGTCAACTCAGCATGTAAGTGCGTCCTAACCATGTCTTAAGCAAATTTGATATTTTTAACGTTTCTGGTCAATTTTAAGCAATTTGGCCAAAATTTTACAAAAATGGTTTCCTTCGTTTTTGGGTTGAAAATCAGCTAAATTTTGCTTGTGGATGTGTACGGAGCATGTAGATGCATCCTAACCATGTTTTAAGCAAATTTGATATTTTTGACGTTTCGGGTCAATTTTAAGCAATTTGGTCAAAATTTTACAAAAATGGTTTCCTTCGTTTTTGGGTTGAAAATCAGCTAAACTTTGCTTGTGGAGGTCTACGGAGCATGTAAATGCGTCCTAACCATGTTTTAAGCAAATTTGATATTTTTGACATTTCGGGTCAATTTTAAGCAATTTGGTCAAAATTTTACAAAAATGGTTTCCTTCGTTTTTGGGTTGAAAATCAGCTAAACTTTGCTTGTGGAGGTCTACTGAGCATGTAGATGCGTCCTAACCATGTTTTAAGCAAATTTGATATTTTTAACGTTTCGGGTCAATTTTAAGCAATTTGCTCCAAATTTTACAAAAATGGTTTCCTTCGTTTTTGAGTTGAAAATCAGCCAAACTTTGCTTGTGGAGGTGAACGGAGCATGTAGATGCGTCCTAACCATGTTTTAAGCAAGTTTGATATTTTTGACGTTTCGGGTCAATTTTAAGCAATTTGGTCAAAATTTTACAAAAATGGTTTCCTTCGTTTTTTGGTTGAAAATCAGCTAAATTTTGCTTGTGGGGGTTTACTCAGCATGTAAATGCGTCCTAACCATGTTTAAAGCAAATTTGATATTTTTAACATTTCGAGTAAATTTTAAGCAATTTGGTCAAAATTTTACAAAAATGGTTTCCTTCGTTTTTTGGTTGAAAATCAGCTAAATTTTGCTTGTGGAGGTCTACTCAGCATGTAAATGCGTCCTAACCATGTTTTATGCAAATTTGATATTTTTAACATTTCAAGTCAATTTTAAGCAATTTGGTTAAATTTTTTGAAAAATGGTTGCCTTCGTTCATGGGTTGAAAATCAGCTAAAATTTGCTTGTGGAGGTCTACGGAGCATGTAAATGCGTCCTAACCATGTTTTAAGCAAATTTGATATTTTTCACGTTTCAGGTCAATTTTAAGCAATTTGGTCAAAATTTTACAAAAATGGTTTCCTTCGTTTTTGGGTTGAAAATCACCTAAACTTTGCTTGTGGAGGTCTACGGAGCATGTATGTGCGTCCTAACCATGTTTTAAGCAAATTTGATATTTTTAACGTTTCAGGTCAATTTAAAGCATTTTGCTCCAAATTTTACAAAAATGGTTTCCTTGTTTTTGGGTTGAAAATCAGCTAAAATTTGCATGTGGAGGTCAACTCAGCATGTAAGTGCGTCCTAACCATGTCTTAAGCAAATTTGATATTTTTAACGTTTCTGGTCAATTTTAAGCAATTTGGCCAAAATTTTACAAAAATGGTTTCCTTCGTTTTTGGGTTGAAAATCAGCTAAATTTTGCTTGTGGATGTGTACGGAGCATGTAGATGCATCCTAACCATGTTTTAAGCAAATTTGATATTTTTGACGTTTCGGGTCAATTTTAAGCAATTTGGTCAAAATTTTACAAAAATGGTTTCCTTCGTTTTTGGGTTGAAAATCAGCTGAACTTTGCTTGTGGAGGTCTACGGAGCATGTAAATGCGTCCTAACCATGTTTTAAGCAAATTTGATATTTTTCACGTATTAGGTCAATTTTAAGCAATTTGGTCAAAATTTTACAAAAATGGTTTCCTTCGTTTTTGGGTTGAAAATCAGCTTAACTTTGCTTGTGGAGGTCTACTCAGCATGTAAATGCGTCCTAACCATGTTTTAAGCAAATTTGATATTTTTAACGTTTTTGGTCAATTTTAAGTCATTTGCTTCAAATTTTACAAAAATGGTTTCCTTCGTTTTTGGGTTGAAAATCAGCTAAACTTTGCTTGTGGAGGTCTACCGAGCATGTAGATGCGTCCGAACCATGTTTTCTACAAATTTGATATTTTTAACGTCCCGGGTCAATTCTAAGCAATTTGGTCAACATTTTACAAAAATGGTTTTCCTCGTTTTTGAGTTGAAAATCAGCCAAACTTTGCTTGTAGAGGTCTACGGAGCATGTAAATGCGTCCTAACCATGTTTTAAGCAAATTTGATATTTTAATGTTCTGGGTCAATTTGGAGCAATTTGGTCAACATTTTACAAAAATGGTTTCCTTCGTTTTTGGGTTGAAAATCAGCCAAACTTTGCTTGTAGAGGTCTACGGAGCATGTAAATGCGTCCTAACCATGTTTTAAGCAAATTTGATATTTTAACGTTTCGGGTAATTTTAAGCAATTTGGTCCAAATTTTAGAAAAATGGTTTCATTCGTTTATGGGTTGAAAATCAGCCAATATTTGCTTGTGGAGGTCTACTCAGCATGTAAATGCGTCCTAACCATGTCTTAAGCAAATTTGATATTTTTAACGTTTCGGGTCAATTTTAAGCAATTTGGTCAACATTTTAAAAAAATGGTTTTCTTCGTTTTTGGGTTGAAAATCAGCTAAACTTTGCTTGTGGAGGTCTACTCAGCATGTAAATGCGTCCTAACCATGTTTTAAGCAAATTTGATATTTTTCACGTTTCAGGTCAATTTTAAGCAATTTGGTCAAAATTTTACAAAAATGGTTTCCTTCGTTTTTGGGTTGAAAATCAGCTAAACTTTGCTTGTGGAGGTCTACGGAGCATGTATGTGCGTCCTAACCATGTTTTAAGCAAATTTGATATTTTTAACGTTTCGGGTCAATTTAAAGCATTTTGCTCCAAATTTTACAAAAATGGTTTCCTTGTTTTTGGGTTGAAAATCAGCTAAAATTTGCATGTGGAGGTCAACTCAGCATGTAAGTGCGTCCTAACCATGTCTTAAGCAAATTTGATATTTTTAACGTTTCTGGTCAATTTTAAGCAATTTGGCCAAAATTTTACAAAAATGGTTTCCTTCGTTTTTGGGTTGAAAATCAGCTAAATTTTGCTTGTGGATGTGTACGGAGCATGTAGATGCATCCTAACCATGTTTTAAGCAAATTTGATATTTTTGACGTTTCGGGTCAATTTTAAGCAATTTGGTCAAAATTTTACAAAAATGGTTTCCTTCGTTTTTGGGTTGAAAATCAGCTAAACTTTGCTTGTGGAGGTCTACGGAGCATGTAAATGCGTCCTAACCATGTTTTAAGCAAATTTGATATTTTTAACATTTCGGGTCAATTTTAAGCAATTTGGTCAAAATTTTACAAAAATGGTTTCCTTCGTTTTTGGGTTGAAAATCAGCTTAACTTTGCTTGTGGAGGTCTACTCAGCATGTAGATGCGTCCTAACCATGTTTTAAGCAAATTTGATATTTTTAACGTTTCGGGTCAATTTTAAGCAATTTGGTCAAAATTTTACAAAAATGGTTTCCTTCGTTTTTGAGTTGAAAATCAGCCAAACTTTGCTTGTGGAGGTGAACGGAGCATGTAGATGCGTCCTAACCATGTTTTAAGCAAGTTTGATATTTTTGACGTTTCGGGTCAATTTTAAGCAATTTGGTCAAAATTTTACAAAAATGGTTTCCTTCGTTTTTGGGTTGAAAATCAGCTAAATTTTGCTTGTGGATGTGTACGGAGCATGTAGATGCATCCTAACCATGTTTTAAGCAAATTTGATATTTTTGACGTTTCGGGTCAATTTTAAGCAATTTGGTCAAAATTTTACAAAAATGGTTTCCTTGTTTTTGGGTTGAAAATCAGCTAAAATTTGCATGTGGAGGTCAACTCAGCATGTAAGTGCGTCCTAACCATGTCTTAAGCAAATTTGATATTTTTAACGTTTCTGGTCAATTTTAAGCAATTTGGCCAAAATTTTACAAAAATGGTTTCCTTCGTTTTTGGGTTGAAAATCAGCTAAATTTTGCTTGTGGATGTGTACGGAGCATGTAGATGCGTCCTAACCATGTTTTAAGCAAATTTGATATTTTTGACGTTTCGGGTCAATTTTAAGCAATTTGGTCAAAATTTTACAAAAATGGTTTCCTTCGTTTTTGGGTTGAAAATCAGCTAAACTTTGCTTGTGGAGGTCTACGGAGCATGTAAATGCGTCCTAACCATGTTTTAAGCAAATTTGATATTTTTGACACTGGGTCAATTTTAAGCAATTTGGTCAAAATTTTACAAAAATGGTTTCCTTCGTTTTTGGGTTGAAAATCAGCTAAACTTTGCTTGTGGAGGTCTACTCAGCATGTAGATGCGTCCTAACCATGTTTTAAGCAAATTTGATATTTTTAACGTTTCGGGTCAATTTTAAGCAATTTGCTCCAAATTTTACAAAAATGGTTTCCTTCGTTTTTGAGTTGAAAATCAGCCAAACTTTGCTTGTGGAGGTGAACGGAGCATGTAGATGCGTCCTTACCATGTTTTAAGCAAGTTTGATATTTTTGACGTTTCGGGTCAATTTTAAGCAATTTGGTCAAAATTTTACAAAAATGGTTTCCTTCGTTTTTTGGTTGAAAATCAGCTAAATTTTGCTTGTGGGGGTTTACTCAGCATGTAAATGCGTCCTAACCATGTTTAAAGCAAATTTGATATTTTTAACATTTCGAGTAAATTTTAAGCAATTTGGTCAACATTTTACAAAAATGGTTTCCTTCGTTTTTGGGTTGAAAATCAGCCAAACTTTGCTTGTGGAGGTGTACGGAGCATGTAAATGCGTCCTAACCATGTTTTATGCAAATTTGATATTTTTAACGTTCCAGGTCAATTTTGAGCAATTTGGTCAACATTTAAAAAAAATGGTTTCCTCCGTATTTTGGTTGAAAATTAGCCAAACTTTGCTTGTAGAGGTCTACGGAGCATGTAAATGCGTCCTAACCATGTTTTAAGCAAATTTGATATTTTATCGTTTCGGGTCAATTTTAAGCAATTTGGTCCAAAATTTTGAAAAATTGTTTCCTTCGTTCATGGGTTGAAAATCAGCTAAAATTTGCTTGTGGAGGTCTACTCAGCATGTAAGTGCGTCCTAACCATGTCTTAAGCAAATTTGATATGTTTAACGTTTCTGGTCAATTTTAAGCAATTTGATCAAAAATTTTCAAAAATGGTTTCCTTCGTTTTTTGGTTGAAAATCAGCTTAACTTTGCTTGTGGAGATCTACAGAGCATGTAAATGCGTCCTAACCATGTTTTAAGCAAATTTGATATTTTTAACGTTTCGGGTCAATTTAAAGCATTTTGCTCCAAATTTTACAAAAATGGTTTCCTTCGTTTTTGGGTTGAAAATCAGCTAAACTTTACTTGTGGAGGTCTACGGAATGTAAATGCGTCCTAACCATGTTTTAAGCAAATTTGATATTTTTCACGTTTCAGGTCAATTTTAAGCAATTTGGTCAAAATTTTACAAAAATGGTTTCCTTCGTTTTTGGGTTGAAAATCAGCTAAACTTTGCTTGTGGAGGTCTACGGAGCATGTATGTGCGTCCTAACCATGTTTTAAGCAAATTGATATTTTTAACGGTTCGGGTCAATTTAAAGCATTTTGCTCCAAATTTTACAAAAATGGTTTCCTTGTTTTTGGGTTGAAAATCAGCTAAAATTTGCATGTGGAGGTCAACTCAGCATGTAAGTGCGTCCTAACCATGTCTTAAGCAAATTTGATATTTTTAACATTTCTGGTCAATTTTAAGCAATTTGGTCAAAATTTTACAAAAATGGTTTCCTTCGTTTTTGGGTTGAAAATCAGCTAAATTTTGCTTGTGGATGTGTACGGAGCATGTAGATGCATCCTAACCATGTTTTAAGCAAATTTGATATTTTTGACGTTTCTGGTCAATTTTAAGCAATTTGGTCAAAATTTTACAAAAATGGTTTCCTTCGTTTTTGGGTTGAAAATCAGCTAAACTTTCCTTGTTGAGGTCTACGGAGCATGTAATTGCGTCCTAACCATGTTTTGAGCAAATTTGATGTTTTTAACGTTTCGGGTCAATTTTAAGCAATTTGGTCCACAAGGAAAGTTTGGCTGATTTTGACATTAAAACGGTTACTTCTTATACAAACTATATGCACTATTAACAGTGAGATCTTACAATGTTCATTGTGAATTTAATAATGAGAAAACAGTTATAAAATTCATCGATGAGGCGGACCAAATAATGTAACCTTTTGTGGTTATTCGCCTTTAGCCAATTTGCGAGTGTTCATTGCCATTTAACACTGAGAAATCCTTCAAATCAACCAATCAGAAACAAGTATTTACCTAATTCATGTTACAATTAATGTTACATTGGCGTTTCCTCGGATTTGGGATATTTAATGTTATATTGCCTTGTTCCTGTGATTGGATATATTTCATATTGAATTGCCCTGTGCAGGATTGACCATAGATAATTTTGAATGCCCTGTTCCCAGGTTGGTGGCAGGATGTTCACTTAACCAAGATAATGGGTAATTTTCGGATTTGGGCATGAAATAATCATGTTTATAAAATAAACAAAAAACAAAAAGTAAGACATTACATATTATTATTACATTCAACTACATCACAGTCCTGCGGGAACATCAGATCGATCTTCCTTGTCTTCCCCCTCCTCGTGAACCAGCAGATCTGGAACAATAATGATCAGATAATCATAGTCTACCATTGAATCATACCAGGTACCAACTTACTGCTGGGTGGACAGAGGCACGCTTCACAATTAGTTACTTACCCAGGTTGAAACCACAGACCTGGGGCAAGGGACTCAAGGATTTGAACCTACTGCCGGGGGGACAGAGGCACGCTTCACAATTAGTCACTTACCCAGGTTGAAACCACAGACCTGGGGCAAGGGACTCAAGGATTCGAACCTACTGCTGGGGGGACAGAGGCAGGCTTCAAAATTAGTCACTTACCCATGGCTCTAGAGGTCTAACTCAAGCTGACACCTATCTACACCGCTCTAGAGGTCTAACTCAAGCTGACACCTATCTACATGGCTCTAGAGGTCTAACTCAAGCTGACACCTATCTACACGGCTCTAGAGGTCTAACTCAAGCTGACACCTATCTACATGGCTCTAGAGGTCTAACTCAAGCTGACACCTATCTACATGGCTCTAGAGGTCTAACTCAAGCTGACACCTATCTACATGGCTCTAGAGGTCTAACTCAAGCTGACACCTATCTACATGGCTCTAGAGGTCTAACTCCAGCTGACACCTATTTCATGGCTCTAGAGGTCTAACTCAAGCTGACACCTATCTACACGGCTCTATAGGTCTAACTCAAGCTGACACCTATCTACACCGCTCTAGAGGTCTAACTCAAGCTGACACCTATCTAAACGGCTCTAGAGGTCTAACTCAAGCTGACACCTATCTACACGGCTCTATAGGTCTAACTCAAGCTGACACCTATCTACACGGCTCTAGAGGTCTAACTCCAGCTGACAGCTATCTACACGGCTCTAGAGGTCTAACTCAAGCTGACACCTATCTACATGGCTCTAGAGGTCTAACTCAAGCTGACACCTATCTACATGGCTCTAGAGGTCTAACTCAAGCTGACACCTATCTACATGGCTCTAGAGGTCTAACTCAAGCTGACACCTATCTACACGGCTCTAGAGGTCTAACTCAAGCTGACACCTATCTACACGGCTCTAGAGGTCTAACTCCAGCTGACACCTATCTACACGGCTCTAGAGGTCTAACTCAAGCTGACACCTATCTACACGGCTCTAGAGGTCTAACTCAAGCTGACACCTATCTACATGGCTCTAGAGGTCTAACTCAAGCTGACACCTATCTACATGGCTCTAGAGGTCTAACTAAAGCTGACACCTATCTACATGGCTCTAGAGGTCTAACTCAAGCTGACACCTATCTACACGGCTCTAGAGGTCTAACTCCAGCTGACACCTATCTACACGGCTCTAGAGGTCTAACTCAAGCTGACACCTATCTACATGGCTCTAGAGGTCTAACTCAAGCTGACACCTATCTACACGGCTCTAGAGGTCTAACTCAAGCTGACACCTATCTACATGGCTCTAGAGGTCTAACTCAAGCTGACACCTATCTACATGGCTCTAGAGGTCTAACTCCAGCTGACACCTATTTCATGGCTCTAGAGGTCTAACTCAAGCTGACACCTATCTACACGGCTCTAGAGGTCTAACTCAAGCTGACACCTATCTCATCCGCTCTAGAGGTCTAACTCAAGCTGACACCTATCTACATGGCTCTAGAGGTCTAACTCAAGCTGACACCTATCTAAACGGCTCTAGAGGTCTAACTCCAGCTGACAGCTATCTACACGGCTCTAGAGGTCTAACTCAAGCTGACACCTATCTACACGGCTCTAGAGGTCTAACTCAAGCTGACTCCTATCTACATGGCTCTAGAGGTCTAACTCAAGCTGACACCTATCTAAACGGCTCTAGAGGTCTAACTCAAGCTGACACCTATCTACACGGCTCTAGAGGTCTAACTCAAGCTGACACCTATCTACATGGCTCTACGGGGCTAACTCAAGCTGACACCTATCTACACGGCTCTAGAGGTCTAACTCAAGCTGACACCTATCTACATGGCTCTAGAGGTCTAACTCAAGCTGACACCTATCTACACGGCTCTAGAGGTCTAACTCAAGCTGACACCTATCTACACGGCTCTAGAGGTCTAACTCAAGCTGACACCTATCTACACGGCTCTAGAGGTCTAACTCCAGCTGACACCTATCTACACCGCTCTAGAGGTCTAACTCAAGCTGACACCTATCTACATGGCTCTAGAGGTCTAACTCAAGCTGACACCTATCTACATGGCTCTAGAGGTCTAACTCAAGCTGACACCTATCTACATGGCTCTAGAGGTCTAACTCAAGCTGACACCTATCTACACGGCTCTAGAGGTCTAACTCAAGCTGACACCTATCTACATGGCTCTAGAGGTCTAACTCAAGCTGACACCTATCTACACAGCTCTAGAGGTCTAACTCAAGCTGACACCTATCTACATGGCTCTAGAGATCTAAATCAAGCTGACACCTATCTACACAGCTCTAGAGGTCTAACTCAAGCTGACACCTATCTACACGGCTCTAGAGGTCTAACTCAAGCTGACACCTATCTACACGGCTCTAGAGGTCTAACTCCAGCTGACATCTATCTACACCGCTCTAGAGGTCTAACTCAAGCTGACACCTATCTACATGGCTCTAGAGGTCTAACTCAAGCTGACACCTATCTACACGGCTCTAGAGGTCTAACTCAAGCTGACACCTATCTACACGGCTCTAGATGTCTAACTCAAGCTGACACCTATCTACACGGCTCTAGAGGTCTAACTCCAGCTGACACCTATCTACACAGCTCTAGAGGTCTAACTCAAGCTGACACCTATCTACATGGCTCTAGAGGTCTAACTAAAGCTGACACCTATCTACATGGCTCTAGAGGTCTAACTCAAGCTGACACCTATCTACACAGCTCTAGAGGTCTAACTCAAGCTGACACCTATCTACACAGCTCTAGAGGTCTAACTCAAGCTGACACCTATCTACCTGACTCTAGAAGGTCTAACTCAAGCTGACACCTATCTACATGGCTCTAGAGGTCTAACTCAAGCTGACACCTATCTACACGGCTCTAGAGATCTAAATCAAGCTGACACCTATCTACACAGCTCTAGAGGTCTAACTCAAGCTGACACCTATCTACATGGCTCTAGAGGTCTAACTCAAGCTGACACCTATCTACACAGCTCTAGAAGGTCTAACTCAAGCTGACACCTATCTACATGGCTCTAGAAGGTCTAACTCAAGCTGACACCTATCTACACAGCTCTAGAAGGTCTAACTCAAGCTGACACCTATCTACACAGCTCTAGAGGTCTAACTCAAGCTGACACCTATCTACACAGCTCTAGAGGTCTAACTCAAGCTGACACCTATCTACCTGACTCTAGAAGGTCTAACTCAAGCTGACATCTATCTACATGGCTCTAGAAGGTCTAACTAAAGCTGACACCTATCTACACGGCTCTAGAAGGTCTAACTCAAGCTGACACCTATCTACCTGACTCTAGAAGGTCTAACTCAAGCTGACACCTATCTACCTGACTCTAGAATGTCTAACTCAAGCTGACACCTATCTACCTGACTCTAGAAGGTCTAACTCAAGCTGACACCTATCTACACGGCTCTAGAGGTCTAACTCAAGCTGACACCTATCTACCTGACTCTAGAAGGTCTAACTCAAGCTGACACCTATCTACACGGCTCTAGAAGATCTTGCCACTTGAAATGAATTGACCTAATATTTCCGAATTATACAAAGTGACAAACTTGCCACTTGAAATGAATTGTCTTCATACTTCTGAATTATACAAAGTGACAAACTTGCCACTTGAAATGAATTGACTTCATATTTCTGAATTATACAAAGTGACAACCCTCTAGCCACTTGAGATGAAGTAAGGAAGGAGACTCCAAAGCTATTCTTTCCTGTTCACATATTGTAGAAATGGTCAGAGGAGGTCACTCACCTTTAGCTATCCTCTGGAGTATATTTGATTTGCAGATCTTCTGGTACTCGTCCACATGTATCAGGTAGGGTTCCATTAGGGACAGGAACCTCTGGAGGCTGCACAGGCTTTCCTCACTGCCCCCAATCTTCTTTACCTAGCAACATGCACGTCATGGAGCTGTCAAACTTTACCTATCATCATCATGATTATTTCAGTGTTACAGGCTATGGTGGAAAACAATACAATAGAACATGACTAAACTTATGCTAAGAATGTCTTTAGCTGAATATTTGAAAAGATATAAAGAGGTAAATCAAATTACTGAATTCGACCTAATAGGCGCCCTTTCCCATTAAAATACAAACAGTTTGCAAAATTTTGAAACCACTTGTTTACAAATGTAGTCTTGGATTTTGATTAACTTTGTTATCTGCATGCAAATGTAGTTTAAATGTCTGTAAAGACATTTAATCATCCATAATCATCATCCATCATCCATAATAATAATAATAATAATAACAATGAGTGGATTTATATAGCGCTAAATGCTCCAGGCACTAAGTGTCTGCTCTAAGAGCAAATCATCATCCTCATCCATAATCATCATCCATCACGATTGTTCACTGTGAACATATGAACCTACATACCTCCCCACAGTACAAGGCTCTGACCCACTGATCTCCCGCATCATCCTCCTACAACTTACATACCTCCCCACAGTACAAGGCTCTGACTCAGTGATCTCCCGCATCATCCTCCTACCACCTACATACCTCCCCACAGTACAAGGCTGGGACCCAGTGATCTCCCCAATCATCCTCGTACACCCTACCTACCTCCCCACAGTACAAGGTAAGGACCCAGTGATCTCCCGCATCATCCTCCTACAACCTACATACCTCCCCACAGTACAAGGCTCTGACCCAGTGATCTCCCGCATCATCCTCCTACCACCTACATACCTCCCCACAGTACAAGGCTCTGACCCAGTGATCTCCCACATCATCCTCCTACCACCTACATACCTCCCCACAGTACAAGGCTCTGACCCAGTGATCTCCCACATCATCCCCCTACAACCTACATACCTCCCCACAGTACAAGGCTAGGACCCACTGATCTCCCACATCATCCTCCTACCACCTACATACCTCCCCACAGTACAAGGCTCGGACCCAGTGATCTCACGCATCATCCCCCTAAAACCTACATACCTCCCCACAGTACAAGGCTTGGACCCAGTGATCTCCCGCATCATCCTCCTACCACCTACATACCTCCCCACAGTACAAGGCTTGGACCCAGTGATCTCCCGCATCATCCTCCTACCACCTACCTACCTCCCCACAGTACAAGGCTCGGACCCAGTGATCTCACGCATCATCCCCCTACAACCTACATACCTCCCCACAGTACAAGGCTCGGACCCAGTGATCTCCCGCATCATCCCCCTACAACCTACATACCTCCCCACAGTACAAGGCTAGGACCCAGTGATCTCCCACATCATCCTCCTACAACCTACCTACCTCCCCACAGTACAAGGTAAGGACCCAGTGATCTCCCGCATCATCCTCCTACAACCTACCTACCTCCCCACAGTACAAGGCTCGGACCCACTGATCTCCCGCATCATCCTCCTACAACCTACCTACCTCCCCACAGTACAAGGTAAGGACCCAGTGATCTCCCGCATCATCCCCCTACAACCTACATACCTCCCCACAGTACAAGGCTCGGACCCAGTGATGTCCTGCATCATCCTCCTACCACCCACCTACCTCCCAACAGTACAAGGCTCGGACCAGAGATCTCCCGCATCATCCTCCTACAACCTACCTACCTCCCAACAGTACAAGGCTCGGACCAGAGATCTCCCGCATCATCCTCATACAACCTACATACCTCCCAACAGTACAAGGCTGGGACCCACTGATCTCCCGCATCATCCTCCTACCACCCACCTACCTCCCCACAGTACAAGGCTAGGACCCAGTGATTTCCAGCATCATCCTCCTACACTCTACATACCTCCCCACAGTACAAGGCTGGGACCCACTGATCTCCAGCATCATCCTCCTACACCCTACCTACCTCCCCACAGTACAAGGCAGGGACCCACTGATCTCCAGCATCATCCTCCTACAACCTACCTACCTCCCCACAGTTCAAGGCTGGGACCCAGTGATCTCCTGCATCATCCTTGTACAACCTACATACCTCCCCACAGTACAAGGCTCGGACCCAGTGATCTCCCGCATCATCCTTGTACAACCTACCTACCTCCCCACAGTACAAGGCTGGGACCCAGTGATCTCCCACATCATCCTTGTACAACCTACCTACCTCCCCACAGTACAAGGCTGGGACCCAGTGATCTCCTGCATCATCCTTGTACACCCTACCTACCTCCCCACAGTACAAGGCTGGGACCCAGTGATCTCCCACATCATCCTTGTACAACCTACCTACCTCCCCACAGTACAAGGTAAGGACCCAGTGATCTCCCACATCATCCTTGTACACCCTACCTACCTCCCCACAGTACAAGGCTCTGACCCACTGATCTCCCGCATCATCCTCCTACAACCTACATACCTCCCCACAGTACAAGGCTCTGACCCAGTGATCTCCCACATCATCCTCCTACCACCTACATACCTCCCAACAGTACAAGGCTCGGACCCAGTGATCTCCCGCATCATCCTCCTACAACCCACCTACCTCCCCACAGTACAAGGCTCTGACCCAGTGATCTCCCACATCATCCTCCTACAACCCACCTACCTCCCCACAGTACAAGGCTCTGACCCAGTGATCTCCCACATCATCCTCCTACAACCTACATACCTCCCCACAGTACAAGGCTCGGACCCAGTGATGTCCTGCATCATCCTCCTACCACCCACCTACCTCCCAACAGTACAAGGCTCGGACCCACTGATCTCCCGCATCATCCTCCTACAACCTACCTACCTCCCAACAGTACAAGGCTCGGACCAGAGATCTCCCGCATCATCCTCATACAACCTACATACCTCCCAACAGTACAAGGCTGGGACCCACTGATCTCCCGCATCATCCTCCTACCACCCACCTACCTCCCCACAGTACAAGGCTAGGACCCAGTGATTTCCAGCATCATCCTCCTACACTCTACATACCTCCCCACAGTACAAGGCTGGGACCCACTGATCTCCAGCATCATCCTCCTACACCCTACCTACCTCCCCACAGTACAAGGCAGGGACCCACTGATCTCCAGCATCATCCTCCTACAACCTACCTACCTCCCCACAGTTCAAGGCTGGGACCCAGTGATCTCCTGCATCATCCTTGTACAACCTACATACCTCCCCACAGTACAAGGCTCGGACCCAGTGATCTCCCGCATCATCCTTGTACAACCTACCTACCTCCCCACAGTACAAGGCTGGGACCCAGTGATCTCCCACATCATCCTTGTACAACCTACCTACCTCCCCACAGTACAAGGCTGGGACCCAGTGATCTCCTGCATCATCCTTGTACACCCTACCTACCTCCCCACAGTACAAGGCTGGGACCCAGTGATCTCCCACATCATCCTTGTACAACCTACCTACCTCCCCACAGTACAAGGTAAGGACCCAGTGATCTCCCACATCATCCTTGTACACCCTACCTACCTCCCCACAGTACAAGGCTCTGACCCACTGATCTCCCGCATCATCCTCCTACAACCTACATACCTCCCCACAGTACAAGGCTCTGACCCAGTGATCTCCCACATCATCCTCCTACCACCTACATACCTCCCAACAGTACAAGGCTCGGACCCACTGATCTCCCGCATCATCCTCCTACAACCCACCTACCTCCCCACAGTACAAGGCTGGGACCCAGTGATCTCCAGCATCATCCTCCTACAACCTACATACCTCCCCACAGTACAAGGCTCGGACCCAGTGATGTCCTGCATCATCCTCCTACCACCCACCTACCTCCCAACAGTACAAGGCTCGGACCCACTGATCTCCCGCATCATCCTCCTACAACCTACCTACCTCCCAACAGTACAAGGCTCGGACCAGAGATCTCCCGCATCATCCTCATACAACCTACATACCTCCCAACAGTACAAGGCTGGGACCCACTGATCTCCAGCATCATCCTCCTACAACCTACATACCTCCCAACAGTACAAGGCTGGGACCCACTGATCTCCCGCATCATCCTCCTACAACCTACATACCTCCCCACAGTACAAGGCTCTGACCCAGTGATCTCCCGCATCATCCTCCTGCCACCTACATACCTCCCCACAGTACAAGGCTCTGACCCAGTGATCTCCCACATCATCCTCCTACCACCTACATACCTCCCCACAGTACAAGGCTCTGACCCAGTGATCTCCCACATCATCCCCCTACAACCTACATACCTCCCCACAGTACAAGGCTAGGACCCACTGATCTCCCACATCATCCTCCTACCACCTACATACCTCCCCACAGTACAAGGCTCGGACCCAGTGATCTCACGCATCATCCCCCTAAAACCTACATACCTCCCCACAGTACAAGGCTTGGACCCAGTGATCTCCCGCATCATCCTCCTACCACCTACATACCTCCCCACAGTACAAGGCTTGGACCCAGTGATCTCCCGCATCATCCTCCTACCACCTACCTACCTCCCCACAGTACAAGGCTCGGACCCAGTGATCTCCCGCATCATCCCCCTACAACCTACATACCTCCCCACAGTACAAGGCTCGGACCCAGTGATCTCCCGCATCATCCCCCTACAACCTACATACCTCCCCACAGTACAAGGCTAGGACCCAGTGATCTCCCACATCATCCTCCTACAACCTACCTACCTCCCCACAGTACAAGGTAAGGACCCAGTGATCTCCCGCATCATCCTCCTACAACCTACCTACCTCCCCACAGTACAAGGCTCGGACCCACTGATCTCCCGCATCATCCTCCTACAACCTACCTACCTCCCCACAGTACAAGGTAAGGACCCAGTGATCTCCCGCATCATCCCCCTACAACCTACATACCTCCCCACAGTACAAGGCTCGGACCCAGTGATCTCCCGCATCATCCCCCTACAACCTACATACCTCCCCACAGTACAAGGCTCGGACCCAGTGATGTCCTGCATCATCCTCGTACACCCTACCTACCTCCCAACAGTACAAGGCTCGGACCAGAGATCTCCTGCATCATCCTCCTACCACCCACCTACCTCCCCACAGTACAAGGTAAGGACCCAGTGATGTCCTGCATCATCCTCGTACACCCTACCTACCTCCCCACAGTACAAGGCTGGGACCCACTGATCTCCTGCATCATCCTCCTACCACCCACCTACCTCCCAACAGTACAAGGCTCGGACCCACTGATCTCCCGCATCATCCTCCTACAACCTACCTACCTCCCAACAGTACAAGGCTCGGACCAGAGATCTCCCGCATCATCCTCATACAACCTACATACCTCCCAACAGTACAAGGCTGGGACCCACTGATCTCCCGCATCATCCTCCTACCACCCACCTACCTCCCCACAGTACAAGGCTAGGACCCAGTGATTTCCAGCATCATCCTCCTACACTCTACATACCTCCCCACAGTACAAGGCTGGGACCCACTGATCTCCAGCATCATCCTCCTACACCCTACCTACCTCCCCACAGTACAAGGCAGGGACCCACTGATCTCCAGCATCATCCTCCTACAACCTACCTACCTCCCCACAGTTCAAGGCTGGGACCCAGTGATCTCCTGCATCATCCTTGTACAACCTACATACCTCCCCACAGTACAAGGCTCGGACCCAGTGATCTCCCGCATCATCCTTGTACAACCTACCTACCTCCCCACAGTACAAGGCTGGGACCCAGTGATCTCCCACATCATCCTTGTACAACCTACCTACCTCCCCACAGTACAAGGCTGGGACCCAGTGATCTCCTGCATCATCCTTGTACACCCTACCTACCTCCCCACAGTACAAGGCTGGGACCCAGTGATCTCCCACATCATCCTTGTACAACCTACCTACCTCCCCACAGTACAAGGTAAGGACCCAGTGATCTCCCACATCATCCTTGTACACCCTACCTACCTCCCCACAGTACAAGGCTCTGACCCACTGATCTCCCGCATCATCCTCCTACAACCTACATACCTCCCCACAGTACAAGGCTCTGACCCAGTGATCTCCCACATCATCCTCCTACCACATACATACCTCCCAACAGTACAAGGCTCGGACCCAGTGATCTCCAGCATCATCCTCCTACCACCCACCTACCTCCCCACAGTACAAGGCTCGGACCCACTGATCTCCCGCATCATCCTCCTACAACCCACCTACCTCCCCACAGTACAAGGCTGGGACCCACTGATCTCCAGCATCATCCTCCTACAACCTACATACCTCCCCACAGTACAAGGCTCGGACCCAGTGATGTCCTGCATCATCCTCCTACCACCCACCTACCTCCCAACAGTACAAGGCTCGGACCCACTGATCTCCCGCATCATCCTCCTACAACCTACCTACCTCCCAACAGTACAAGGCTCGGACCAGAGATCTCCCGCATCATCCTCATACAACCTACATACCTCCCAACAGTACAAGGCTGGGACCCACTGATCTCCAGCATCATCCTCCTACAACCTACATACCTCCCAACAGTACAAGGCTGGGACCCACTGATCTCCCGCATCATCCTCCTACCACCCACCTACCTCCCCACAGTACAAGGCTAGGACCCAGTGATTTCCAGCATCATCCTCCTACACTCTACATACCTCCCCACAGTACAAGGCTGGGACCCACTGATCTCCAGCATCATCCTCCTACACCCTATCTACCTCCCCACAGTACAAGGCTCGGACCCACTGATCTCCCGCATCATCCCCCTACAACCTACCTACCTCCCAACAGTACAAGGCTCGGACCCAGTGATCTCCTGCATCATCCTCCTACAACCTACATACCTCCCCACAGTACAAGGCTGGGACCCAGTGATCTCCTGCATCATCCTTGTACAACCTACCTACCTCCCAACAGTACAAGGCTGGGACCCAGTGATCTCCCACATCATCCTTGTACAACCTACCTACCTCCCAACAGTACAAGTCTCTGACCCAGTGATCTCCCGCATCATCCCCCTACAACCTACCTACCTCCCCACAGTACAAGGCTCGGACCCAGTGACGTCCTGCATCATCCTCCTACCACCCACCTACCTCCCAACAGTACAAGGCTCGGACCCACTGATCTCCCGCATCATCCTCCTACAACCTACCTACCTCCCAACAGTACAAGGCTCGGACCAGAGATCTCCCGCATCATCCTCATACAACCTACATACCTCCCAACAGTACAAGGCTGGGACCCACTGATCTCCAGCATCATCCTCCTACAACCTACATACCTCCCAACAGTACAAGGCTGGGACCCACTGATCTCCCGCATCATCCTCCTACCACCCACCTACCTCCCCACAGTACAAGGCTAGGACCCAGTGATTTCCAGCATCATCCTCCTACACTCTACATACCTCCCCACAGTACAAGGCTGGGACCCACTGATCTCCAGCATCATCCTCCTACAACCTACATACCTCCCCACAGTACAAGGCTCGGACCCACTGATCTCCCGCATCATCCTCGTACACCCTACCTACCTCCCCACAGTACAAGGCTTGGACCCACTGATCTCCCGCATCATCCTCCTACCACCTACCTACCTCCCCACAGTACAAGGCCCGGACCTAGTGATCTCCTGCATCATCCTCCTACAACCTACATACCTCCCCACAGTACAAGGCTCGGACCCACTGATCTCCCGCATCATCCTCCTACCACCCACCTACCTCCCCACAGTACAAGGCTCGGACCCAGTGATGTCCTGCATCATCCTCCTACAACCTACATACCTCCCCACAGTACAAGGCTGGGACCCAGTGATCTCCTGCATCATCCTTGTACAACCTACCTACCTCCCCACAGTACAAGGCTGGGACCCAGTGATCTCCCACATCATCCTTGTACAACCTACCTACCTCCCAACAGTACAAGGCTGGGACCCAGTGATCTCCCACATCATCCTTGTACAACCTACATACCTCCCAACAGTACAAGGCTCTGACCCACTGATCTCCCGCATCATCCTCCTACCACATACATACCTCCCCACAGTACAAGGCTAGGACCCAGTGATCTCCTGCATCATCCTTGTACACCCTACCTACCTCCCCACAGTACAAGGCTGGGACCCAGTGATCTCCCACATCATCCTTGTACACCCTACATACCTCCCCACAGTACAAGGCTGGGACCCAGTGATCTCCTGCATCATCCTTGTACAACCTACATACCTCCCCACAGTACAAGGCTCTGACCCACTGATCTCCCGCATCATCCTCCTACCACATACATACCTCCCAACAGTACAAGGCTGGGACCCAGTGATCTCCTGCATCATCCTTGTACAACCTACCTACCTCCCCACAGTACAAGGCTGGGACCCAGTGATCTCCTGCATCATCCTTGTACACCCTACCTACCTCCCAACAGTACAAGGCTGGGACCCAGTGATCTCCTGCATCATCCTTGTACAACCTACCTACCTCCCAACAGTACAAGGCTGGGACCCAGTGATCTCCTGCATCATCCTTGTACACCCTACCTACCTCCCAACAGTACAAGGCTGGGACCCAGTGATCTCCTGCATCATCCTTGTACAACCTACCTACCTCCCAACAGTACAAGGCTGGGACCCAGTGATCTCCTGCATCATCCTTGTACAACCTACCTACCTCCCCACAGTACAAGGCTGGGACCCAGTGATCTCCTGCATCATCCTTGTACACCCTACCTACCTCCCCACAGTACAAGGCTGGGACCCAGTGATCTCCTGCATCATCCTTGTACAACCTACCTACCTCCCAACAGTACAAGGCTCAGACCCAGTGATCTCCCGCATCATCCTCCTACCACCCGTCTACCTCCCCACAGTACAAGGCTGGGACCCAGTGATCTCCTGCATCATCCTTGTACAACCTACCTACCTCCCCACAGTACAAGGCTGGGACCCAGTGATCTCCTGCATCATCCTTGTACACCCTACCTACCTCCCAACAGTACAAGGCTGGGACCCAGTGATCTCCCACATCATCCTTGTACACCCTACCTACCTCCCAACAGTACAAGGCTAGGACCCAGTGATGTCCAGCATCATCCTTGTACAACCTACCTACCTCCTTAGAGTTCAAGGCTCGGACCCAGTGATCTCCTGCATCATCCTCCTACCACCTACCTACCTCCCCACAGTACAAGGCTCGGACCCACTGATCTCCTGCATCATCCTTGTACACCCTACCTACCTCCCAACAGTACAAGGCTCGGACCCACTGATCTCCTGCATCATCCTCCTACCACCTTCCTACCTCCCAACAGTACAAGGCTTGGACCCAGTGATGTCCAGCATCATCCTTGTACACCCTACCTACCTCCCCACAGTACAAGGCTAGGACCCAGTGATGTCCAGCATCATCCTTGTACACCCTACCTACCTCCCAACAGTACAAGGCTAGGACCCAGTGATGTCCAGCATCATCCTTGTACAACCAACCTACCTCCCCACAGTACAAGGCTAGGACCCAGTGATGTCCAGCATCATCCTTGTACACCCTACCTACCTCCCCACAGTACAAGGCTCTGACCCACTGATCTCCCGCATCATCCTCCTACAACCTACATACCTCCCAACAGTACAAGGTAAGGACCCAGTGATGTCCAGCATCATCCTTGTACACCCTACCTATCTCCCAACAGTACAAGGCTGGGACCCAGTGATCTCCTGCATCATCCTTGTACAACCTACCTACCTCCCCACAGTACAAGGTAAGGACCCAGTGATCTCCCACATCATCCTTGTACAACCTACCTACCTCCCCACAGTACAAGGCTCGGACCCAGTGATCTCCCGCATCATCCTTGTACACCCTACCTACCTCCCAACAGTACAAGGCTCGGACCCACTGATCTCCTGCATCATCCTTGTACCACCTACCTACCTCCCCACAGTACAAGGCTCGGACCCAGTGATCTCCCGCATCATCCCCCTACAACCTACCTACCTCCCCACAGTACAAGGTAAGGACCCAGTGATGTCCCGCATCATCCTCGTACACCCTACCTACCTCCCCACAGTACAAGGCTCGGACCCAGTGATCTCCTGCATAATCCTCCTACAACTTACATACCTCCCCACAGTACAAGGCTCGGACCCACTGATCTCCCGCATCATCCTTGTACACCCTACCTACCTCCACACAGTACAAGGCTCGGACCCAGTGATCTCCCACATCATCCTTGTACACCCTACCTACCTCCACACAGTACAAGGTAAGGACCCAGTGATGTCCCGCATCATCCTCGTACACCCTACCTACCTCCCCACAGTACAAGGCTCGGACCCAGTGATCTCCTGCATAATCCTCCTACAACTTACATACCTCCCCACAGTACAAGGCTCGGACCCACTGATCTCCCGCATCATCCTCCTACAACTTACATACCTCCCCACAGTACAAGGCTCTGACCCAGTGATCTCCCGCATCATCCTCGTACAACTCCAGACGAATGTCAGCGGCAAACGGCGGCCATTTGTGATCTGAGATTCCTAGAATTACAGTCAGAGGAAGCACAAGGGAGTCGTGGGCTGAATACAGACACATCTTGTGAGGACTGGAACAGAGGAAGATTAGTCAGAAATCAGAAGATTTCCTATTTCACCGGCCTGTTTTACATCAGAAATTCAATAAAATTGCGAAACTCTGAATAAGTTGAATGATTCAAATATCAAGAGCAATTTATATACCGTATCCTAGCAGGTATAAGACCATACTCAAGCAAAAGACAACCCCCCTTTTTTCAGGGTTTAGCAGGTTGGTGTCACTCTCGGTTTAAAGCCCACTCCCAAAATCTTGGAAATCTGACAAAATCTAAAGACCAGGGTACTATCTATCAGACAATCCAGTTAGCAAGTCTTTGTTAATTTACACCAGCAGCAAATTGTTCAAACAATGATGTAATTTCAGAATTGAACTTGTAAAATAAAAATACCTTTGTCTTGTTGTTACTTTTAATTACTTTACACATTATAAATAATAAGATAAATATAAACTAAAATATTGTTTTAAAATATTCATGCATCATTCACGCACTGTTTGATATCAGCTGAAATCATGACATGTGACTTCACTTGCATCCTCATTCAGGATTTGGAATATCTGATTTTCAGGTTTTATCAAGAATTTTGATGCTGCTTGGTTTAATATGACATATTTCCAAAGACTAAAAAAAAGGACAAACGTATCATTGTCAACTTTCAATGCAACTTGCATCAATTGTCTTCTTAGTTGGGGTCTCTCATGGTTAAAGGCCCACCCCCCTATTTTAAAGATATTTGTTTGCCAGGCCACTGGTCTTATACAGGCCAGGATACGAAGGTCAGTTTTGCTTCAGTTTCAGTGATGACTCTCCATCGTATAACATGCTAAAAAGGTTTAGAAATGCACCAGTTACACTTTATGTGGTGTAACATCTTCATCATCAAGCAAAGTCATTGGTTTTTTTTGTATCTGTTTCCAGGTGAGGTTATGAGGGGGGTTGAGGTTCGAGGGTTGAGTGAGGGAAGTGATTTTGTGTCTGGGTGGAGAGGGGAAGGGTTGTTTTGGGTTCTTTTACCTGTTTCCTTGTACGAAGGCCTTCATTTCCTCCACAGCGAGAGTGAGCGCTCGTCCTGCATTCATCCTGAGAGCCAAGGTTCGTTCTGCCCTGAAGCAGAGAGTTCATAGATGAGGAACTAGTGAGAGCCAGGGTTCGTTCTGCCCTGAAGCAAAGAGTTCATAGATGAGCAACTAGTGAGAGCCAGGGTTCGTTCTGCCCTGAAGCAGAGAGTTCATAGATGAGGAACTAGTGAGAGCCAAGGTTCGTTCTGCCCTGAAGCAGAGAGTTCATAGATGAGGAACTAGTGAGAGCCAGGGTTCGTTCTGCCCTGAAGCAGAGAGTTCATAGATGAGCAACTAGTGAGAGCCAAGGTTCGTTCTGCCCTGAAGCAGAGAGTTCATAGATGAGGAACTAGTGAGAGCCAGGGTTTGTTCTGCCCTGAAGCAGAGAGTTCATAGATGAGGAACTAGTGAGAGCCAGGGTTCGTTCTGCCCTGAAGCAGAGAGTTCATAGATGAGGAACTAGTGAGAGCCAGGGTTCGTTCTGCCCTGAAGCAGAGAGTTCATAGATGAGGAACTAGTGAGAGCCAAGGTTCGTTCTGCCCTGAAGCAGAGAGTTCATAGATGAGGAACTAGTGAGAGCCAGGGTTCGTTCTGCCCTGAAGCAGAGAGTTCATAGATGAGCAACTAGTGAGAGCCAAGGTTCGTTCTGCCCTGAAGCAGAGAGTTCATAGATGAGGAACTAGTGAGAGCCAGGGTTTGTTCTGCCCTGAAGCAGAGAGTTCATAGATGAGGAACTAGTGAGAGCCAAGGTTCGTTCTGCCCTGAAGCAGAGAGTTCATAGATGAGGAACTAGTGAGAGCCAGGGTTCGTTCTGCCCTGAAGCAGAGAGTTCATAGATGAGGAACTAGTGAGAGCCAAGGTTCGTTCTGCCCTGAAGCAGAGAGTTCATAGATGAGGAACTAGTGAGAGCCAGGGTTTGTTCTGCCCTGAAGCAGAGAGTTCATAGATGAGGAACTAGAGAGAGCCAAGGTTCGTTCTGCCCTGAAGCAGAGAGTTCATAGATGAGGAACTAGTGAGAGCCAAGGTTCGTTCTGCCCTGAAGCAGAGAGTTCATAGATGAGGAACTAGAGAGAGCCAAGGTTCGTTCTGCCCTGAAGCAGAGAGTTCATAGATGAGGAACTAGTGAGAGCCAGGGTTTGTTCTGCCCTGAAGCAGAGAAGTCATAGATGAGGAACTAGAGAGAGCCAAGGTTCGTTCTGCCCTGAAGCAGAGAGTTCATAGATGAGGAACTAGTGAGAGCCAGGGTTCGTTCTGCCCTGAAGCAGAGAGTTCATAGATGAGGAACTAGTGAGAGCCAAGGTTCGTTCTGCCCTGAAGCAGAGAGTTCATAGATGAGGAACTAGTGAGAGCCAGGGTTCGTTCTGCCCTGAAGCAGAGAGTTCATAGATGAGGAACTAGTGAGAGCCAAGGTTCGTTCTGCCCTGAAGCAGAGAGTTCATAGATGAGCAACTAGTGAGAGCCAAGGTTCGTTCTGCCCTGCAGCAGAGAGTTCATATATGAGCAACTAGTGAGAGCCAAGGTTCGTTCTGCCCTGAAGCAGAGAGTTCATAGATGAGCAACTAGTGAGAGCCAAGGTTCGTTCTGCCCTGAAGCAGAGAGTTCATAGATGAGGAACTAGTGAGAGCCAAGGTTCGTTCTGCCCTAAACAGAGAGTGCATAGATGAGCAACTAGTGAGAGCCAAGGTTCGTTCTGCCCTGTAGCAGAGAGTTCATAGATGAGGAACTAGTGAGAGCCAGGGTTCGTTCTGCCCTGTAGCAGAGAGTTCATAGATGAGGAACTAGTGAGAGCCAGGGTTCGTTCTGCCCTGAAGCAGAGAGTTCATAGATGAGGAACTAGTGAGAGCCAGGGTTCGTTCTGCCCTGAAGCAGAGAGTTCATAGATGAGGAACTAGTGAGAGCCAAGGTTCGTTCTGCCCTGAAGCAGAGAGTTCATAGATGAGGAACTAGTGAGAGCCAAGGTTCGTTCTGCCCTGAAGCAGAGAGTTCATAGATGAGGAACTAGTGAGAGCCAAGGTTCGTTCTGCCCTGAAGCAGAGAGTTCATAGATGAGGAACTAGTGAGAGCCAAGGTTCGTTCTGCCCTGAAGCAGAGAGTACATAGATGAGGAACTAGTGAGAGCCAGGGTTCGTTCTGCCCTGAAGCAGAGAGTGCATAGATGAGGAACTAGTGAGAGCCAGGGTTCGTTCTGCCCTGAAGCAGAGTGTTCATACATGAGGAACTAGTGAGAGCCAAGGTTCGTTCTGCCCTGAAGCAGAGAGTTCATAGATGAGGAACTAGTGAGAGCCAGGGTTCGTTCTGCCCTGAAGCAGAGAGTTCATAGATGAGGAACTAGTGAGAGCCAGGGTTCGTTCTGCCCTGAAGCAGAGTGTTCATACATGAGGAACTAGTGAGAGCCAAGGTTCGTTCTGCCCTGAAGCAGAGAGTGCATAGATGAGGAACTAGTGAGAGCCAGGGTTCGTTCTGCCCTGAAGCAGAGTGTTCATACATGAGGAACTAGTGAGAGCCAGGGTTCGTTCTGCCCTGAAGCAGAGAGTTCATAGATGAGGAACTAGTGAGAGCCAGGGTTCCTTCTGCCCTGAAGCAGAGAGTTCATAGATGAGGAACTAGTGAGAGCCAGGGTTCGTTCTGCCCTGAAGCAGAGAGTTCATAGATGAGGAACTAGTGAGAGCCAGGGTTCGTTCTGCCCTGAAGCAGAGAGTTCATAGATGAGGAACTAGTGAGAGCCAGGGTTCGTTCTGCCCTGAAGCAGAGAGTTCATAGATGAGGAACTAGTGAGAGCCAAGGTTCGTTCTGCCCTGAAGCAGAGAGTTCATAGATGAGGAACTAGTGAGAGCCAAGCTCGTTCTGCCCTGAAGCAGAGAGTTCATAGATGAGGAACTAGTGAGAGCCAGGGTTCGTTCTGCCCTGAAGCAGAGAGTTCATAGATGAGGAACTAGTGAGAGCCAGGGTTCGTTCTGCCCTGAAGCAGAGAGTTCATAGATGAGGAACTAGTGAGAGCCAGGGTTCGTTCTGCCCTGAAGCAGAGAGTGCATAGATGAGGAACTAGTGAGAGCCAGGGTTCGTTCTGCCCTGAAGCAGAGAGTTCATAGATGAGGAACTAGTGAGAGCCAGGGTTCGTTCTGCCCTGAAGCAGAGAGTTCATAGATGAGGAACTAGTGAGAGCCAAGGTTCGTTCTGCCCTGAAGCAGAGAGTTCATAGATGAGGAACTAGTGAGAGCCAAGGTTCGTTCTGCCCTGAAGCAGAGAGTTCATAGATGAGGAACTAGTGAGAGCCAAGGTTCGTTCTGCCCTGAAGCAGAGAGTTCATAGATGAGGAACTAGTGAGAGCCAGGGTTCGTTCTGCCCTGAAGCAGAGAGTTCATAGATGAGGAACTAGTGAGAGCCAGGGTTCGTTCTGCCCTGAAGCAGAGAGTGCATAGATGAGGAACTAGTGAGAGCCAAGGTTCGTTCTGCCCTGAAGCAGAGAGTTCATAGATGAGGAACTAGTGAGAGCCAGGGTTCGTTCTGCCCTGTAGCAGAGAGTTCATAGATGAGGAACTAGTGAGAGCCAGGGTTCGTTCTGCCCTGAAGCAGAGAGTTCATAGATGAGGAACTAGTGAGAGCCAGGGTTCGTTCTGCCCTGAAGCAGAGAGTGCATAGATGAGGAACTAGTGAGAGCCAAGGTTCGTTCTGCCCTGAAGCAGAGAGTTCATAGATGAGGAACTAGTGAGAGCCAAGGTTCGTTCTGCCCTGAAGCAGAGAGTTCATAGATGAGGAACTAGTGAGAGCCAAGGTTCGTTCTGCCCTGAAGCAGAGAGTTCATAGATGAGGAACTAGTGAGAGCCAAGGTTCGTTCTGCCCTGAAGCAGAGAGTTCATAGATGAGGAACTAGTGAGAGCCAGGGTTCGTTCTGCCCTGAAGCAGAGAGTGCATAGATGAGGAACTAGTGAGAGCCAGGGTTCGTTCTGCCCTGAAGCAGAGTGTTCATACATGAGGAACTAGTGAGAGCCAAGGTTCGTTCTGCCCTGAAGCAGAGAGTTCATAGATGAGGAACTAGTGAGAGCCAAGGTTCGTTCTGCCCTGAAGCAGAGTGTTCATACATGAGGAACTAGTGAGAGCCAGGGTTCGTTCTGCCCTGAAGCAGAGAGTTCATAGATGAGGAACTAGTGAGAGCCAGGGTTCGTTCTGCCCTGAAGCAGAGAGTTCATAGATGAGGAACTAGTGAGAGCCAGGGTTCGTTCTGCCCTGAAGCAGAGAGTTCATAGATGAGCAACTAGTGAGAGCCAGGGTTCGTTCTGCCCTGAAGCAGAGAGTTCATAGATGAGGAACTAGTGAGAGCCAAGGTTCGTTCTGCCCTGAAGCAGAGAGTTCATAGATGAGGAACTAGTGAGAGCCAGGGTTCGTTCTGCCCTGAAGCAGAGAGTTCATAGATGAGGAACTAGTGAGAGCCAAGGTTCGTTCTGCCCTGAAGCAGAGAGTTCATAGATGAGGAACTAGTGAGAGCCAGGGTTCGTTCTGCCCTGAAGCAGAGAGTGCATAGATGAGGAACTAGTGAGAGCCAGGGTTCGTTCTGCCCTGAAGCAGAGTGTTCATACATGAGGAACTAGTGAGAGCCAAGGTTCGTTCTGCCCTGAAGCAGAGAGTTCATAGATGAGGAACTAGTGAGAGCCAAGGTTCGTTCTGCCCTGAAGCAGAGTGTTCATACATGAGGAACTAGTGAGAGCCAGGGTTCGTTCTGCCCTGAAGCAGAGAGTTCATAGATGAGGAACTAGTGAGAGCCAGGGTTCGTTCTGCCCTGAAGCAGAGAGTTCATAGATGAGGAACTAGTGAGAGCCAGGGTTCGTTCTGCCCTGAAGCAGAGAGTTCATAGATGAGGAACTAGTGAGAGCCAGGGTTCGTTCTGCCCTGAAGCAGAGAGTTCATAGATGAGGAACTAGTGAGAGCCAAGGTTCGTTCTGCCCTGAAGCAGAGAGTTCATAGATGAGGAACTAGTGAGAGCCAGGGTTCGTTCTGCCCTGAAGCAGAGAGTTCATAGATGAGGAACTAGTGAGAGCCAGGGTTCGTTCTGCCCTGAAGCAGAGAGTTCATAGATGAGGAACTAGTGAGAGCCAAGGTTCGTTCTGCCCTGAAGCAGAGAGTTCATAGATCACAGATGAGCAACTAGGCTCAGTTCAGTGAATACAGTTTGTTAATTGATGACCTGTTATTGTTGAAAGATATTCATTTAAAAGGGTTTTTAGAAGTGATAAGTCTCCCAGAAAAGAAAATATTTATGGATCTAGATCAAATAATTCAACATCTTTACTATCCTGTATGCATTCTATGATTTCTATCTACACACAAACCCCCCAACACACTCAGAAGACTGACCTGTGAAGTCCGGCCCCGGCATGGTACATGATTCTGGTCGCATTCCTATAGATCATCTCCAGATGGGGTATAAGTTTCTCCGGCAGGGGCAGTCCATGTGCCTTATGATAATAATAGATAAACCTTTACACACAACAGCTTCAAATGAATACCGGTACATCATATTGCACAGACTAATTAACAGAGTTGGACTTCAGGGGTTACAGATAATCAAGAGTCATAAGAAGATTATCATATCCAGCCCAAATGAGTTTTTGAAATATCAACTAAACTGACATTTATATCCGAGGAAAACCTTAAAGGAGTTAAACCCTCGGTGTTTATTTGTCTGTCAGTGCTAATAATACGACAGACGCCATTTTGCGGGCCGTGTTTTCCACAGTTGACGTCACACATTCCATCGGCAACAATCGAGATTTTTCCGGTCTTTTCCGTAAAACAAAATGGCCGACACGTCAAAAAGCGACGTAAACAGTACAGTTTTTCGCCTTCTTTTACGATTTTCATGAAATATACTTGATTGTGATGGCAAAGAGGTGTATTGAATTGATCGCTTATAACTTATCAATGCGATTTTTACGTCTTCGAAATGTACATGCTAAGCATTGTGAAGATATATGAACGAAGTTGGAGCAAAATCACCCGGGAGTTGCGCTTTAAAGGAGTTCTGCACATATGAATGAGTAGCCATAGTTTCATTAAGTTAGGTCTTGCAATTTATAAGTGATGCTCAAGAAACTAAACTCCAAGTTACATTTCCAAACTAACGAGTGTTTGCTACTAACATGGCAATGTCTCCATCCTTTGATGTAATTGTCATAATATTATTAGCAAATGCATTTATATTCCCATTGAGTGCAATAGTTCAAGAGATATGGCTTTAACAACAGTTTCAATAAAAGTACCGAGGGTACAGAAGCTCACCTTAAAATGAATGATGTGGTAATATAGTTTAATTGTGTAACCACATTTTATATGATAATTGATTATGGCTGCCATCATGATTTTTGTATCTTTTAAAATGCTAGTCTTCTGTTGGAAAAAATTAGAGCACGAACAAACATTAATACAAGAATGTTAATAAATCATGATTTGTTAACAAGCAGTAGGTTTTTGTATAACTTTTTTGTATATCTCTGGCTGAATTGGTGACCATCTTGTATTTTTTAATCTTCTAATTGTTACTTATATGTGGGCATCCATATTAATTTCATTATCTTGATTGGTTTAGGAGTATTCATTTAAATGTCAATCAATAATAACAGGTTTTGTGACTCTTGAAGTCAAGAAAGAGTCCCGAAAATCTCAAGAATTCTTTCTTAAAAGTACTTGTACAGTACTCTGACCAAAGTTTTCAAACACAATCACAAAAGTCAACAAACTGGTTAATCAAATGTTAGATTAGTCACACTCTCAACTTCCAAAGAACTAAAAAAAGATGCACATAAACATTTGGAATATATCCCTCTGACACAAATCACAAATTCAGCTAGTGATAAGTCCAATTGCCAAAGTAAACTGTCCAGGTCAATGTCTCATGTGATTCTAACTGAAGATTTCTGAATATCTTAAATCTTGACATATGTTAGTGCAATCTGATTGGTCAGAATAGGCTAGCCACATGGGGGTTTATGCTAATTACTAGATATGATGACCTGTGATGACCTCTTGCACCTGCATGTAGCTTATGTAACTTATCCTCTTATGTAAGTTACTGTTATTCCATAATGTGAGTGTCTTCCCCTTAATTCAGTATGCAATACAGATATTAAGAGGGGAGTTGCAGGAGAGGGGCTGGAGGATAGGAGGGGAAAGGAGGGATAGAAGAGAGGTTTGCAATGGAAGGACAGGAGAGGAAAGGGGAGGAGGGGAAGGGGGGATAGAAGGGGTGGGGGGTAGAAGAGAGGTTTGCTATAGAAATAATCTGGAGGTCAACTCAGTAATATGTTTATTGAAGTATTTTAATATTAATTGCATGGAAACAACAGTTAGTGTTGAGAGTGAACAAATTTAATCATTTTAAATGCTTTTGAAAAGGATTTGATTGAATTGAATGATCATTATAATTATCTAGATAATCATCGTTCAGATCATAATCAGATCCCTCACTGGCTATGTTATTTGGCCTTTTATGAAGTGTCAGGAATTATGTAACCCACTGATATCATTATATGTTTTATTTAAAAGGATTTATTAAAACACTCATGGTTCAGGCTGTTCGCAGATAAAGATGATTCATAAATTTGTTTGTAACTGTATTTATAGTGTTGATAAATATTACAACAAGTGCATCAATACAAATATAAACACATTCATTTGATTGACCAGGAAATGTATTCTTGGATTCTTGATAATAAAATGAATGCGTCTTTGTCAGGAATCACTATATAAAAAAATACTCACTTTTCAGAATGATATCTTAATTGATTTAGTAGGAGAAGAACTTGGCCTAAAATCTAATTGAAAAATAATGACTTCTATGTTGACATGTTGTTCCCAGAGCCCCTTCAGCATGATACAATTATCATTTAGTTTTACAGGTTTTCATAAAACATATGGTATTGGAACTGGAACCTGATACAAATTACCTCTTTCTACAATAACTTATGTAGATTACTGTACATAAAAGCAGATTCTTGACTTATTAATATTAACTCATCTTGCAGATTGTTGTACACAAAAGCTGATTCTTGACTTGTTTAAATTGTCATTTGTAAAAAGTATTATTATTAATAGAATACAAGTATACTTTTCATAAAGTCAATTTATATACTTTCCATAAAGTCCATTGCTTAGATATGATAATTGCCATACATCATTATGTTGTATTTATCAATTAAGTAAAGATAACTAAGCAACATACAAGCAGGCAGGGCTGCTAGCCCCAGATCCTTAAGGAGAGGGTAGCAATTTGAGGATTTGGCTTTGTGTATTTGGAGAAGAATAGTGTGCTGAGCATGTAAACCTGAACTCTGGCTAAGCCCTTATGTGTGGTATTTAAAAACTTGACGGGAGAGAACATGTATTGTTGTGAAAAATATATATAATTTCACAAAACATAGTTAGCTTATGTCCTAAATTGATTTTGTGTCAAGAAGAACTTCTGTTAGATATAGAAATGGTACAAAAACTTTGTGTTTTTGCTTTTGACATGTTATGTCCTGTGGGCCTGTGGCCTTTTTGACAGAATAAAACTATATATAGAAATGGTACAAATATGAGTAAACACAGGAAATGGAACCTGATACAAAATAACTCTTTCCACATCAACTTATCATGAAGATTGCTAAACACAAAACTTATTGATGACAACTTTTGTGTAAGTTGTTATTCTTAGAAAGAACATATCACTGTCATGAGATTACAAGTCTAATTTCCATAACTCTTATTGCATACACATGGCCATATAGCATATTGCTCTGCAATATCAATTGGGTCAGGTTGATTATGCAACAGACTAGCAGCTGACACTGTGATGCTAGCAGCCTGTATCAGGATGTGTATTAGAATAGCATTGTGGACTCTAGAGGCATATCTGAACTCTGGTTGACCCCTTATGTGTGGTATTTAAAGGAATATAAGGGAAATACCATTGTTTAAAATTTAACATGATGTTTAATGTGATGGGTTTTTGCAGCTAGTTGCCATGAAGATTTTAAGCAAATTAATTAATTATGTTTGTCTTATATCCTAATTTTTTTTTAAAAACACTTAAAAATATAGAACAACTTGCATGACAATCTTAAATATTCCATATTCAAGATAATATTATGATTAGTAAGTTCAAATTAGAGAATTTATTTGATGCAAGTGATCACTTGATGAAAGCTTAAAATTTAATAATAATGATGTGTCATTGCAGCTGAAAAGTCAATATGGCTGCTTTTGCGGCCATCTTGGATTCTCAAAACTGAAACGTCTACCTTTCTGTGCGGAATCACTATAGGTATAACATACTACAATTTCAGAATGGTATCTGGATTTGTATAGGAGGAGTAGTCTTTTTCGTGAAATCTAATTGAAAATTCAATATGGCTGCCATGGCGGCCATCTTGGATTCTCAAAACTGAAACATCTACCTTTCTGTGAGGAATCACCATGGGTATAACATACTACAATTTCAGAATGATATCTGGATTCGTATAGGAGGAGTAGTCTTTTTCATGAAATCTAATTGAAAATTCAATATGGCTGCCATGACAGCCATCTTGGATTCTCAAAACCGAAACGTCTACCTTTCTGTGAGGAATCACCATGGGTATAACATACTACAATTTCAGAATGGTATCTGGATTGGTAAAGGAGGAGTAGTCTTTTTCATGAAATCTAATTGAAAATTCAATATGGCTGCCGTGGCGGCCATCTTGGATTCTCAAAACTGAAACATCTACCTTTCTGTGAGGAATCACCATGGGTATAACATACTACAATTTCAGAATGATATCTGGATTCGTTTAGGAGGAGTAGTCTTTTTCCTGAAAGTTTACGGACGGACGGACGGACGGACAGACGGACGACGGACGGAGCGCCATGACATAAGCTCACATTTACTTTGTAAAGGTGAGCTAAAAATGGACAAAGTGTTGTGGTGACCTTGAAAATAAGATTCTACAGTTCTGCTCTATAAAGAAAATGATTGGTTGGACAGAGAAACAGCAGACAATGTCACGTACCGGTTGGATACAACAACCTACCTGTCGAGCCACTAAATCATCCCGAATGTCGATAAAGTTGACCTTTTTGTTGGGGTTGTCAGAGGAAACACCTGCACAGATAAGGAATATAGAGGAATATCCTGCTGAGATAGGGAATATAGAGGAATATCCTGCTGAGATAAGGAATATAGAGGAATATCCTGCTGAGATAAGGAATATAGAGGAACATCCTGCTGAGATAAGGAATATAGAGGAATATCCTGCTGAGATAAGGAATATAGAGGAATATCCTGCTGAGATAGGGAATATATAGAGGTTATCATGCGAGTGTGTTTTGGGATCGTAAATATCCTGCATTAGGAATAAACATTGTATTTTGCGAGCCTTGGCGAGCTAAATACATAGTGTTTATTCCTAATGCAGGATATTTACGATCCCAAAACACACGAGCATGATAACTTCTTTATCATACAATGTCATTTTAAAATTTAATTCGAAAAAAATGCCCGATAACACTATTTTAATAGTTGAAATTGTTTTAAGATTCGCGCATTGATATATGCAAATGAATAGAGCAATGACTCTGACGGTAAATTGACAAAATATAATTCCTCTTTATATATGCCTTTTATTGCCGTTTGAGTTATTTTGTCACGACTCCAAAGTTTTGAAATTTTAAAAATCTATTAAATACGATGATTTTAAAAAATAGACACATTTTAAATGGTCTTCGGCGGGATCGAACTTATGTTCTTTAATCCGACGTCATCGAGAGGACGAGTCAATCTCAATAAGGGGTAAGAGTTGCTTCCCTTCGCCTACGTGACAATGGCAGCTTGCGTTGAGACAGCGATTGAACGGACATTGATGGCCGGAGAGCTAAACTAGATGATAGTATGTGGATTTCCGAATCCCAACTAAACAATAATAAAGTAAAGAACACCGAAGAGGGGGAATGACGTGTTTGAACATGAGACTTGAACTGCCTTTAGTACCTGTGAGTAAAAGTGTTCGGTCGGTTTCATTCAAATCGTGAAGGCAGTGTTTTAGCACTGCTAAGTCATACATATGGCTAAAGACCCATACAGTTTTGTTGATATTTTTTAGAGTAATGTTTATGCAATGTATCATTCATATTGTAATGCCTCTCTCCGTTACTAAAGGCGTTCAAAATGTTAACGCTTGTGACGTCATCGGAATTTTTTAAGGAAGTTCCGACCTTGACCTTTGAAATTTGCATCGGTATCCGTATATGACCCTTAGCCACGCCCAACGGATATCGAAAATATCCGTTGGCTTTATTATGCCGAGAACACTATCCATTGTATGATAAAGAGTAATATCCTGCTGAGATAAGGAATATAGAGGAACATCCTGCTGAGATAAGGAATATAGAGGAATATCCTGCTGAGATAGGGAATATAGAGGAATATCCTGCTGAGATAAGGAATATAGAGGAACATCCTGCTGAGATAAGGAATATAGAGGAATATCCTGCTGAGATAAGGAATATAGAGGAATATCCTGCTGAGATAGGGAATATAGAGGAACATCCTGCTGAGATAGGGAATATAGAGGAACATCCTGCTGAGATAAGGAATATAGAGGAATATCCTGCTGAGATAGGGAATATATAGGAACATCCTGCTGAGATAAGGAATATAGAGGAACATCCTGCTGAGATAAGGAATATAGAGGAATATCCTGCTGAGATAGGGAATATATAGGACCATCCTGCTGAGATAAGGAATATAGAGGAATATCCTGCTGAGATAAGGAATATAGAGGAATATCCTGCTGAGATAGGGAATATATAGGAATATCCTGCTGAGATAGGGAATATATAGGAACATCCTGCTGAGATAGGGAATATAGAGGAATATCCTGCTGAGATAAGGAATATATAGGAACATCCTGCTGAGATAAGGAATATAGAGGAATATCCTGCTGAGATAAGGAATATAGAGGAATATCCTGCTGAGATAGGGAATATAGAGGAACATCCTGCTGAGATAGGGAATATAGAGGAACATCCTGCTGAGATAAGGAATATAGAGGAATATCCTGCTGAGATAGGGAATATATAGGAACATCCTGCTGAGATAAGGAATATAGAGGAACATCCTGCTGAGATAAGGAATATAGAGGAATATCCTGCTGAGATAGGGAATATATAGGAACATCCTGCTGAGATAAGGAATATAGAGGAATATCCTGCTGAGATAAGGAATATAGAGGAATATCCTGCTGAGATAGGGAATATATAGGAATATCCTGCTGAGATAGGGAATATATAGGAATATCCTGCTGAGATAGGGAATATAGAGGAACATCCTGCTGAGATAGGGAATATATAGGAACATCCTGCTGAGATAGGGAATATAGAGGAATATCCTGCTGAGACAAGGAATATAGAGGAACATCCTGCTGAGATAGGGAATATAAAGTAATTTCCTGACAAGATAGGAATTAGCAATGAATATCGTGCTGAGATAAGGAATATAGAAGAATTTCCTGCTGGGAAAGGGAATATAGAGGATTATCCTACCTCATGTAAGAATCTCGATCTCTGATTGGTTCACGTGACCCTTAACAAATTCCAATATACACCTTCACCGAGGGAGAATAAATCCCTTATACCCCGCGAGTAAAGCGTGCTTCCACGCCAATCATTCAAAGTCAAGTGATAAGGTCATAGGTCAACCAGTATGCCGTGACTCGGACCTTTGTTGTTGTTTTGAAATAAAGGTTTTGTTCACTTCTGATTGTGTTTTTAACAATAGTTTTAGACATTCGGTAAGATAAATTCGTTATCACATTGCATAGCGGGTTACATCGGTATTTATTATTCCCTTGAAAGGTTTTATGCAACGAGCGGTTGCATAAAACCTTTCAAGGGAATAATAAATACCGATGTAACCCGCTATGCAATGTGATAACTTATAATATCCTGCTGAAATAGGGAATATAGAGGAATTTCCTGCTGGGATAGTGAATATAGAGGATTATGCTGCTGAGATAGGGAATATAAAAGAATATCCTGCTGAGAAAGGGAATATAAAAGAATATCCTGCTGAGATAGGGAATATAAAAGAATATCCTGCTGAGATATGGCATAGAAAGGAATATCCTGCCGAGGTAGGGAGGGGAAAGAGAACACTTAACAATGTCCCGTTTAATAACATATTTATGAAATGAGTGAGGCGTTTGACATCATACTTTGCAATTATGACGTCATACTGATGTCACGTTCAGTCAGCATGCAATGTTATTAAAAAAAGTGTAATAACTTTAAAGATTTATTGAATAGAGACCTCATCGTCGGATGAGTAAAAAAAAGTAATCTCCTGCCAAGATGGAGAATTTAAATCGATCAGTAGGATATATTGATGTTGTGACAGTGGAGAATAAGACACAATTAACTCACCGAGTACTTGCTCTATAAAGAGTCTATCAGACCTAATCCCGGGATATTATCAAAGTGAACTCACCGAGTACTTGCTCCATAAATTATCTATCAGACCTAATCCCAGGGATATTATCAAAGTGAACTCACCGAGTACTTGCTCTATAAACTGTCTATCAGACCTAATCCCGGGGATATTATCAAAGTGAACTCACCGAGTACTTGCTCTATAAATTGTCTATCAGACCTAATCCCGGGGATATTATCAAAGTGAACTCACCGAGTACTTGCTCTATAAAGAGTCTATCAGACCTAATCCCGGGGATATTATCAAAGTGAACTCACCGAGTACTTGCTCTATAAATTGTCTATCAGACCTAATCCCGGGGATATTATCAAAGTGAACTCACCAAGTACTTGCTCTATAAAGAGTCTATCAGACCTAATCCCGGGGATATTATCAAAGTGAACTCACCGAGTACTTGCTCTATAAATTGTCTATCAGACCTAATCCCGGGGATATTATCAAAGTGAACTCACTGAGTACTTGCTCTATAAAGAGTCTATCAGACCTAATCCCGGGGATATTATCAAAGTGAACTCACCGAGTACTTGCTCTATAAAGAGTCTATCAGACCTAATCCCGGGGATATTATCAAAGTGAACTCACCGAGTACTTGCTCTATAAAGAGTCTATCAGACCTAATCCCGGGGATATTATCAAAGTGAACTCGCCGAGTACTTGCTCTATAAATTGTCTATCAGACCTAATCCCGGGGATATTATCAAAGTGAATTCACCGAGTACTTGCTCTATAAATTGTCTATCAGACCTAATCCCGGGGATATTATCAAAGTGAACTCACCGAGTACTTGCTCTATAAATTGTCTATCAGACCTAATCCTGGGGATATTATCAAAGTGAACTCACCGAGTACTTGCTCTATAAATTGTCTATCAGACCTAATCCCGGGGATATTATCAAAGTGAACTCACCGAGTACTTGCTCTATAAAGAGTCTATCAGACCTAATCCCGGGGATATTATCAAAGTGAACTCACTGAGTACTTGCTCTATAAAGAGTCTATCAGACCTAATCCCGGGGATATTATCAAAGTGAACTCACCAAGTACTTGCTCTATAAAGAGTCTATCAGACCTAATCCCGGGGATATTATCAAAGTGAACTCACCGAGTACTTGCTCTATAAATTGTCTATCAGACCTAATCCCGGGGATATTATCAAAGTGAACTCGCCGAGTACTTGCTCTATAAAGAGTCTATCAGACCTAATCCTGGGGATATTATCAAAGTGAACTCACCGAGTACTTGCTCTATAAAGAGTCTATCAGACCTAATCCCGGGGATATTATCAAAGTGAACTCACCGAGTACTTGCTCTATAAAGAGTCTATCAGACCTAATCCCGGGGATATTATCAAAGTGAACTCACCGAGTACTTGCTCTATAAATTGTCTATCAGACCTAATCCCGGGGATATTATCAAAGTGAACTCACCGAGTACTTGCTCTATAAAGAGTCTATCAGACCTAATCCCGGGGATATTATCAAAGTGAACTCACCGAGTACTTGCTCTATAAAGAGTCTATCAGACCTAATCCCGGGGATATTATCAAAGTGAACTCACCGAGTACTTGCTCTATAAAGAGTCTATCAGACCTAATCCCGGGGATATTATCAAAGTGAACTCACCGAGTACTTGCTCTATAAAGAGTCTATCAGACCTAATCCCGGGGATATTATCAAAGTGAACTCACCGAGTACTTGCTCTATAAAGAGTCTATCAGACCTAATCCCGGGGATATTATCAAAGTGAACTCACCGAGTACTTGCTCTATAAAGAGTCTATCAGACCTAATCCCGGGGATATTATCAAAGTGAACTCACCGAGTACTTGCTCTATAAAGAGTCTATCAGACCTAATCCCGGGGATATTATCAAAGTGAACTCACCGAGTACTTGCTCTATAAAGAGTCTATCAGACCTAATCCCGGGGATATTATCAAAGTGAACTCACCGAGTACTTGCTCTATAAATTGTCTATCAGACCTAATCCCGGGGATATTATCAAAGTGAACTCACCGAGTACTTGCTCTATAAATTGTCTATCAGACCTAATCCCGGGGATATTATCAAAGTGAACTCACCGAGTACTTGCTCTATAAAGAGTCTATCAGACCTAATCCCGGGGATATTATCAAAGTGAACTCACCGAGTACTTGCTCTATAAATTGTCTATCAGACCTAATCCCGGGGATATTATCAAAGTGAACTCACCGAGTACTTGCTCTATAAAGAGTCTATCAGACCTAATCATGGGGATATTATCAAAGTGAACTCACCGAGTACTTGCTCTATAAATTGTCTATCAGACCTAAATCCCGGGGATATTATCAAAGTGAACTCACCGAGTACTTGCTCTATAAAGAGTCTATCAGACCTAATCCCGGGGATATTATCAAAGTGAACTCACCGAGTACTTGCTCTATAAAGAGTCTATCAGACCTAATCCCGGGGATATTATCAAAGTGAACTCACCGAGTACTTGCTCTATAAATTGTCTATCAGACCTAATCCCGGGGATATTATCAAAGTGAACTCACCGAGTACTTGCTCTATAAAGAGTCTATCAGACCTAATCATGGGGATATTATCAAAGTGAACTCACCGAGTACTTGCTCTATAAAGAGTCTATCAGACCTAATCCCGGGGATATTATCAAAGTGAACTCACCGAGTACTTGCTCTATAAATTGTCTATCAGACCTAATCCCGGGGATATTATCAAAGTGAACTCACCGAGTACTTGCTCTATAAAGAGTCTATCAGACCTAATCCCGGGGATATTATCAAAGTGAACTCACCGAGTACTTGCTCTATAAAGAGTCTATCAGACCTAATCCTGGGGATATTATCAAAGTGAACTCACCGAGTACTTGCTCTATAAATTGTCTATCAGACCTAATCCCGGGGATATTATCAAAGTGAACTCACCGAGTACTTGCTCCATAAAGAGTCTATCAGACCTAATCCCGGGGATATTATCAAAGTGAACTCACCGAGGACTTGCTCTATAAAGAGTCTATCAGACCTAATCCCGGGGATATTATCAAAGTGAACTCACCGAGTACTTGCTCTATAAAGAGTCTATCAGACCTAATCCCGGGGATATTATCAAAGTGAACTCACCGAGTACTTGCTCTATAAAGAGTCTATCAGACCTAATCCCGGGGATATTATCAAAGTGAACTCACCGAGTACTTGCTCTATAAAGAGTCTATCAGACCTAATCCCGGGGATATTATCAAAGTGAACTCACCGAGTACTTGCTCTATAAAGAGTCTATCAGACCTAATCCCGGGGATATTATCAAAGTGAACTCACCGAGTACTTGCTCTATAAATTGTCTATCAGACCTAATCCCGGGGATATTATCAAAGTGAACTCACCGAGTACTTGCTCTATAAAGAGTCTATCAGACCTAATCCCGGGGATATTATCAAAGTGAACTCACCGAGTACTTGCTCTATAAAGAGTCTATCAGACCTAATCCCGGGGATATTATCAAAGTGAACTCACCGAGTACTTGCTCTATAAAGAGTCTATCAGACCTAATCCCGGGGATATTATCAAAGTGAACTCACCGAGTACTTGCTCTATAAAGTGTCTATCAGACCTAATCCCGGGGATATTATCAAAGTGAACTCACCGAGTACTTGCTCTATAAAAAGTCTATCAGACCTAATCCCGGGGATATTATCAAAGTGAACTCACCAAGTACTTGCTCTATAAAGAGTCTATCAGACCTAATCCCGGGGATATTATCAAAGTGAACTCACCGAGTACTTGCTCTATAAAGAGTCTATCAGACCTAATCCCGGGGATATTATCAAAGTGAACTCACCGAGTACTTGCTCTATAAAGAGTCAATCAGACCTAATCCAGGGGATATTATCAAAGTGAACTCACCGAGTACTTGCTCTATAAATTGTCTATCAGACCTAATCCCGGGGATATTATCAAAGTGAACTCACCGAGTACTTGCTCTATAAAGAGTCTATCAGACCTAATCATGGGGATATTATCAAAGTGAACTCACCGAGTACTTGCTCTATAAATTGTCTATCAGACCTAAATCCCGGGGATATTATCAAAGTGAACTCACCGAGTACTTGTTCTATAAAGAGTCTATCAGACCTAATCCCGGGGATATTATCAAAGTGAACTCACCGAGTACTTGCTCTATAAAGAGTCTATCAGACCTAATCCCGGGGATATTATCAAAGTGAACTCACCGAGTACTTGCTCTATAAATTGTCTATCAGACCTAATCCCGGGGATATTATCAAAGTGAACTCACCGAGTACTTGCTCTATAAAGAGTCTATCAGACCTAATCATGGGGATATTATCAAAGTGAACTCACCGAGTACTTGCTCTATAAAGAGTCTATCAGACCTAATCCCGGGGATATTATCAAAGTGAACTCACCGAGTACTTGCTCTATAAATTGTCTATCAGACCTAATCCCGGGGATATTATCAAAGTGAACTCACTGAGTACTTGCTCTATAAAGAGTCTATCAGACCTAATCCCGGGGATATTATCAAAGTGAACTCACCGAGTACTTGCTCTATAAAGAGTCTATCAGACCTAATCCCGGGGATATTATCAAAGTGAACTCACCGAGTACTTGCTCTATAAAGAGTCTATCAGACCTAATCCTGGGGATATTATCAAAGTGAACTCACCGAGTACTTGCTCTATAAATTGTCTATCAGACCTAATCCCGGGGATATTATCAAAGTGAACTCACCGAGTACTTGCTCTATAAAGAGTCTATCAGACCTAATCCCGGGGATATTATCAAAGTGAACTCACCGAGTACTTGCTCTATAAAGAGTCTATCAGACCTAATCCCGGGGATATTATCAAAGTGAACTCACCGAGTACTTGCTCTATAAAGAGTCTATCAGACCTAATCCCGGGGATATTATCAAAGTGAACTCACCGAGTACTTGCTCTATAAAGAGTCTATCAGACCTCATCCCGGGGATATTATCAAAGTGAACTCACCGAGTACTTGCTCTATAAAGAGTCTATCAGACCTAATCCCGGGGATATTATCAAAGTGAACTCACCGAGTACTTGCTCTATAAAGAGTCTATCAGACCTAATCCCGGGGATATTATCAAAGTGAACTCACCGAGTACTTGCTCTATAAAGAGTCTATCAGACCTAATCCCGGGGATATTATCAAAGTGAACTCACCGAGTACTTGCTCTATAAAGAGTCTATCAGACCTAATCCCGGGGATATTATCAAAGTGAACTCACCGAGTACTTGCTCTATAAAGAGTCTATCAGACCTAATCCCGGGGATATTATCAAAGTGAACTCACCGAGTACTTGCTCTATAAATTGTCTATCAGACCTAATCCCGGGGATATTATCAAAGTGAACTCACCGAGTACTTGCTCTATAAAGAGTCTATCAGACCTAATCATGGGGATATTATCAAAGTGAACTCACCGAGTACTTGCTCTATAAATTGTCTATCAGACCTAAATCCCGGGGATATTATCAAAGTGAACTCACCGAGTACTTGCTCTATAAAGAGTCTATCAGACCTAATCCCGGGGATATTATCAAAGTGAACTCACCGAGTACTTGCTCTATAAAGAGTCTATCAGACCTAATCCCGGGGATATTATCAAAGTGAACTCACCGAGTACTTGCTCTATAAATTGTCTATCAGACCTAATCCCGGGGATATTATCAAAGTGAACTCACCGAGTACTTGCTCTATAAAGAGTCTATCAGACCTAATCATGGGGATATTATCAAAGTGAACTCACCGAGTACTTGCTCTATAAAGAGTCTATCAGACCTAATCCCGGGGATATTATCAAAGTGAACTCACCGAGTACTTGCTCTATAAATTGTCTATCAGACCTAATCCCGGGGATATTATCAAAGTGAACTCACTGAGTACTTGCTCTATAAAGAGTCTATCAGACCTAATCCCGGGGATATTATCAAAGTGAACTCACCGAGTACTTGCTCTATAAAGAGTCTATCAGACCTAATCCTGGGGATATTATCAAAGTGAACTCACCGAGTACTTGCTCTATAAAGAGTCTATCAGACCTAATCCTGGGGATATTATCAAAGTGAACTCACCGAGTACTTGCTCTATAAATTGTCTATCAGACCTAATCCCGGGGATATTATCAAAGTGAACTCACCGAGTACTTGCTCTATAAAGAGTCTATCAGACCTAATCCCGGGGATATTATCAAAGTGAACTCACCGAGTACTTGCTCTATAAAGAGTCTATCAGACCTAATCCCGGGGATATTATCAAAGTGAACTCACCGAGTACTTGCTCTATAAAGAGTCTATCAGACCTAATCCCGGGGATATTATCAAAGTGAACTCACCGAGTACTTGCTCTATAAAGAGTCTATCAGACCTAATCCCGGGGATATTATCAAAGTGAACTCACCAAGTACTTGCTCTATAAAGAGTCTATCAGACCTAATCCTGGGGATATTATCAAAGTGAACTCACCGAGTACTTGCTCTATAAATTGTCTATCAGACCTAATCCCGGGGATATTATCAAAGTGAACTCACCGAGTACTTGCTCTATAAAGAGTCTATCAGACCTAATCCCGGGGATATTATCAAAGTGAACTCACCGAGTACTTGCTCTATAAAGAGTCTATCAGACCTAATCCCGGGGATATTATCAAAGTGAACTCACCGAGTACTTGCTCTATAAAGAGTCTATCAGACCTAATCCCGGGGATATTATCAAAGTGAACTCACCGAGTACTTGCTCTATAAAGAGTCTATCAGACCTAATCCCGGGGATATTATCAAAGTGAACTCACCGAGTACTTGCTCTATAAAGAGTCTATCAGACCTAATCCCGGGGATATTATCAAAGTGAACTCACCGAGTACTTGCTCTATAAAGAGTCTATCAGACCTAATCCCGGGGATATTATCAAAGTGAACTCACCGAGTACTTGCTCTATAAATTGTCTATCAGACCTAATCCCGGGGATATTATCAAAGTGAACTCACCGAGTACTTGCTCTATAAAGAGTCTATCAGACCTAATCCCGGGGATATTATCAAAGTGAACTCACCGAGTACTTGTTCTATAAAGAGTCTATCAGACCTAATCCCGGGGATATTATCAAAGTGAACTCACCGAGTACTTGCTCTATAAAGAGTCTATCAGACCTAATCCCGGGGATATTATCAAAGTGAACTCACCGAGTACTTGCTCTATAAATTGTCTATCAGACCTTATCCCGGGGATATTATCAAAGTGAACTCACCGAGTACTTGCTCTATAAAGAGTCTATCAGACCTAATCCCGGGGATATTATCAAAGTGAACTCGCCGAGTACTTGCTCTATAAAGAGTCTATCAGACCTAATCCCGGGGATATTATCAAAGTGAACTCGCCGAGTACTTGCTCTATAAAGAGTCTATCAGACCTAATCCCGGGGATATTATCAAAGTGAACTCACCGAGTACTTGCTCTATAAAGAGTCTATCAGACCTAATCCCGGGGATATTATCAAAGTGAACTCACCGAGTACTTGCTCTATAAAGAGTCTATCAGACCTAATCCCGGGGATATTATCAAAGTGAACTCACCGAGTACTTGCTCTATAAAGAGTCTATCAGACCTAATCCCGGGGATATTATCAAAGTGAACTCACCGAGTACTTGCTCTATAAAGAGTCTATCAGACCTAATCCTGGGGATATTATCAAAGTGAACTCACCGAGTACTTGCTCTATAAATTGTCTATCAGACCTAATCCCGGGGATATTATCAAAGTGAACTCACCGAGTACTTGCTCTATAAAGAGTCTATCAGACCTAATCCCGGGGATATTATCAAAGTGAACTCACCGAGTACTTGCTCTATAAAGAGTCTATCAGACCTAATCCCGGGGATATTATCAAAGTGAACTCACCGAGTACTTGCTCTATAAAGAGTCTATCAGACCTAATCCCGGGGATATTATCAAAGTGAACTCACCGAGTACTTGCTCTATAAAGAGTCTATCAGACCTCATCCCGGGGATATTATCAAAGTGAACTCACCGAGTACTTGCTCTATAAAGAGTCTATCAGACCTAATCCCGGGGATATTATCAAAGTGAACTCACCGAGTACTTGCTCTATAAAGAGTCTATCAGACCTAATCCCGGGGATATTATCAAAGTGAACTCACCGAGTACTTGCTCTATAAAGAGTCTATCAGACCTAATCCCGGGGATATTATCAAAGTGAACTCACCGAGTACTTGCTCTATAAAGAGTTTATCAGACCTAATCCCGGGGATATTATCAAAGTGAACTCACCGAGTACTTGCTCTATAAAGAGTCTATCAGACCTAATCCCGGGGATATTATCAAAGTGAACTCACCGAGTAGTTGCTCTATAAATTGTCTATCAGACCTAATCCCGGGGATATTATCAAAGTGAACTCACCGAGTACTTGCTCTATAAAGAGTCTATCAGACCTAATCATGGGGATATTATCAAAGTGAACTCACCGAGTACTTGCTCTATAAATTGTCTATCAGACCTAAATCCCGGGGATATTATCAAAGTGAACTCACCGAGTACTTGCTCTATAAAGAGTCTATCAGACCTAATCCCGGGGATATTATCAAAGTGAACTCACCGAGTACTTGCTCTATAAAGAGTCTATCAGACCTAATCCCGGGGATATTATCAAAGTGAACTCACCGAGTACTTGCTCTATAAATTGTCTATCAGACCTAATCCCGGGGATATTATCAAAGTGAACTCACCGAGTACTTGCTCTATAAAGAGTCTATCAGACCTAATCATGGGGATATTATCAAAGTGAACTCACCGAGTACTTGCTCTATAAAGAGTCTATCAGACCTTATCCCGGGGATATTATCAAAGTGAACTCACCGAGTACTTGCTCTATAAAGAGTCTATCAGACCTAATCCCGGGGATATTATCAAAGTGAACTCACCGAGTACTTGCTCTATAAAGAGTCTATCAGACCTAATCCTGGGGATATTATCAAAGTGAACTCACCGAGTACTTGCTCTATAAATTGTCTATCAGACCTAATCCCGGGGATATTATCAAAGTGAACTCACCGAGTACTTGCTCTATAAAGAGTCTATCAGACCTAATCCCGGGGATATTATCAAAGTGAACTCACCGAGTACTTGCTCTATAAAGAGTCTATCAGACCTAATCCCGGGGATATTATCAAAGTGAACTCACCGAGTACTTGCTCTATAAAGAGTCTATCAGACCTAATCCCGGGGATATTATCAAAGTGAACTCACCGAGTACTTGCTCTATAAAGAGTCTATCAGACCTCATCCCGGGGATATTATCAAAGTGAACTCACCGAGTACTTGCTCTATAAAGAGTCTATCAGACCTAATCCCGGGGATATTATCAAAGTGAACTCACCGAGTACTTGCTCTATAAAGAGTCTATCAGACCTAATCCCGGGGATATTATCAAAGTGAACTCACCGAGTACTTGCTCTATAAAGAGTCTATCAGACCTAATCCCGGGGATATTATCAAAGTGAACTCACCGAGTACTTGCTCTATAAAGAGTCTATCAGACCTAATCCCGGGGATATTATCAAAGTGAACTCACCGAGTACTTGCTCTATAAATTGTCTATCAGACCTAATCCCGGGGATATTATCAAAGTGAACTCACCGAGTACTTGCTCTATAAAGAGTCTATCAGACCTAATCCCGGGGATATTATCAAAGTGAACTCACCGAGTACTTGTTCTATAAAGAGTCTATCAGACCTAATCCCGGGGATATTATCAAAGTGAACTCACCGAGTACTTGCTCTATAAAGAGTCTATCAGACCTAATCCCGGGGATATTATCAAAGTGAACTCACCGAGTACTTGCTCTATAAATTGTCTATCAGACCTTATCCCGGGGATATTATCAAAGTGAACTCACCGAGTACTTGCTCTATAAAGAGTCTATCAGACCTAATCCCGGGGATATTATCAAAGTGAACTCGCCGAGTACTTGCTCTATAAAGAGTCTATCAGACCTAATCCCGGGGATATTATCAAAGTGAACTCGCCGAGTACTTGCTCTATAAAGAGTCTATCAGACCTAATCCCGGGGATATTATCAAAGTGAACTCACCGAGTACTTGCTCTATAAAGAGTCTATCAGACCTAATCCCGGGGATATTATCAAAGTGAACTCACCGAGTACTTGCTCTATAAAGAGTCTATCAGACCTAATCCCGGGGATATTATCAAAGTGAACTCACCGAGTACTTGCTCTATAAAGAGTCTATCAGACCTAATCCCGAGGGATATTATCAAAGTGAACTCACCGAGTACTTGCTCTATAAAGAGTCTATCAGACCTAATCCCGGGGATATTATCAAAGTGAACTCACCGAGTACTTGCTCTATAAAGAGTCTATCAGACCTAATCCCGGGGATATTATCAAAGTGAACTCGCCGAGTACTTGCTCTATAAAGAGTCTATCAGACCTAATCCCGGGGATATTATCAAAGTGAACTCACCGAGTACTTGCTCTATAAAGAGTCTATCAGACCTAATCCCGGGGATATTATCAAAGTGAACTCACCGAGTACTTGCTCTATAAAGAGTCTATCAGACCTAATCCCGGGGATATTATCAAAGTGAACTCACCGAGTACTTGCTCTATAAAGAGTCTATCAGACCTAATCCCGAGGGATATTATCAAAGTAAACTCACCGAGTACTTGCTCTATAAAGAGTCTATCAGACCTAATCCCGGGGATATTATCAAAGTGAACTCACCGAGTACTTGCTCTATAAAGAGTCTATCAGACCTAATCCCGGGGATATTATCAAAGTGAACTCACCGAGTACTTGCTCTATAAATTGTCTATCAGACCTAATCCCGGGGATATTATCAAAGTGAACTCACCGAGTACTTGCTCTATAAAGAGTCTATCAGACCTAATCCCGGGGATATTATCAAAGTGAACTCACCGAGTACTTGCTCTATAAATTGTCTATCAGACCTAATCCCGGGGATATTATCAAAGTGAACTCGCCGAGTACTTGCTCTATAAAGAGTCTATCAGACCTAATCCTGGGGATATTATCAAAGTGAACTCGCCGAGTACTTGCTCTATAAAGAGTCTATCAGACCTAATCCCGAGGGATATTATCAAAGTGAACTCACCGAGTACTTGCTCTATAAATTGTCTATCAGACCTTATCCCGGGGATATTATCAAAGTGAACTCACCGAGTACTTGCTCTATAAAGAGTCTATCAGACCTAATCCCGGGGATATTATCAAAGTGAACTCGCCGAGTACTTGCTCTATAAAGAGTCTATCAGACCTAATCCCGGGGATATTATCAAAGTGAACTCGCCGAGTACTTGCTCTATAAAGAGTCTATCAGACCTAATCCCGGGGATATTATCAAAGTGAACTCACCGAGTACTTGCTCTATAAAGAGTCTATCAGACCTAATCCCGGGGATATTATCAAAGTGAACTCACCGAGTACTTGCTCTATAAAGAGTCTATCAGACCTAATCCCGGGGATATTATCAAAGTGAACTCACCGAGTACTTGCTCTATAAAGAGTCTATCAGACCTAATCCCGGGGATATTATCAAAGTGAACTCACCGAGTACTTGCTCTATAAAGAGTCTATCAGACCTAATCCCGAGGGATATTATCAAAGTGAACTCACCGAGTACTTGCTCTATAAAGAGTCTATCAGACCTAATCCCGGGGATATTATCAAAGTGAACTCACCGAGTACTTGCTCTATAAAGAGTCTATCAGACCTAATCCCGGGGATATTATCAAAGTGAACTCACCGAGTACTTGCTCTATAAATTGTCTATCAGACCTAATCCCGGGGATATTATCAAAGTGAACTCACCGAGTACTTGCTCTATAAAGAGTCTATCAGACCTAATCCCGGGGATATTATCAAAGTGAACTCACCGAGTACTTGCTCTATAAATTGTCTATCAGACCTAATCCCGGGGATATTATCAAAGTGAACTCACCAAGTACTTGCTCTATAAATTGTCTATCAGACCTAATCCTGGGGATATTATCAAAGTAAACTCACCGAGTACTTGCTCTATAAATTGTCTATCAGACCTAATCCCGGGGATATTATCAAAGTGAACTCACCGAGTACTTGCTCTATAAAGAGTCTATCAGACCTAATCCCGGGGATATTATCAAAGTGAACTCACCGAGTACTTGCTCTATAAATTGTCTATCAGACCTAATCCCGGGGATATTATCAAAGTGAACTCACCGAGTACTTGCTCTATAAAGAGTCTATCAGACCTAATCATGGGGATATTATCAAAGTGAACTCACCGAGTACTTGCTCTATAAATTGTCTATCAGACCTAAATCCCGGGGATATTATCAAAGTGAACTCACCGAGTACTTGCTCTATAAAGAGTCTATCAGACCTAATCCCGGGGATATTATCAAAGTGAACTCACCGAGTACTTGCTCTATAAAGAGTCTATCAGACCTAATCCGGGGATATTATCAAAGTGAACTCACCGAGTACTTGCTCTATAAATTGTCTATCAGACCTAATCCCGGGGATATTATCAAAGTGAACTCACCGAGTACTTGCTCTATAAATTGTCTATCAGACCTAATCATGGGGATATTATCAAAGTGAACTCACCGAGTACTTGCTCTATAAATTGTCTATCAGACCTAATCCCGGGGATATTATCAAAGTGAACTCACCGAGTACTTGCTCTATAAAGAGTCTATCAGACCTAATCCCGGGGATATTATCAAAGTGAACTCACCGAGTACTTGCTCTATAAAGAGTCTATCAGACCTAATCCCGGGGATATTATCAAAGTGAACTCACCGAGTACTTGCTCTATAAAGAGTCTATCAGACCTAATCCCGAGGGATATTATCAAAGTGAACTCACCGAGTACTTGCTCTATAAAGAGTCTATCAGACCTAATCCCGGGGATATTATCAAAGTGAACTCACCGAGTACTTGCTCTATAAAGAGTCTATCAGACCTAATCCCGGGGATATTATCAAAGTGAACTCACCGAGTACTTGCTCTATAAATTGTCTATCAGACCTAATCCCGGGGATATTATCAAAGTGAACTCACCGAGTACTTGCTCTATAAAGAGTCTATCAGACCTAATCCCGGGGATATTATCAAAGTGAACTCACCGAGTACTTGCTCTATAAATTGTCTATCAGACCTAATCCCGGGGATATTATCAAAGTGAACTCACCAAGTACTTGCTCTATAAATTGTCTATCAGACCTAATCCTGGGGATATTATCAAAGTAAACTCACCGAGTACTTGCTCTATAAATTGTCTATCAGACCTAATCCCGGGGATATTATCAAAGTGAACTCACCGAGTACTTGCTCTATAAAGAGTCTATCAGACCTAATCCCGGGGATATTATCAAAGTGAACTCACCGAGTACTTGCTCTATAAATTGTCTATCAGACCTAATCCCGGGGATATTATCAAAGTGAACTCACCGAGTACTTGCTCTATAAAGAGTCTATCAGACCTAATCATGGGGATATTATCAAAGTGAACTCACCGAGTACTTGCTCTATAAATTGTCTATCAGACCTAAATCCCGGGGATATTATCAAAGTGAACTCACCGAGTACTTGCTCTATAAAGAGTCTATCAGACCTAATCCCGGGGATATTATCAAAGTGAACTCACCGAGTACTTGCTCTATAAAGAGTCTATCAGACCTAATCCGGGGATATTATCAAAGTGAACTCACCGAGTACTTGCTCTATAAATTGTCTATCAGACCTAATCCCGGGGATATTATCAAAGTGAACTCACCGAGTACTTGCTCTATAAATTGTCTATCAGACCTAATCATGGGGATATTATCAAAGTGAACTCACCGAGTACTTGCTCTATAAAGAGTCTATCAGACCTAATCCCGGGGATATTATCAAAGTGAACTCACCGAGTACTTGCTCTATAAATTGTCTATCAGACCTAATCCCGGGGATATTATCAAAGTGAACTCACTGAGTACTTGCTCTATAAAGAGTCTATCAGACCTAATCCCGGGGATATTATCAAAGTGAACTCACCGAGTACTTGGTCTATAAAGAGTCTATCAGACCTAATCCCGGGGATATTATCAAAGTGAACTCACCGAGTACTTGCTCTATAAAGAGTGTATCAGACCTAATCCTGGGGATATTATCAAAGTGAACTCACCGAGTACTTGCTCTATAAATTGTCTATCAGACCTAATCCCGGGGATATTATCAAAGTGAACTCACCGAGTACTTGCTCTATAAAGAGTCTATCAGACCTAATCCCGGGGATATTATCAAAGTGAACTCACCGAGTACTTGCTCTATAAAGAGTCTATCAGACCTAATCCCGGGGATATTATCAAAGTGAACTCACCGAGTACTTGCTCTATAAAGAGTCTATCAGACCTAATCCCGGGGATATTATCAAAGTGAACTCACCGAGTACTTGCTCTATAAATTGTCTATCAGACCTAATCCCGGGGATATTATCAAAGTGAACTCACCGAGTACTTGCTCTATAAAGAGTCTATCAGACCTAATCCCGGGGATATTATCAAAGTGAACTCACCGAGTACTTGTTCTATAAAGAGTCTATCAGACCTAATCCCGGGGATATTATCAAAGTGAACTCACCGAGTACTTGCTCTATAAATTGTCTATCAGACCTAATCCCGGGGATATTATCAAAGTGAACTCACCGAGTACTTGTTCTATAAAGAGTCTATCAGACCTAATCCCGGGGATATTATCAAAGTGAACTCACCGAGTACTTGCTCTATAAATTGTCTATCAGACCTAATCCCGGGGATATTATCAAAGTGAACTCACCGAGTACTTGCTCTATAAAGAGTCTATCAGACCTAATCCCGGGGATATTATCAAAGTGAACTCACCGAGTACTTGCTCTATAAAGAGTCTATCAGACCTAATCCCGGGGATATTATCAAAGTGAACTCGCCGAGTACTTGCTCTATAAAGAGTCTATCAGACCTAATCCCGAGGGATATTATCAAAGTGAACTCACCGAGTACTTGCTCTATAAAGAGTCTATCAGACCTAATCCCGGGGATATTATCAAAGTGAACTCGCCGAGTACTTGCTCTATACAGAGTCTATCAGACCTAATCCCGGGGATATTATCAAAGTGAACTCGCCGAGTACTTGCTCTATAAAGAGTCTATCAGACCTAATCCCGGGGATATTATCAAAGTGAACTCACCGAGTACTTGCTCTATAAAGAGTCTATCAGACCTAATCCCGGGGATATTATCAAAGTGAACTCACCGAGTACTTGCTCTATAAAGAGTCTATCAGACCTAATCCCGGGGATATTATCAAAGTGAACTCACCGAGTACTTGCTCTATAAAGAGTCTATCAGACCTAATCCCGGGGATATTATCAAAGTGAACTCACCGAGTACTTGCTCTATAAATTGTCTATCAGACCTAATCCCGGGGATATTATCAAAGTGAACTCACCAAGTACTTGCTCTATAAAGAGTCTATCAGACCTAAATCCCGGGGATATTATCAAAGTGAACTCACCGAGTACTTGCTCTATAAAGAGTCTATCAGACCTAATCCCGGGGATATTATCAAAGTGAACTCACCGAGTACTTGCTCTATAAAGAGTCTATCAGACCTAATCCGGGGATATTATCAAAGTGAACTCACCGAGTACTTGCTCTATAAATTGTCTATCAGACCTAATCCCGGGGATATTATCAAAGTGAACTCACCGAGTACTTGCTCTATAAATAGTCTATCAGACCTAATCATGGGGATATTATCAAAGTGAACTCACCGAGTACTTGCTCTATAAAGAGTCTATCAGACCTAATCCCGGGGATATTATCAAAGTGAACTCACCGAGTACTTGCTCTATAAATTGTCTATCAGACCTAATCCCGGGGATATTATCAAAGTGAACTCACTGAGTACTTGCTCTATAAAGAGTCTATCAGACCTAATCCCGGGGATATTATCAAAGTGAACTCACCGAGTACTTGGTCTATAAAGAGTCTATCAGACCTAATCCCGGGGATATTATCAAAGTGAACTCACCGAGTACTTGCTCTATAAAGAGTCTATCAGACCTAATCCTGGGGATATTATCAAAGTGAACTCACCGAGTACTTGCTCTATAAATTGTCTATCAGACCTAATCCCGGGGATATTATCAAAGTGAACTCACCGAGTACTTGCTCTATAAAGAGTCTATCAGACCTAATCCCGGGGATATTATCAAAGTGAACTCACCGAGTACTTGCTCTATAAAGAGTCTATCAGACCTAATCCCGGGGATATTATCAAAGTGAACTCACCGAGTACTTGCTCTATAAAGAGTCTATCAGACCTAATCCCGGGGATATTATCAAAGTGAACTCACCGAGTACTTGCTCTATAAATTGTCTATCAGACCTAATCCCGGGGATATTATCAAAGTGAACTCACCGAGTACTTGCTCTATAAAGAGTCTATCAGACCTAATCCCGGGGATATTATCAAAGTGAACTCACCGAGTACTTGTTCTATAAAGAGTCTATCAGACCTAATCCCGGGGATATTATCAAAGTGAACTCACCGAGTACTTGCTCTATAAAGAGTCTATCAGACCTAATCCCGGGGATATTATCAAAGTGAACTCACCGAGTACTTGCTCTATAAATTGTCTATCAGACCTAATCCCGGGGATATTATCAAAGTGAACTCACCGAGTACTTGCTCTATAAAGAGTCTATCAGACCTAATCCCGGGGATATTATCAAAGTGAACTCACCGAGTACTTGCTCTATAAAGAGTCTATCAGACCTAATCCCGGGGATATTATCAAAGTGAACTCGCCGAGTACTTGCTCTATAAAGAGTCTATCAGACCTAATCCCGAGGGATATTATCAAAGTGAACTCACCGAGTACTTGCTCTATAAAGAGTCTATCAGACCTAATCCCGGGGATATTATCAAAGTGAACTCGCCGAGTACTTGCTCTATACAGAGTCTATCAGACCTAATCCCGGGGATATTATCAAAGTGAACTCGCCGAGTACTTGCTCTATAAAGAGTCTATCAGACCTAATCCCGGGGATATTATCAAAGTGAACTCACCGAGTACTTGCTCTATAAAGAGTCTATCAGACCTAATCCCGGGGATATTATCAAAGTGAACTCACCGAGTACTTGCTCTATAAAGAGTCTATCAGACCTAATCCCGGGGATATTATCAAAGTGAACTCACCGAGTACTTGCTCTATAAAGAGTCTATCAGACCTAATCCCGGGGATATTATCAAAGTGAACTCACCGAGTACTTGCTCTATAAATTGTCTATCAGACCTAATCCCGGGGATATTATCAAAGTGAACTCACCAAGTACTTGCTCTATAAAGAGTCTATCAGACCTAATCCCGGGGATATTATCAAAGTGAACTCACCGAGTACTTGCTCTATAAAGAGTCTATCAGACCTAATCCCGGGGATATTATCAAAGTGAACTCACCGAGTACTTGCTCTATAAAGAGTCTATCAGACCTAATCCCGGGGATATTATCAAAGTGAACTCACCGAGTACTTGCTCTATAAAGAGTCTATCAGACCTAATCCCGGGGATATTATCAAAGTGAACTCACCGAGTACTTGCTCTATAAAGAGTCTATCAGACCTAATCCCGGGGATATTATCAAAGTGAACTCACCGAGTACTTGCTCTATAAAGAGTCTATCAGACCTAATCCCGGGGATATTATCAAAGTGAACTCACCGAGTACTTGCTCAATAAATTGTCTATCAGACCTAATCCCGGGGATATTATCAAAGTGAACTCACCGAGTACTTGCTCTATAAAGAGTCTATCAGACCTAATCCCGGGGATATTATCAAAGTGAACTCACCGAGTACTTGCTCTATAAATTGTCTATCAGACCTAATCCCGGGGATATTATCAAAGTGAACTCACCGAGTACTTGCTCTATAAAGAGTCTATCAGACCTAATCATGGGGATATTATCAAAGTGAACTCACCGAGTACTTGCTCTATAAATTGTCTATCAGACCTAAATCCCGGGGATATTATCAAAGTGAACTCACCGAGTACTTGCTCTATAAAGAGTCTATCAGACCTAATCCCGGGGATATTATCAAAGTGAACTCACCGAGTACTTGCTCTATAAAGAGTCTATCAGACCTAATCCGGGGATATTATCAAAGTGAACTCACCGAGTACTTGCTCTATAAATTGTCTATCAGACCTAATCCCGGGGATATTATCAAAGTGAACTCACCGAGTACTTGCTCTATAAATTGTCTATCAGACCTAATCATGGGGATATTATCAAAGTGAACTCACCGAGTACTTGCTCTATAAAGAGTCTATCAGACCTAATCCCGGGGATATTATCAAAGTGAACTCACCGAGTACTTGCTCTATAAATTGTCTATCAGACCAAATCCCGGGGATATTATCAAAGTGAACTCACTGAGTACTTGCTCTATAAAGAGTCTATCAGACCTAATCCCGGGGATATTATCAAAGTGAACTCACCGAGTACTTGCTCTATAAAGAGTCTATCAGACCTAATCCCGGGGATATTATCAAAGTGAACTCACCGAGTACTTGCTCTATAAAGAGTCTATCAGACCTAATCCTGGGGATATTATCAAAGTGAACTCACCGAGTACTTGCTCTATAAATTGTCTATCAGACCTAATCCCGGGGATATTATCAAAGTGAACTCACCGAGTACTTGCTCTATAAAGAGTCTATCAGACCTAATCCCGGGGATATTATCAAAGTGAACTCACCGAGTACTTGCTCTATAAAGAGTCTATCAGACCTAATCCCGGGGATATTATCAAAGTGAACTCACCGAGTACTTGCTCTATAAAGAGTCTATCAGACCTAATCCCGGGGATATTATCAAAGTGAACTCACCGAGTACTTGCTCTATAAATTGTCTATCAGACCTAATCCCGGGGACATTATCAAAGTGAACTCACCGAGTACTTGCTCTATAAAGAGTCTATCAGACCTAATCCCGGGGATATTTTCAAAGTGAACTCACCGAGTACTTGCTCTATAAAGAGTCTATCAGACCTAATCCCGGGGATATTATCAAAGTGAACTCACCGAGTACTTGCTCTATAAATTGTCTATCAGACCTAATAACGGGGATATTATCAAAGTGAACTCACTGAGTACTTGCTCTATAAAGAGTCTATCAGACCTAATCCCGGGGATATTATCAAAGTGAACTCACCGAGTACTTGTTCTATAAAGAGTCTATCAGACCTAATCCCGGGGATATTATCAAAGTGAACTCACCGAGTACTTGCTCTATAAAGAGTCTATCAGACCTAATCCCGGGGATATTATCAAAGTGAACTCACCGAGTACTTGCTCTATAAATTGTCTATCAGACCTAATCCCGGGGATATTATCAAAGTGAACTCACCGAGTACTTGCTCTATAAAGAGTCTATCAGACCTAATCCCGGGGATATTATCAAAGTGAACTCGCCGAGTACTTGCTCTATAAAGCGTCTATCAGACCTAATCCCGGGGATATTATCAAAGTGAACTCGCCGAGTACTTGCTCTATAAAGAGTCTATCAGACCTAATCCCGAGGGATATTATCAAAGTGAACTCACCGAGTACTTGCTCTATAAAGAGTCTATCAGACCTAATCCCGGGGATATTATCAAAGTGAACTCACCGAGTACTTGCTCTATAAAGAGTCTATCAGACCTAATCCCGGGGATATTATCAAAGTGAACTCACAGAGTACTTGCTCTATAAATTGTCTATCAGACCTAATCCCGGGGATATTATCAAAGTGAACTCACCGAGTACTTGCTCTATAAAGAGTCTATCAGACCTAATCCCGGGGATATTATCAAAGTGAACTCACCGAGTACTTGCTCTATAAAAAGTCTATCAGACCTAATCCCGGGGATATTATCAAAGTGAACTCACCGAGTACTTGCTCTATAAATTGTCTATCAGACCTAATCCCGGGGATATTATCAAAGTGAACTCACCGAGTACTTGCTCTATAAAGAGTCTATCAGATCTAATCCGGGGATATTATCAAAGTGAACTCACCGAGTACTTGCTCTATAAAGAGTCTATCAGACCTAATCCCGGGGATATTATCAAAGTGAACTCACCGAGTACTTGCTCTATAAATCGTCTATCAGACCTAAATCCCGGGGATATTATCAAAGTGAACTCACCGAGTACTTGCTCTATAAAGAGTCTATCAGACCTAATCCCGGGGATATTATCAAAGTGAACTCACCGAGTACTTGCTCTATAAAGAGTCTATCAGACCTAATCCGGGGATATTATCAAAGTGAACTCACCGAGTACTTGCTCTATAAATTGTCTATCAGACCTAATCATGGGGATATTATCAAAGTGAACTCACCGAGTACTTGCTCTATAAAAAGTCTATCAGACCTAATCCCGGGGATATTATCAAAGTGAACTCACCGAGTACTTGCTCTATAAATTGTCTATCAGACCTAATCCCGGGGATATTATCAAAGTGAACTCACCGAGTACTTGCTCTATAAAGAGTCTATCAGATCTAATCCGGGGATATTATCAAAGTGAACTCACCGAGTACTTGCTCTATAAAGAGTCTATCAGACCTAATCCCGGGGATATTATCAAAGTGAACTCACCGAGTACTTGCTCTATAAATCGTCTATCAGACCTAAATCCCGGGGATATTATCAAAGTGAACTCACCGAGTACTTGCTCTATAAAGAGTCTATCAGACCTAATCCCGGGGATATTATCAAAGTGAACTCACCGAGTACTTGCTCTATAAAGAGTCTATCAGACCTAATCCGGGGATATTATCAAAGTGAACTCACCGAGTACTTGCTCTATAAATTGTCTATCAGACCTAATCATGGGGATATTATCAAAGTGAACTCACCGAGTACTTGCTCTATAAAGAGTCTATCAGACCTAATCCCGGGGATATTATCAAAGTGAACTCACCGAGTACTTGCTCTATAAATTGTCTATCAGACCTAATCCCTGGGATATTATCAAAGTGAACTCACTGAGTACTTGCTCTATAAAGAGTCTATCAGACCTAATCCCGGGGATATTATCAAAGTGAACTCACCGAGTACTTGCTCTATAAAGAGTCTATCAGACCTAATCCCGGGGATATTATCAAAGTGAACTCACCGAGTACTTGCTCTATAAAGAGTCTATCAGACCTAATCCCGGGGATATTATCAAAGTGAACTCACCGAGTACTTGCTCTATAAATTGTCTATCAGACCTAATCCCGGGGATATTATCAAAGTGAACTCACCGAGTACTTGCTCTATAAAGAGTCTATCAGACCTAATCATGGGGATATTATCAAAGTGAACTCACCGAGTACTTGCTCTATAAATTGTCTATCAGACCTAAATCCCGGGGATATTATCAAAGTGAACTCACCGAGTACTTGCTCTATAAAGAGTCTATCAGACCTAATCCCGGGGATATTATCAAAGTGAACTCACCGAGTACTTGCTCTATAAAGAGTCTATCAGACCTAATCCGGGGATATTATCAAAGTGAACTCACCGAGTACTTGCTCTATAAATTGTCTATCAGACCTAATCCCGGGGATATTATCAAAGTGAACTCACCGAGTACTTGCTCTATAAATTGTCTATCAGACCTAATCATGGGGATATTATCAAAGTGAACTCACCGAGTACTTGCTCTATAAAGAGTCTATCAGACCTAATCCCGGGGATATTATCAAAGTGAACTCACCGAGTACTTGCTCTATAAATTGTCTATCAGACCTAATCCGGGGATATTATCAAAGTGAACTCACTGAGTACTTGCTCTATAAAGAGTCTATCAGACCTAATCCCGGGGATATTATCAAAGTGAACTCACCGAGTACTTGCTCTATAAAGAGTCTATCAGACCTAATCCCGGGGATATTATCAAAGTGAACTCACCGAGTACTTGCTCTATAAAGAGTCTATCAGACCTAATCCTGGGGATATTATCAAAGTGAACTCACCGAGTACTTGCTCTATAAAGAGTCTATCAGACCTAATCCCGGGGATATTATCAAAGTGAACTCACCGAGTACTTGCTCTATAAAGAGTCTATCAGACCTAATCCCGGGGATATTATCAAAGTGAACTCACCGAGTACTTGCTCTATAAAGAGTCTATCAGACCTAATCCCGGGGATATTATCAAAGTGAACTCACCGAGTACTTGCTCTATAAATTGTCTATCAGACCTAATCCCGGGGATATTATCAAAGTGAACTCACCGAGTACTTGCTCTATAAAGAGTCTATCAGACCTAATCCCGGGGATATTATCAAAGTGAACTCACCGAGTACTTGTTCTATAAAGAGTCTATCAGACCTAATCCCGGGGATATTATCAAAGTGAACTCACCGAGTACTTGCTCTATAAAGAGTCTATCAGACCTAATCCCGGGGATATTATCAAAGTGAACTCACCGAGTACTTGCTCTATAAATTGTCTATCAGACCTAATCCCGGGGATATTATCAAAGTGAACTCACCGAGTACTTGCTCTATAAAGAGTCTATCAGACCTAATCCCGGGGATATTATCAAAGTGAACTCGCCGAGTACTTGCTCTATAAAGAGTCTATCAGACCTAATCCTGGGGATATTATCAAAGTGAACTCGCCGAGTACTTGCTCTATAAAGAGTCTATCAGACCTAATCCCGAGGGATATTATCAAAGTGAACTCACCGAGTACTTGCTCTATAAAGAGTCTATCAGACCTAATCCCGGGGATATTATCAAAGTGAACTCGCCGAGTACTTGCTCTATACAGAGTCTATCAGACCTAATCCCGGGGATATTATCAAAGTGAACTCGCCGAGTACTTGCTCTATAAAGAGTCTATCAGACCTAATCCCGGGGATATTATCAAAGTGAACTCACCGAGTACTTGCTCTATAAAGAGTCTATCAGACCTAATCCCGGGGATATTATCAAAGTGAACTCACCGAGTACTTGCTCTATAAAGAGTCTATCAGACCTAATCCCGGGGATATTATCAAAGTGAACTCACCGAGTACTTGCTCTATAAAGAGTCTATCAGACCTAATCCCGGGGATATTATCAAAGTGAACTCACCGAGTACTTGCTCTATAAAGAGTCTATCAGACCTAATCCCGGGGATATTATCAAAGTGAACTCACCGAGTACTTGCTCTATAAATTGTCTATCAGACCTAATCCCGGGGATATTATCAAAGTGAACTCACCAAGTACTTGCTCTATAAAGAGTCTATCAGACCTAATCCCGGGGATATTATCAAAGTGAACTCACCAAGTACTTGCTCTATAAAGAGTCTATCAGACCTAATCCCGGGGATATTATCAAAGTGAACTTACCGAGTACTTGCTCTATAAAGAGTCTATCAGACCTAATCCCGGGGATATTATCAAAGTGAACTCACCGAGTACTTGCTCTATTAAGAGTCTATCAGACCTAATCCTGGGGATATTATCAAAGTGAACTCACCGAGTACTTGCTCTATAAAGAGTCTATCAGACCTAATCCCGGGGATATTATCAAAGTGAACTCACCGAGTACTTGCTCTATAAAGAGTCTATCAGACCTAATCCCGGGGATATTATCAAAGTGAACTCACCGAGTACTTGCTCTATAAAGAGTCTATCAGACCTAATCCCGGGGATATTATCAAAGTGAACTCACCGAGTACTTGCTCTATAAAGAGTCTATCAGACCTAATCCCGGGGATATTATCAAAGTGAACTCACCGAGTACTTGCTCTATAAAGAGTCTATCAGACCTAATCCCGGGGATATTATCAAAGTGAACTCACCGAGTACTTGCTCTATAAAGAGTCTATCAGACCTAATCCCGGGGATATTATCAAAGTGAACTCACCGAGTACTTGCTCTATAAAGAGTCTATCAGACCTAATCCCGGGGATATTATCAAAGTGAACTCACCGAGTACTTGCTCTATAAAGAGTCTATCAGACCTAATCCCGGGGATATTATCAAAGTGAACTCACCGAGTACTTGCTCTATAAAGAGTCTATCAGACCTAATCCCGGGGATATTATCAAAGTGAACTCACCGAGTACTTGCTCTATAAAGAGTCTATCAGACCTAATCCCGGGGATATTATCAAAGTGAACTCACCGAGTACTTGCTCTATAAATTGTCTATCAGACCTAATCCCGGGGATATTATCAAAGTGAACTCACCGAGTACTTGCTCTATAAATTGTCTATCAGACCTAATCCCGGGGATATTATCAAAGTGAACTCACCGAGTACTTGCTCTATAAAGAGTCTATCAGACCTAATCCCGGGGATATTATCAAAGTGAACTCACCGAGTACTTGCTCTATAAATTGTCTATCAGACCTAATCCCGGGGATATTATCAAAGTGAACTCACCGAGTACTTCCTCTATAAAGAGTCTATCAGACCTAATCATGGGGATATTATCAAAGTGAACTCACCGAGTACTTGCTCTATAAATTGTCTATCAGACCTAAATCCCGGGGATATTATCAAAGTGAACTCACCGAGTACTTGCTCTATAAAGAGTCTATCAGACCTAATCCCGGGGATATTATCAAAGTGAACTCACCGAGTACTTGCTCTATAAAGAGTCTATCAGACCTAATCCCGGGGATATTATCAAAGTGAACTCACCGAGTACTTGCTCTATAAATTGTCTATCAGACCTAATCCCGGGGATATTATCAAAGTGAACTCACCGAGTACTTGCTCTATAAAGAGTCTATCAGACCTAATCCCGGGGATATTATCAAAGTGAACTCACCAAGTACTTGCTCTATAAAGAGTCTATCAGACCTAATCCCGGGGATATTATCAAAGTGAACTCACCGAGTACTTGCTCTATAAAGAGTCTATCAGACCTAATCCCGGGGATATTATCAAAGTGAACTCACCGAGTACTTGCTCTATAAAGAGTCTATCAGACCTAATCCCGGGGATATCATCAAAGTGAACTCACCGAGTACTTGCTCTATAAAGAGTCTATCAGACCTAATCCCGGGGATATCATCAAAGTGAACTCACCCAGTACTTGCTCTATAAAGAATCTATAAGACCTAATCCCGGGGATATTATCAAAGTGAACTCACCGAGTACTTGCTCTATAAAGAGTCTATCAGACCTAATCCCAGGGATATTATCAAAGTGAACTCACCCAGTACTTGCTCTATAAAGAGTCTATCAGACCTAATCCCAGGGATATTATCAAAGTGAACTCACCGAGTACTTGCTCTATAAAGAGTCTATCAGACCTAATCCCGGGGATATTATCAAAGTGAACTCACCGAGTACTTGCTCTATAAAGAGTCTATCAGACCTAATCCCGTGGATATTATCAAAGTAAACTCACCGAGTACTTGCTCTATAAATTGTCTATCAGACCTAATCCCGGGGATATTATCAAAGTGAACTCACCGAGTACTTGCTCTATGAAGAGTCTATCAGACCTAATCCCGGGGATATTATCAAAGTGAACTCACCGAGTACTTGCTCTATAAAGAGTCTATCAGACCTAATCCCGGGGATATTATCAAAGTGAACTCACCGAGTACTTGCTCTATAAAGAGTCTATCAGACCTAATCCCGGGGATATTATCAAAGTGAACTCACCAAGTACTTGCTCTATAAAGAGTCTATCAGACCTAATCCCGGGGATATTATCAAAGTGAACTCACCAAGTACTTGCTCTATAAAGAGCCTATCAGACCTAATCCCGGGGATATTATCAAAGTGAACTCACCGAGTACTTGCTCTATGAAGAGTCTATCAGACCTAATCCCGGGGATATTATCAAAGTGAACTCACCGAGTACTTGCTCTATAAAGAGTCTATCAGACCTAATCCCAGGGATATTATCAAAGTGAACTCACCGAGTACTTGCTCTATAAAGAGTCTATCAGACCTAATCCTGGGGATATTATCAAAGTGAACTCACCGAGTACTTGCTCTATAAAGAGTCTATCAGACCTAATCCCGGGGATATTATCAAAGTGAACTCACCGAGTACTTGCTCTATAAAAAGTCTATCAGACCTAATCCCGGGGATATTATCAAAGTGAACTCACCGAGTACTTGCTCTATAAATTGTCTATCAGACCTAATCCCGGGGATATTATCAAAGTGAACTCACCGAGTACTTGCTCTATAAAGAGTCTATCAGACCTAATCCCGGGGATATTATCAAAGTGAACTCACCGAGTACTTGCTCTATAAAGAGTCTATCAGACCTAATCCCGGGGATATTATCAAAGTGAACTCACCGAGTACTTGCTCTATAAATTGTCTATCAGACCTAATCCCGGGGATATTATCAAAGTGAACTCACCGAGTACTTGCTCTATAAAGAGTCTATCAGACCTAATCCCGGGGATATTATCAAAGTGAACTCACCGAGTACTTGCTCTATAAATTGTCTATCAGACCTAATCCCGGGGATATTATCAAAGTGAACTCACCGAGTACTTGCTCTATAAAGAGTCTATCAGACCTAATCCCGGGGATATTATCAAAGTGAACTCACCGAGTACTTGCTCTATAAATTGTCTATCAGACCTAATCCCGGGGATATTATCAAAGTGAACTCACCGAGTACTTGCTCTATAAAGAGTCTATCAGACCTAATCCAGGGGATATTATCAAAGTGAACTCACCGAGTACTTGCTCTATAAATTGTCTATCAGACCTAATCTCGGGGATATTATCAAAGTGAACTCACCGAGTACTTGCTCTATAAAGAGTCTATCAGACCTAATCCCGGGGATATTATCAAAGTGAACTCACCGAGTACTTGCTCTATAAAGAGTCTATCAGACCTAATCCCGGGGATATTATCAAAGTGAACTCGCCGAGTACTTGCTCTATAAAGAGTCTATCAGACCTAATCCCGGGGATATTATCAAAGTGAACTCACCGAGTACTTGCTCTATAAAGAGTCTATCAGACCTAATCCCGGGGATATTATCAAAGTGAACTCACCGAGTACTTGCTCTATAAAGAGTCTATCAGACCTAATCCCGGGGATATTATCAAAGTGAACTCACCGAGTACTTGCTCTATAAATTGTCTATCAGACCTAATCCCGGGGATATTATCAAAGTGAACTCACCGAGTACTTCCTCTATAAATTGTCTATCAGACCTAATCCCGGGGATATTATCAAAGTGAACTCACCGAGTACTTGCTCTATAAATTGTCTATCAGACCTAATCCTGGGGATATTATCAAAGTGAACTCACCGAGTACTTGCTCTATAAATTGTCTATCAGACCTAATCCCGGGGATATTATCAAAGTGAACTCACCGGGTACTTGCTCTATAAAGAGTCTATCAGACCTAATCCCGGGGATATTATCAAAGTGAACTCGCCGAGTACTTGCTCTATAAATTGTCTATCAGACCTAATCCCGGGGATATTATCAAAGTGAACTCACCGAGTACTTGCTCCATAAACTGTCTATCAGACCTAATCCCGGGGATATTATCAAAGTGAACTCACCGAGTACTTGCTCTATAAAGAGTCTATCAGACCTAATCCCGGGGATATTATCAAAGTGAACTCACCGAGTACTTGCTCTATAAACTGTCTATCAGACCTAATCCCGGGGATATTATCAAAGTGAACTCACCGAGTACTTGCTCTATGAAGAGTCTATCAGACCTAATCCCGGGGATATTATCAAAGTGAACTCACCGAGTACTTGCTCTATAAAGAGTCTATCAGACCTAATCCCGGGGATATTATCAAAGTGAACTCACCGAGTACTTGCTCTATAAAGAGTCTATCAGACCTAATCCCGGGGATATTATCAAAGTGAACTCACCGAGTACTTGCTCTATAAAGAGTCTATCAGACCTAATCCCGGGGATATTATCAAAGTGAACTCACCGAGTACTTGCTCTATAAATTGTCTATCAGACCTAATCCTGGGGATATTATCAAAGTGAACTCACCGAGTACTTGCTCTATAAAGAGTCTATCAGACCTAATCCCGGGGATATTATCAAAGTGAACTCACCGAGTACTTGCTCTATAAAGAGTCTATCAGACCTAATCCCGGGGATATTATCAAAGTGAACTCACCAAGTACTTGCTCTATAAATTGTCTATCAGACCTAATCCCGGGGATATTACCAAAGTGAACTCACCGAGTACTTGCTCTATAAAGAGTCTATCAGACCTAATCCCGGGATATTATCAAAGTGAACTCACCGAGTACTTGCTCTATAAATTGTCTATCAGACCTAATCCCGGGGATATTATCAAAGTGAACTCACCGAGTACTTGCTCTATAAAGAGTCTATCAGACCTAATCCCGGGGATATTATCAAAGTGAACTCACCGAGTACTTGCTCTATAAAGAGTCTATCAGACCTAATCCCGGGGATATTATCAAAGTGAACTCACCGAGTACTTGCTCTATAAAGAGTCTATCAGACCTAATCCCGGGGATATTATCAAAGTGAACTCACCGAGTACTTGCTCTATAAAGAGTCTATCAGACCTAATCCTGGGGATATTATCAAAGTGAACTCACCGAGTACTTGCTCTATAAAGAGTCTATCAGACCTAATCCCGGGGATATTATCAAAGTGAACTCACCGAGTACTTGCTCTATAAAGAGTCTATCAGACCTAATCCCGGGGATATTATCAAAGTGAACTCACCGAGTACTTGCTCTATAAAGAGTCTATCAGACCTAATCCCGGGGATATTATCAAAGTGAACTCACCGAGTACTTGCTCTATAAAGAGTCTATCAGACCTAATCCCGGGGATATTATCAAAGTGAACTCACCGAGTACTTGCTCTATAAAGAGTCTATCAGACCTAATCCCGGGGATATTATCAAAGTGAATAAGTGCTGCATGGTTGATCGTTCGGACAACAGCACAGTTGTGAGGGTTCGGCAGCAGGACCTCGGAGTCAATGTTGGACACGTGGATGACTCCTTGACCTTTGACATGACCTTCAACTTGACCTTTTCCACCAGCTTCATCAAGCTGCTGTGCTCCATAAAGTCCGGCCATCACACAGCGAGCAGAAGCAATAGTTCGGTTGATGTTGGTCGATCTAACACTGGAAGAAACAACATGCAACCATCTCACAAACACAGTATATAGAAAGTGTCGAAGATTCTTTAATAATCCCTTAATGCTATCAGTATCATGTCATGCTGTGAGAAGACTGATAGATCAGATAAAACCATATGACAAGTGAACTCCAATAGTATCCTCTACTCACTATATCTGCTGTGGTGAGAAGTCTGATAGATCAGATAAAACAAAACCATATGACAAGTGAACTCCAATAGTATCCTCTACTCACTATATCTGCTGTGGTGAGAAGAATGATAGATCAGATAAAACCATATGACAAGTGAACTCCAATAGTATCCTCTACTCACTATATCTGCTGTGGTGACAAGACTGATAGATCAGATAAAACCATATGACAAGTGAACTCCAATAGTATCCTCTACTCACTATATCTGCTGTGGTGACAAGACTGATAGATCAGATAAAACCATATGACAAGTGAACTCCAATAGTATCCTCTACTCACTATATCTGCTGTGGTGAGAAGACTGATAGATCAGATAAAACCATATGACAAGTGAACTCCAATAGTATCCTCTACTCCCTATATCTGCTGTGGTGAGAAGACTGATAGATCAGATAAAACCATATGACAAGTGAACTTCAATAGTATCCTCTACTCACTATATCTGCTGTGGTGAGAAGACTGATAGATCAGATAAAACCATATGACAAGTGAACTCCAATAGTATCCTCTACTCCCTATATCTGCTGTGGTGAGAAGACTGATAGATCAGATGAAACCATATGACAAGTGAACTCCAATAGTATCCTCTACTCCCTATATCTGCTGTGGTGAGAAGAATGATAGATCAGATAAAACCATATGACAAGTGAACTCCAATAGTATCCTCTACTTACTATATCTGCTGTGGTGAGAAGACTGATAGATCAGATGAAACCATATGACAAGTGAACTCCAACAGTATCCTCTACTCACTATATCTGCTGTGGTGAGAAGAATGATAGATCAGATAAAACCATATGACAAGTGAACTCCAATAGTATCCTCTACTCACTATATCTGCTGTGGTGACAAGACTGATAGATCAGATAAAACAAAACCATATGACAAGTGAACTCCAATAGTATCCTCTACTCACTATATCTGCTGTGGTGAGAAGTCTGATAGATCTGATAAAACCATATGACAAGTGAACTCCAACAGTACCCTCTACTCACTATATCTTCTGTGGTGACAAGACTGATAGATCTGATAAAACCATATGACAAGTGAACTCCAACAGTATCCTCTACTCACTATATCTGCTGTGGTGACAAGACTGATAGATCAGATAAAACCATATGACAAGTGGACTCCAATAGTATCCTCTACTCACTATATCTGCTGTGGTGAGAAGACTGATAGATCAGATAAAACTATATGACAAGTGAACTCCAATAGTATCCTCTACTCACTATATCTGCTGTGGTGACAAGACTGATAGATCAGATAAAACCATATGACAAGTGAACTCCAATAGTATCCTCTACTCACTATATCTGCTGTGGTGAGAAGACTGATAGATCAGATAAAACCATATGACAAGTGAACTCCAATAGTATCCTCTACTTACTATATCTGCTGTGGTGAGAAGACTGATAGATCAGATAAAACCATATGACAAGTGAACTCCAATAGTATCCTCTACTCACTATATCTGCTGTGGTGACAAGACTGATAGATCAGATAAAACCATATGACAAGTGAACTCCAATAGTATCCTCTACTCACTATATCTGCTGTGGTGACAAGACTGATAGATCAGATAAAACCATATGACAAGTGAACTCCAACAGTATCCTCTACTCACTATATCTGCTGTGGTGAGAAGTCAGATAGATCAGATAAAACCATATGACAAGTGAACTCCAACAGTATCCTCTACTCACTATATCTGCTGTGGTGACAAGACTGATAGATCAGATAAAACCATATGACAAGTGAACTCCAATAGTATCCTCTACTCACTATATCTGCTGTGGTGACAAGACTGATAGATCAGATAAAACCATATGACAAGTGAACTCCAATAGTATCCTCTACTCACTATATCTGCTGTGGTGACAAGACTGATAGATCAGATAAAACCATATGACAAGTGAACTCCAATAGTATCCTCTACTCACTATATCTGCTGTGGTGACAAGACTGATAGATCAGATAAAACCATATGACAAGTGAACTCCAATAGTATCCTCTACTCACTATATCTGCTGTGGTGACAAGACTGATAGATCAGATAAACCATATGACAAGTGAACTCCAACAGTATCCTCTACTCACTATATCTGCTGTGGTGACAAGACTGATAGATCAGATAAAACCATATGACAAGTGGACTCCAATAGTATCCTCTACTCCCTATATCTGCTGTGGTGAGAAGACTGATAGATCAGATAAAACCATATGACAAGTGAACTCCAATAGTATCCTCTACTCACTATATCTGCTGTGGTAAGAAGACTGATAGATCAGATAAAACCATATGACAAGTGAACTCCAACAGTATCCTCTACTCACTATATCTGCTGTGGTGAGAAGTCAGATAGATCTGATAAAACCATATGACAAGTGAACTCCAACAGTACCCTCTACTCACTATATCTGCTGTGGTGAGAAGTCAGATAGATCTGATAAAACCATATGACAAGTGAACTCCAATAGTATCCTCTACTCACTATATCTGCTGTGGTGAGAAGACTGATAGATCAGATAAAACCATATGACAAGTGAACTCCAACAGTATCCTCTACTCACTATATCTGCTGTGGTGACAAGACTGATAGATCAGATAAAACCATATGACAAGTGAACTCCAATAGTATCCTCTACTCACTATATCTGCTGTGGTGAGAAGACTGATAGATCAGATAAAACCATATGACAAGTGAACTCTGATAGTATCCTCTACTCACTATATCTGCTGTGGTGACAAGACTGATAGATCAGATAAAACCATATGACAAGTGAACTCCAATAGTATCCTCTACTCACTATATCTGCTGTGGTGACAAGACTGATAGATCAGATAAAACCATATGACAAGTGAACTCCAATAGTATCCTCTACTTACTATATCTGCTGTGGTGACAAGACTGATAGATCAGATAAAACCATATGACAAGTGAACTCCAACAGTATCCTCTACTCACTATATCTGCTGTGGTGAGAAGACTGATAGATCAGATAAAACCATATGACAAGTGAACTCCAATAGTATCCTCTACTCACTATATCTGCTGTGGTGACAAGACTGATAGATCAGATAAAACCATATGACAAGTGAACTCCAATAGTATCCTCTACTCACTATATCTGTTGTGGTGAGAAGACTGATAGATCAGATAAAACCATATGACAAGTGAACTCTGATAGTATCCTCTACTCACTATATCTGCTGTGGTGAGAAGACTGATAGATCAGATAAAACCATATGACAAGTGAACTCCAATAGTATCCTCTACTCACTATATCTGCTGTGGTGAGAAGACTGATAGATCAGATAAAACCATATGACAAGTGAACTCTGATAGTATCCTCTACTCACTATATCTGCTGTGGTGACAAGACTGATAGATCAGATAAAACCATATGACAAGTGAACTCCAATAGTATCCACTACTCACTATATCTGCTGTGGTGACAAGACTGATAGATCAGATAAAACCATATGACAAGTGAACTCCAATAGTATCCTCTACTCACTATATCTGCTGTGGTGAGAAGACTGATAGATCAGATAAAACCATATGACAAGTGAACTCCAATAGTATCCTCTACTCACTATATCTGCTGTGGTGAGAAGACTGATAGATCAGATAAAACCATATGACAAGTGAACTCTGATAGTATCCTCTACTCACTATATCTGCTGTGGTGACAAGACTGATAGATCAGATAAAACCATATGACAAGTGAACTCCAATAGTATCCTCTACTCACTATATCTGCTGTGGTGACAAGACTGATAGATCAGATAAAACCATATGACAAGTGAACTCCAATAGTATCCTCTACTCACTATATCTGCTGTGGTGAGAAGACTGATAGATCAGATAAAACCATATGACAAGTGAACTCCAATAGTATCCTCTACTCACTATATCTGCTGTGGTGAGAAGACTGATAGATCTGATAAAACCATATGACAAGTGGACTCCAATAGTATCCTCTACTCACTATATCTGCTGTGGTGAGAAGACTGATAGATCAGATAAAACCATATGACAAGTGAACTCCAATAGTATCCTCTACTCACTATATCTGCTGTGGTGACAAGACTGATAGATCAGATAAAACCATATGACAAGTGAACTCCAATAGTATCCTCTACTTACTATATCTGCTGTGGTGACAAGACTGATAGATCAGATAAAACCATATGACAAGTGAACTCCAATAGTATCCTCTACTCACTATATCTGCTGTGCTGACAAGACTGATAGATCAGATAAAACCATATGACAAGTGAACTCCAACAGTATCCTCTACTCACTATATCTGCTGTGGTGACAAGACTGATAGATCAGATAAAACCATATGACAAGTGAACTCCAATAGTATCCTCTACTCACTATATCTGCTGTGGTGAGAAGACTGATAGATCAGATAAAACCATATGACAAGTGAACTCTGATAGTATCCTCTACTCACTATATCTGCTGTGGTGACAAGACTGATAGATCAGATAAAACCATATGACAAGTGAACTCCAACAGTATCCTCTACTTACTATATCTGCTGTGGTGACAAGACTGATAGATCAGATAAAACCATATGACAAGTGAACTCCAACAGTATCCTCTACTCACTATATCTGCTGTGGTGAGAAGACTGATAGATCAGATAAAACCATATGACAAGTGAACTCAAACAGTATCCTCTACTCACTATATCTGCTGTGGTGAGAAGTCTGATAGATCAGATAAAACCATATGACAAGTGAACTCCAACAGTATCCTCTACTCACTATATCTGCTGTGGTGACAATACTGATAGATCAGATAAAACCATATGACAAGTGAACTCCAATAGTATCCTCTACTCACTATATCTGCTGTCGTGACAAGACTGATAGATCAGATGAAACCATATGACAAGTGGACTCCAATAGTATCCTCTACTCACTATATCTGCTGTGGTGACAAGACTAATAGATCAGATAAAACCATATGACAAGTGAACTCCAACAGTATCCTCTACTTACTATATCTGCTGTGGTGACAAGATTGATAGATCAGATAAAACCATATGACAAGTGAACTCCAACAGTATCCTCTACTTACTATATCTGCTGTGGTGACAAGACTGATAGATCAGATGAAACCATATGACAAGTGAACTCCAATAGTATCCTCTACTCACTATATCTGCTGTGGTGAGAAGACTGATAGATCAGATAAAACCATATGACAAGTGAACTCCAATAGTATCCACTACTCACTATATCTGCTGTGGTGAGAAGACTGATAGATCAGATAAAACCATATGACAAGTGAACTCCAATAGTATCCTCTACTCACTATATCTGCTGTGGTAAGAAGACTGATAGATCAGATAAAACCATATGACAAGTGAACTCCAACAGTATCCTCTACTCACTATATCTGCTGTGGTGAGAAGTCAGATAGATCTGATAAAACCATATGACAAGTGAACTCCAACAGTACCCTCTACTCACTATATCTGCTGTGGTGAGAAGTCAGATAGATCTGATAAAACCATATGACAAGTGAACTCCAATAGTATCCTCTACTCACTATATCTGCTGTGGTGAGAAGACTGATAGATCAGATAAAACCATATGACAAGTGAACTCCAACAGTATCCTCTACTCACTATATCTGCTGTGGTGACAAGACTGATAGATCAGATAAAACCATATGACAAGTGAACTCCAATAGTATCCTCTACTCACTATATCTGCTGTGGTGAGAAGACTGATAGATCAGATAAAACCATATGACAAGTGAACTCTGATAGTATCCTCTACTCACTATATCTGCTGTGGTGACAAGACTGATAGATCAGATAAAACCATATGACAAGTGAACTCCAATAGTATCCTCTACTCACTATATCTGCTGTGGTGACAAGACTGATAGATCAGATAAAACCATATGACAAGTGAACTCCAATAGTATCCTCTACTTACTATATCTGCTGTGGTGACAAGACTGATAGATCAGATAAAACCATATGACAAGTGAACTCCAACAGTATCCTCTACTCACTATATCTGCTGTGGTGAGAAGACTGATAGATCAGATAAAACCATATGACAAGTGAACTCCAATAGTATCCTCTACTCACTATATCTGCTGTGGTGACAAGACTGATAGATCAGATAAAACCATATGACAAGTGAACTCCAATAGTATCCTCTACTCACTATATCTGTTGTGGTGAGAAGACTGATAGATCAGATAAAACCATATGACAAGTGAACTCTGATAGTATCCTCTACTCACTATATCTGCTGTGGTGAGAAGACTGATAGATCAGATAAAACCATATGACAAGTGAACTCCAATAGTATCCTCTACTCACTATATCTGCTGTGGTGAGAAGACTGATAGATCAGATAAAACCATATGACAAGTGAACTCTGATAGTATCCTCTACTCACTATATCTGCTGTGGTGACAAGACTGATAGATCAGATAAAACCATATGACAAGTGAACTCCAATAGTATCCACTACTCACTATATCTGCTGTGGTGACAAGACTGATAGATCAGATAAAACCATATGACAAGTGAACTCCAATAGTATCCTCTACTCACTATATCTGCTGTGGTGAGAAGACTGATAGATCAGATAAAACCATATGACAAGTGAACTCCGATAGTATCCTCTACTCACTATATCTGCTGTGGTGAGAAGACTGATAGATCAGATAAAACCATATGACAAGTGAACTCTGATAGTATCCTCTACTCACTATATCTGCTGTGGTGACAAGACTGATAGATCAGATAAAACCATATGACAAGTGAACTCCAATAGTATCCTCTACTCACTATATCTGCTGTGGTGACAAGACTGATAGATCAGATAAAACCATATGACAAGTGAACTCCAATAGTATCCTCTACTCACTATATCTGCTGTGGTGACAAGACTGATAGATCAGATAAAACCATATGACAAGTGAACTCCAATAGTATCCTCTACTCACTATATCTGCTGTGGTGAGAAGACTGATAGATCAGATAAAACCATATGACAAGTGAACTCCAATAGTATCCTCTACTCACTATATCTGCTGTGGTGAGAAGACTGATAGATCTGATAAAACCATATGACAAGTGGACTCCAATAGTATCCTCTACTCACTATATCTGCTGTGGTGAGAAGACTGATAGATCAGATAAAACCATATGACAAGTGAACTCCAATAGTATCCTCTACTCACTATATCTGCTGTGGTGACAAGACTGATAGATCAGATAAAACCATATGACAAGTGAACTCCAATAGTATCCTCTACTTACTATATCTGCTGTGGTGACAAGACTGATAGATCAGATAAAACCATATGACAAGTGAACTCCAATAGTATCCTCTACTCACTATATCTGCTGTGGTGACAAGACTGATAGATCAGATAAAACCATATGACAAGTGAACTCCAACAGTATCCTCTACTCACTATATCTGCTGTGGTGAGAAGACTGATAGATCAGATAAAACCATATGACAAGTGAACTCCAATAGTATCCTCTACTCACTATATCTGCTGTGCTGACAAGACTGATAGATCAGATAAAACCATATGACAAGTGAACTCCAACAGTATCCTCTACTCACTATATCTGCTGTGGTGAGAAGACTGATAGATCAGATAAAACCATATGACAAGTGAACTCCAATAGTATCCTCTACTCACTATATCTGCTGTGGTGAGAAGACTGATAGATCAGATAAAACCATATGACAAGTGAACTCTGATAGTATCCTCTACTCACTATATCTGCTGTGGTGACAAGACTGATAGATCAGATAAAACCATATGACAAGTGAACTCCAACAGTATCCTCTACTTACTATATCTGCTGTGGTGACAAGACTGATAGATCAGATAAAACCATATGACAAGTGAACTCCAACAGTATCCTCTACTCACTATATCTGCTGTGGTGAGAAGACTGATAGATCAGATAAAACCATATGACAAGTGAACTCCAACAGTATCCTCTACTCACTATATCTGCTGTGGTGAGAAGTCTGATAGATCAGATAAAACCATATGACAAGTGAACTCCAACAGTATCCTCTACTTACTATATCTGCTGTGGTGACAAGATTGATAGATCAGATAAAACCATATGACAAGTGAACTCCAACAGTATCCTCTACTTACTATATCTGCTGTGGTGACAAGACTGATAGATCAGATGAAACCATATGACAAGTGAACTCCAATAGTATCCTCTACTCACTATATCTGCTGTGGTGAGAAGACTGATAGATCAGATAAAACCATATGACAAGTGAACTCCAATAGTATCCACTACTCACTATATCTGCTGTGGTGAGAAGACTGATAGATCAGATAAAACCATATGACAAGTGAACTCCAATAGTATCCTCTACTCACTATATCTGCTGTGGTGACAAGACTGATAGATCAGATAAAACCATATGACAAGTGAACTCCAACAGTATCCTCTACTCACTACATCTGCTAAGGTGAGAAGACTGATAGATCAGATAAAACCATATGACAAGTAAACTCCAACAGTATCCTCTACTCACTATATCTGCTGTGGTGACAAGACTGATAGATCAGATAAAACCATATGACAAGTGAACTCCAATAGTATCCTCTACTCACTATATCTGCTGTGGTGACAAGACTGATAGATCAGATAAAACAAAACCATATGACAAGTGAACTCCAATAGTACCCTCTACTCACTATATCTGCTGTGGTGACAAGACTGATAGATCAGATAAAACCATATGACAAGTGAACTCCAATAGTATCCTCTACTTACTATATCTGCTGTGGTGACAAGACTGATAGATCAGATAAAACTATATGACAAGTGAACTCCAACAGTATCCTCTACTCACTATATCTGCTGTGGTGAGAAGACTGATAGATCAGATAAAACCATATGACAAGTGAACTCCAACAGTATCCTCTACTCACTATATCTGCTGTGGTGACAAGACTGATAGATCAGATAAAACAAAACCATATGACAAGTGGACTCCAATAGTATCCTCTACTCACTATATCTGCTGTGGTGAGAAGACTGATAGATCAGATAAAACCATATGACAAGTGAACTCCAATAGTATCCTCTACTCACTATATCTGCTGTGGTGACAAGACTGATAGATCAGATAAAACCATATGACAAGTGAACTCCAATAGTATCCTCTACTCACTATATCTGCTGTGGTGACAAGACTGATAGATCAGATAAAACCATATGACAAGTGAACTCCAATAGTATCCTCTACTCACTATATCTGCTGTGGTGACAAGACTGATAGATCAGATAAAACCATATGACAAGTGAACTCCAATAGTATCCTCTACTCACTATATCTGCTGTGGTGAGAAGACTGATAGATCAGATAAAACTATATGACAAGTGAACTCCAACAGTATCCTCTACTCACTATATCTGCTGTGGTGACAAGACTGATAGATCAGATGAAACCATATGACAAGTGAACTCCAACAGTATCCTCTACTCACTATATCTGCTGTGGTGACAAGACTGATAGATCAGATAAAACCATATGACAAGTGAACTCCAATAGTATCCTCTACTCACTATATCTGCTGTGGTGAGAAGACTGATAGATCTGATAAAACAAAACCATATGACAAGTGAACTCCAATAGTATCCTCTACTCACTATATCTGCTGTGGTGAGAAGACTGATAGATCAGATAAAACCATATGACAAGTGAACTCCAATAGTATCCTCTACTCCCTATATCTGCTGTGGTGACAAGACTGATAGATCAGATAAAACCATATGACAAGTGAACTCCAATAGTATCCTCTACTCACTATATCTGCTGTGGTGAGAAGACTGATAGATCAGATAAAACCATATGACAAGTGAACTCCAATAGTATCCTCTACTCACTATATCTGCTGTGGTGAGAAGACTGATAGATCAGATAAAACCATATGACAAGTGAACTCCAATAGTATCCTCTACTCACTATATCTGCTGTGGTGAGAAGACTGATAGATCAGATAAAACCATATGACAAGTGAACTCCAACAGTATCCTCTACTCACTATATCTGCTGTGGTGACAAGACTGATAGATCAGATAAAACCATATGACAAGTGGACTCCAATAGCATCCTCTACTCACTATATCTGCTGTGGTGACAAGACTGATAGATCAGTTAAAACCATATGACAAGTGAACTCCAATAGTATCCTCTACTCACTATAATCTACTCACTATATCTGCTGTGGTGACAAGACTGATAGATCAGATAAAACCATATGACAAGAGAACTCCAATAGTATCCTCTACTCACTATATCTGCTGTGGTGAGAAGACTGATAGATCAGATAAAACCATATGACAAGTGAACTCCAATAGTATCCAGAGTCTACTCACTATATCTGCTGTGGTGACAAGACTGATAGATCAGATAAAACCATATGACAAGTGAACTCCAATAGTATCCTCTACTCACTATATCTACTGTGGTGACAAGACTGATAGATAAAACAAAACCATATGACAAGTGAACTCCAATAGTATCCTCTACTCACTATATCTGCTGTGGTGAGAAGTCTGATAGATCAGATAAAACCATATGACAAGTGAACTCCAATAGTATCCTCTACTCACTATATCTGCTGTGGTGAGAAGTCTGATAGATCAGATAAAACCATATGACAAGTGAACTCCAATAGTATCCTCTACTCACTATATCTGCTGTGGTGAGAAGTCTGATAGATCAGATAAAACTATATGACAAGTGAACTCCGATAGTATCCTCTACTCACTATATCTGCTGTGGTGACAAGACTGATAGATCAGATAAAACCATATGACAAGTGAACTCCGATAGTATCCTCTACTCACTATATCTGCTGTGGTGACAAGACTGATAGATCAGATAAAACCATATGACAAGTGAACTCCAATAGTATCTTCTACTCACTATATCTGCTTAGGTGACAAGACTGATAGATCAGATGAAACCATATGACAAGTGAACTCCAATAGTATCTTCTACTCACTATATCTGCTGTGGTGAGAAGACTGATAGATCAGATAAAACCATATGACAAGTGAACTCCAATAGTATCCTCTACTCACTATATCTGCTGTGGTGACAAGACTGATAGATCAGATAAAACCATATGACAAGTGAACTCCAATAGTATCCTCTACTCACTATATCTGCTGTGGTGACAAGACTGATAGATCAGATAAAACCATATGACAAGTGAACTCCAATAGTATCTTCTACTCACTATATCTGCTTAGGTGACAAGACTGATAGATCAGATGAAACCATATGACAAGTGAACTCCAATAGTATCCTCTACTTACTATATCTGCTGTGGTGACAAGACTGATAGATCAGATAAAACCATATGACAAGTGAACTCCAATAGTATCCTCTACTCACTATATCTGCTGTGGTGACAAGACTGATAGATCAGATAAAACCATATGACAAGTGAACTCCAATAGTATCCTCTACTCACTATATCTGCTGTGGTGAGAAGACTGATAGATCAGATAAAACCATATGACAAGTGAACTCCAATAGTATCCTCTACTCACTATATCTGCTGTGGTGACAAGACTGATAGATCAGATAAAACCATATGACAAGTGAACTCCAATAGTATCCTCTACTCACTATATCTGCTGTGGTGAGAAGACTGATAGATCAGATAAAACCATATGACAAGTGAACTCCAATAGTATCCTCCACTCACTATATCTGCTGTGGTGACAAGACTGATAGATCAGATAAAACCATATGACAAGTGAACTCCAATAGTACCCTCTACTTACTATATCTGCTGTGGTGACAAGACTGATAGATCAGATAAAACCATATGACAAGTGAACTCCAATAGTATCCTCTACTCACTATATCTGCTGTGGTGACAAGACTGATAGATCTGATAAAACCATATGACAAGTGAACTCCAATAGTATCCTCTACTCACTATATCTGCTGTGGTGAGAAGACTGATAGATCAGATAAAACCATATGACAAGTGAACTCCAATAGTATCCTCTACTCACTATATCTGCTGTGGTGAGAAGTCTGATAGATCAGATAAAACCATATGACAAGTGAACTCCAATAGTATCCTCTACTCACTATATCTGCTGTGGTGAGAAGACTGATAGATCAGATAAAACCATATGACAAGTGAACTCCAATAGTATCCTCTACTGACTATATCTGCTGTGGTGACAAGACTGATAGATCAGATAAAACCATATGACAAGTGAACTCCAATAGTATCCTCTACTTACTATATCTGCTGTGGTGACAAGACTGATAGATCAGATAAAACCATATGACAAGTGAACTCCAACAGTATCCTCTACTCACTATATCTGCTGTGGTGACAAGACTGATAGATCAGATAAAACCATATGACAAGTGAACTCCAATAGTATCCTCTACTCACTATATCTGCTGTGGTGAGAAGACTGATAGATCAGATAAAACCATATGACAAGTGAACTCCAACAGTATCCTCTACTCACTATATCTGCTGTGGTGACAAGACTGATAGATCAGATAAAACCATATGACAAGTGAACTCCAACAGTATCCTCTACTCACTATATCTGCTGTGGTGACAAGACTGATAGATCAGATAAAACCATATGACAAGTGAACTCCAACAGTATCCTCTACTCACTATATCTGCTGTGGTGACAAGACTGATAGATCAGATAAAACCATATGACAAGTGAACTCCAACAGTATCCTCTACTCACTATATCTGCTGTGGTGAGAAGACTGATAGATCAGATAAAACCATATGACAAGTGAACTCCAACAGTATCCTCTACTCACTATATCTGCTGTGGTGACAAGACTGATAGATCAGATAAAACCATATGACAAGTGAACTCCAACAGTATCCTCTACTCACTATATCTGCTGTGGTGACAAGACTGATAGATCAGATAAAACCATATGACAAGTGAACTCCAATAGTATCCTCTACTTACTATATCTGCTGTGGTGACAAGACTGATAGATCAGATAAAACCATATGACAAGTGAACTCCAATAGTATCCTCTACTCACTATATCTGCTGTGGTGACAAGACTAATAGATCAGATAAAACCATATGACAAGTGAACTCCAATAGTATCCTCTACTCACTATATCTGCTGTGGTGACAAGACTAATAGATCAGATAAATCCATATGACAAGTGAACTCCAATAGTATCCTCTACTCACTATATCTGCTGTGGTGAGAAGTCTGATAGATCAGATAAAACCATATGACAAGTGAACTCCAACAGTATCCTCTACTCACTATATCTGCTGTGGTGAGAAGACTGATAGATCAGATAAAACCATATGACAAGTGAACTCCAATAGTATCCTCTACTCACTATATCTGCTGTGGTGAGAAGACTGATAGATCAGATAAAACCATATGACAAGTGAACTCCAACAGTATCCTCTACTCACTATATCTGCTGTGGTGACAAGACTGATAGATCAGATAAAACCATATGACAAGTGAACTCCAATAGTATCCTCTACTTACTATATCTGCTGTGGTGAGAAGTCTGATAGATCAGATAAAACCATATGACAAGTGAACTCCAATAGTATCCTCTACTCACTATATCTGCTGTGGTGACAAGACTAATAGATCAGATAAAACCATATGACAAGTGAACTCCAATAGTATCCTCTACTCACTATATCTGCTGTGGTGACAAGACTAATAGATCAGATAAATCCATATGACAAGTGAACTCCAACAGTATCCTCTACTCACTATATCTGCTGTGGTGAGAAGACTGATAGATCAGATAAAATCATATGACAAGTGAACTCCAATAGTATCCTCTACTCACTATATCTGCTGTGGTGAGAAGTCAGCTAGATCTGATAAAACCATATGACAAGTGAACTCCAATAGTATCCTCTACTCACTATATCTGCTGTGGTGACAATACTGATAGATCAGATAAAACCATATGACAAGTGAACTCCAATAGTATCCTCTACTCACTATATCTGCTGTGGTGAGAAGAATGATAGATCAGATGAAACCATATGACAAGTGAACTCCAATAGTATCCTCTACTCACTATATCTGCTGTGGTGACTAGACTGATAGATCAGATAAAACCATATGACAAGTGAACTCCAATAGTATTCACTACTCACTATATCTGCTGTGGAGACAAGACTGATAGATCAGATAAAACAAAACCATATGACAAGTGAACTCCAATAGTATCCTCTACTCACTATATCTGCTGTGGTGAGAAGACTGATAGATCAGATAAAACCATATGACAAGTGAACTCCAATAGTATCCTCTACTTACTATATCTGCTGTGGTGACAAGACTGATAGATCAGATAAAACAAAACCATATGACAAGTGAACTCCAATAGTATCCTCTACTTACTATATCTGCTGTGGTGACAAGACTGATAGATCAGATAAAACCATATGACAAGTGAACTCCAATAGTATCCTCTACTCACTATATCTGCTGTGGTGACAAGACTGATAGATCAGATAAAACCATATGACAAGTGAACTCCAATAGTACCCTCTACTCACTATATCTGCTGTGGTGACAAGACTGATAGATCAGATAAAACCATATGACAAGTGAACTCCAATAGTATCCTCTACTCACTATATCTGCTGTCGTGACAAGACTGATAGATCAGATGAAACCATATGACAAGTGAACTCCAATAGTATCCTCTACTCACTATATCTGCTGTGGTGACAAGACTGATAGATCAGATAAAACCATATGACAAGTGAACTCCAATAGTATCCTCTACTCACTATATCTGCTGTGGTGACAAGACTGATAGATCAGATAAAACCATATGACAAGTGAACTCCAATAGTATCCTCTACTCACTATATCTGCTGTGGTGACAAGACTGATAGATCAGATGAAACCATATGACAAGTGAACTCCAACAGTATCCTCTACTCACTATATCTGCTGTGGTGAGAAGACTGATAGATCAGATGAAACCATATGACAAGTGAACTCCAATAGTATCCTCTACTCACTATATCTGCTGTGGTGACAAGACTGATAGATCAGATAAAACCATATGACAAGTGAACTCCAATAGTATCCTCTACTCACTATATCTTCTGTGGTGAGAAGACTGATAGATCAGATAAAACCATATGACAAGTGAACTCCAATAGTATCCACTACTTACTATATCTGCTGTGGTGACAAGACTGATCGATCAGATAAAACCATATGACAAGTGAACTCCAATAGTATCCTCTACTTACTATATCTGCTGTGGTGACAAGACTGATAGATCAGATGAAACCATATGACAAGTGAACTCCAATAGTATCCTCTACTCACTATATCTGCTGTGGTGACAAGACTGATAGATCAGATAAAACCATATGACAAGTGAACTCCAATAGTATCCTCTACTCACTATATCTGCTGTGGTGACAAGACTGATAGATCAGATAAAACCATATGACAAGTGAACTCCAATAGTATCCTCTACTCACTATATCTGCTGTGGTGAGAAGACTGATAGATCAGATAAAACCATATGACAAGTGAACTCCAACAGTATCCTCTACTCACTTTATCTGCTGTGGTGACAAGACTGATAGATCAGATAAAACCATATGACAAGTGAACTCCAACAGTATCCTCTACTCACTACATCTGCTGTGGTGAGAAGACTGATAGATCAGATAAAACCATATGACAAGTGAACTCCAATAGTATCCTCTACTTACTATATCTGCTGTGGTGACAAGAATGATAGATCAGATAAAACAAAACCATATGACAAGTGAACTCCAATAGTATCCTCTACTCACTATATCTGCTGTGGTGAGAAGACTGATAGATCAGATAAAACCATATGACAAATGAACTCCAATAGTATCCTCAACTCACTATATCTGCTGTGGTGAGAAGACTGATAGATCAGATAAACAAAACCATATGACAAGTGAACTCCAACAGTATCCTCTACTCACTATATCTGCTGTGGTGACAAGACTGATAGATCAGATAAAACCATATGACAAGTGAACTCCAATAGTATCCTCTACTCACTATATCTGCTGTGGTGACAAGACTGATAGATCAGATAAAACAAAACCATATGACAAGTGAACTCCAACAGTATCCTCTACTCACTATATCTGCTGTGGTGACAAGACTGATAGATCAGATAAAACCATATGACAAGTGAACTCCAATAGTATCCTCCACTCACTATATCTGCTGTGGTGACAAGACTGATAGATCAGATAAAACCATATGACAAGTGGACTCCAATAGTATCCTCTACTCACCATATCTGCTGTGGTGAGAAGACTGATAGATCAGATAAAACCATATGACAAGTGAACTCCAATAGTATCCTCTACTCACTATATCTGCTGTGGTGACAAGACTGATAGATCAGATAAAACCATATGACAAGTAAACTCCAATAGTATCCTCTACTTACTATATCTGCTGTGGTGAGAAGACTGATAGATCAGATAAAACCATATGACAAGTGAACTCCAATAGTATCCTCTACTCACTATATCTGCTGTGGTGACAAGACTGATAGATCAGATAAAACCATATGACAAGTGAACTCCAATAGTATCCTCTACTTACTATATCTGCTGTGGTGACAAGACTGATAGATCAGATAAAACCATATGACAAGTGAACTCCAATAGTACCCTCTACTCACTATATCTGCTGTGGTGACAAGACTGATAGATCAGATAAAACCATATGACAAGTGAACTCCAATAGTATCCTCTACTCACTATATCTGCTGTGGTGACAAGACTGATAGATCTGATAAAACCATATGACAAGTGAACTCCAATAGTATCCTCTACTCACTATATCTGCTGTGGTGACAAGACTGATAGATAAGATAAAACCATATGACAAGTGGACTCCAATAGTATCCTCTACTCGCTATATCTGCTGTGGTGACAAGACTGATAGATCAGATAAAACCATATGACAAGTGAACTCCAATAGTATCCTCTACTCACTATATCTGCTGTGGTGACAAGACTGATAGATCAGATAAAACCATATGACAAGTGAACTCCAATAGTATCCTCTACTCACTATATCTGCTGTGGTGACAAGACTGATAGATAAGATAAAACCATATGACAAGTGGACTCCAATAGTATCCTCTACTCGCTATATCTGCTGTGGTGACAAGACTGATAGATCAGATAAAACCATATGACAAGTGAACTCCAATAGTATCCTCTACTCACTATATCTGCTGTGGTGACAAGACTGATAGATCAGATAAAACCATATGACAAGTGAACTCCAATAGTATCCTCTACTCACTATATCTGCTGTGGTGAGAAGACTGATAGATCAGATAAAACCATATGACAAGTGAACTCCAATAGTATCCTCTACTCACTATATCTGCTGTGGTGAGAAGACTGATAGATCAGATAAAACCATATGACAAGTGAACTCCAATAGTATCCTCTACTTACTATATCTGCTGTGGTGAGAAGAATGATAGATCAGATAAAACAAAACCATATGACAAGTGAACTCCAATAGTATCCTCTACTCACTATATCTGCTGTGGTGACAAGACTGATAGATCAGATAAAACCATATGACAAGTGAACTCCAATAGTATCCTCTACTCACTATATCTGCTGTGGTGACAAGACTGATAGATCAGATAAAACCATATGACAAGTGAACTCCAATAGTATCCTCTACTCACTATATCTGCTGTGGTGACAAGACTGATAGATCAGATAAAACCATATGACAAGTGAACTCCAATAGTATCCTCTACTCACTATATCTGCTGTGGTGACAAGACTGATAGATCAGATAAAACCATATGACAAGTGAACTTCAATAGTATCCTCTACTCACTATATCTGCTGTGGTGACAAGACTGATAGATCAGATAAAACCATATGACAAGTGAACTCCAATAGTATCCTCTACTCACTATATCTGCTGTGGTGACAAGACTGATAGATCAGATAAAACCATATGACAATTGAACTCCAATAGTATCCTCTACTTACTATATCTGCTGTGGTGACAAGACTGATAGATCAGATAAAACCATATGACAAGTGAACTCCAATAGTATCCTCTACTTACTATATCTGCTGTGGTGACAAGACTGATAGATCAGATAAAACCATATGACAAGTGAACTCCAACAGTATCCTCTACTCACTATATCTGCTGTGGTGACAAGACTGATAGATCAGATAAAACCATATGACAAGTGAACTCCAATAGTATCCTCTACTCACTATATCTGCTGTGGTGAGAAGACTGATAGATAAAACAAAACCATATGACAAGTGAACTCCAACAGTATCCTCTACTCACTATATCTGCTGTGGTGACAAGACTGATAGATCAGATAAAACCATATGACAAGTGAACTCCAATAGTATCCTCTACTTACTATATCTGCTGTGGTGACAAGACTGATAGATCAGATAAAACAAAACCATATGACAAGTGAACTCCAATAGTATCCTCTACTTACTATATCTGCTGTGGTGACAAGACTGATAGATCAGATAAAACAAAACCATATGACAAGTGAACTCCAATAGTATCCTCTACTTACTATATCTGCTGTGGTGACAAGACTGATAGATCAGATAAAACAAAACCATATGACAAGTGAACTCCAATAGTATCCTCTACTCACTATATCTGCTGTGGTGAGAAGTCTGATAGATGAGATGAAACCATATGACAATTGAACTCCAATAGTATCCTCTACTTACTATATCTGCTGTGGTGACAAGACTGATAGATCAGATAAAACCATATGACAAGTGAACTGCAATAGTATCCTCTACTCACTATATCTGCTGTGGTGAGAAGTCTGATAGATGAGATGAAACCATATGACAATTGAACTCCAATAGTATCCTCTACTTACTATATCTGCTGTGGTGAGAAGACTGATAGATCAGATAAAACCATATGACAAGTGAACTCCAATAGTATCCTCTACTCACTATATCTGCTGTGGTGACAAGACTGATAGATAAAACAAAACCATATGACAAGTGAACTCCAACAGTATCCTCTACTCACTATATCTGCTGTGGTGACAAGACTGATAGATCAGATAAAACCATATGACAAGTGAACTCCAATAGTATCCTCTACTCACTATATTAGTCCAGTAAACGAAGTAAAAAAAGGCAGTTTGTTTGGACAAAATTGCTTTATTTTGTTTCTCACCTGATTATGGCAGGAAATCATGTCTATAAGCCAGGAACGAAAATCTAGCAAAATCTAATAGGTGCTAGTGCCCAAAATTACGAAATCCAAGATGGCCGCTATCGCGAGCTCAGAATACTCAAAACTGTCATATCTTCAAAACTAATAGAGTAATATCTGCAAAGAAGGTGTCTAAACCCATGTTTCAAAGGTCAGGGAACTCATTTATAACATAATATTTCATGTATGTTTACTTGTTTTAGTGAAATTTTAAATATCACTGGGTTTTTGGAAACAAATACAAGATGGTCGCCATACCAGTTTCAGAGCAAAATAAGCAGCATAAGAAATAAGTATTTATTTCAGAAAAATATCAACAAAAACATAATGTTTTGCTCTGTTTCATTGTCTTCACAAAAGGATATCAACTGCTTACTTTTGTAAAAAGGATATTATCATCAGAGTGTAAAACAAACCATTCGGCAAAAATTTGTACCAAGCAATCATTTCAACTCAAATATCCAGTCACTAAAAATCTAAGTAATAGATTTAAAAGGTCTACTTCAATTGTTACTACAGTTGGAAGTACCAATATAAAGTATCTCTGAGTATAAGATGAAAAACAAATTTGGATTCCTAACAAGAACTGAACAGTTCATGGCACCTGGGTAACCTTGATGAGGCTATCGTTCTGTATTTCCTTTTTCATGACTATTTCTCTGCTGATTCAGTGGTAACAGCATTTAGGCAAGCAAACCCTTTGCAGTGTCCACATGCCAAGGAGCACAACAGTCCATTTTTACGACATGAACAGGTCTTTTTGTCACATTTGCCATGGCAGTTACATTTAACTAGCTTCAGCAAACATGCTCGGGCTGCATCTTTCTTCATTTTAAAAGGCTTACGTCTCTCCTCATTTCGACATCTGTAGATCTTCCATCCCCATTCGGTTGCATCAAGATCATTACCCAGCCATGTTTGAACTTGATGGTAGACCCTGTAGCTGTGAAACTTGGCTGAATCTGTGGTAGGTGGAAGGGATTCAGGGGGTAGATAGACTGATCTAGACGCCACTTTGCTGCTGAACCTTGCTGCTCTTTCAAAGTCAAGATTGTTTCCAGAAGTCCAGCCATACAAAACTTCGAGAGCTGCCTGACCATACATACTGAGGTCATCCTGCTTTTGATTTGGTTTTCTGAACTCACTAGCATGGTCCTTTAGTTGACGAGCTTTTCCCAAGGCCATTTCTTTCCTATGCCATATGGTCTCGACACTGTATCACAACCAGTGATTGCATGTATGAAGAGTACAGTTGCAAGGATGTCAGGATCCACTCCACTCCATAGGGTTCGAATGTTGATGACTTTGGTTGAAGTCTGCAGATAGATGACATGATGTCTGGGACTTTAATGAAGAAGAAGCAAGACCAGCAGGTCAGTATCATCCCCGACTACTTTCACAGGACTTCTTATAGCCATCGTACATGCAGTCTACACAATGTCGTAGTCTGCATCACCAGAGCTGTGGTAGACTATAATGCCTGCTTTTTCCATCTCACTGCCAATGAAGTAGAGGATTTTCTGTTTGTTCTTTGGATTTGCAAGGAATGCCTTCTTTGTCATTGTCAGTTGCATATTTGATTTGAAATTGACCTCTGCGCCAAAGATGTGGAAGCCTTCTCGTCTTTGATGTGTCTCATCATTTGTAGAGGGACTACTCTCGTAACCATCAAACACAACAGCAGCATGACCATAGTGTTGAGTCACATAATTGATATAGATACTTGATATGTTGGCATATGTTGTCTGACTTGACCATGGTAGGCGTTGCAAGAGAGCACCACCATCAAGGACGCACATAACATCTTCATCTGATTTTGTTTCAACACAAGAAGGTACCATTTACACGATGCAAGACTGGCCTTGTCTGGCAGACGCATCAAAAGAAGAGAACTGTTGGGTAGGATGAAGATAGTTAATATGAGAACAAGGTCTGGGTGTCATTTATTCCTGTACCAGCTACCACAAGCCGCTGAAATAGCTGTTTTGGATCGATCTCAAGGCGTTCCCCCTCAACAGCAATGTAGGTGGATGAGACTAGACTGCTGACCTGGTCCTTCTTGCTGAACTTGTACTCAGCTACAATTTTGCCATGCATTAATTAATTACCCATTTATGCATGACGTCCCATAAATGGGACGCTAATTCAATGGTGTCGTTCTTTTGTAATATACATGATAAAATATTATTGTAATTTTTTTGTAAATATGAACATGTCATATTGACAAGTAAATAAGCGAAAATAGTTGTAGAGTTAAAATCCTTTGAATAAGACGGCCTTGAACAGAAAAGTTCAAATTTGTACATTCACTATAGTTTGAGGTTAGTCTAGAAAATTTTAAACTTCAAAGTGACATCATTCGGGTAGTTTTTCGTGAATTTCAAAGTTTAATTTTTAAATCATAAAGTTAAAGTTGAAGTTAACTTTGATTTTTCCATGGTCAAAGTTTCATCAAATTAGCGTCCCACATATGGGACGACATGCACGAAAGGGTACAGGTTTTTAGCTGACTCTCAAAGCTAGATAATTGTTAAAAAAACTTGTTTATTGTTTCTTGTTAGCCATAATATATAAGATAAATAGAAAAAGAGTGATGATATAGAAATCTAAAAGCGTCCATGCTTTGTATCTGCTAGAATGAAAAAGCTAAATAGCTTTCTAAGAGTAAATGCTCTGTCAATAACACTGATATGACGACATATCTTGTCTTTATCACCTCCTAGTCCGTGTTTGAAACCTTGAGAGCTTCCGGGTAGCAAGCAAAGTCGGGCGAGTGAATCCGTGAAAACATGTAATTTCTTCCTGACTTTTACACAAAAGACCTTAATTGGAAAAAAGAAGAATGTAAATTCTTTTTCACTTGATACGTGTTTACATTTAAACTGATAGATTACATCAAAATGGGGATATTTCTGTTTGAAGATTGTTGTTTGAAACTAGCGTTATACAATCAATCTTTTAACCGTAGTCGCCGTGACCAACTAGGAGATGCATCCATATGCGCTGACAATTGACAATATTTTTAATGCTCTAATAATCAGAATTCTAGCTTTCTTACATCATGGATAATAAAGAAATTAACACACTCGCGAGATTTTACATTGTTTTACAACACTCATACCATTAAAACGACATCATTTTACAGTCATTCATGTTGTTTAAATAATATGATATCTTTGCTAAGGTATTAATCTCTATTTACCTACATAATTATACATCTTTACACTTGGTACTGCCATGTTCAGACATGCCGTACCACCATTATCAACTGACTGTCTTGGATAACACGACAAATAATTGCTGAATAAACAGCAGCATGTCGACTTTCAAATCAAACAGAAAACGGAAAAGACAATGATCAAGCCTTGAGGGGCAAGCTGGAGTAATATAGTACAATAATGTGTTGTATTTGAAACGGAAAAATAAAACGTTCTGAAATGAATTGTAATGGATGCCCTCAATATCCAATATCATTATACATGTTCAATATATTTGTTCATCAGAATTTAAAAAATATTATTTTCATGACCGTAAAAAAAGGTTATTAAATGACATTACAATGAGGATGATGTTCATTATTTTATCCATGAACTGCATGGGCGGCCATCTTGTATTTTTTCCCAAAAAACAGTGATATTTAAATTTCACTAAACAAGTAAACATACATGAAATATTATGTTATAAATGAGTTCCCTGACCTTGAAAACATGGGTTTAGACACCTTCTTTGCAGATACTACTCTATTAGTTTTAAAGATATGACAGTTTTGAGTATTCTGAGCTCGCGAAGGCGGCCATCTTGGATTTCGTCAAATTTAGTGTACTAGCACCTATCAGATTTTGCTAGATTTTCGTTCCTGGCTTGTAGACATGATTTCCTGCCATAATCAGGTGAGAAACAAAATAAAGCAATTTTGTCCAACCTCTTCACTTTATTTACTGGACTATATCTGCTGTGGTGACAAGACTGATAGATCAGATAAAACCATATGACAAGTGAACTCCAACAGTATCCTCTACTCACTATATCTGCTGTGGTGACAAGACTGATAGATCAGATAAAACCATATGACAAGTGAACTCCAATAGTATCCTCTACTTACTATATCTGCTGTGGTGAGAAGTCTGATAGATCAGATAAAACCATATGACAAGTGAACTGCAATAGTATCCGCTACTCACTATATCTGCTGTGGTGAGAAGTCAGCTAGATCTGATGAAACCATATGACAAGTGAACTCCAATAGTATCCTCTACTCACTATATCTGCTGTGGTGAGAAGTCTGATAGATCAGATAAAACCATATGACAAGTGAACTCCAATAGTATCCTCTACTTACTATATCTGCTGTGGTGAGAAGTCTGATAGATCAGATAAAACCATATGACAAGTGAACTCCAATAGTATCCTCTACTCACTATATCTGCTGTGGTGAGAAGTCAGCTAGATCTGATGAAACCATATGACAAGTGAACTCCAATAGTATCCTCTACTCACTATATCTGCTGTGGTGAGAAGTCTGATAGATCAGATAAAACCATATGACAAGTGAACTCCAATAGTATCCTCTACTCACTATATCTGCTGTGGTGAGAAGACTGATAGATCAGATAAAACCATATGACAAGTGAACTCCAATAGTATCCTCTACTCACTATATCTGCTGTGGTGACAAGTCTGATAGATCAGATAAAACCATATGACAAGTGAACTCCAATAGTATCCTCTACTCACTATATCTGCTGTGGTGACAAGACTGATAGATCAGATAAAACCATATGACAAGTGAACTGCAATAGTATCCTCTACTCACTATATCTGCTGTGGTGACAAGACTGATAGATCAGATAAAACCATATGACAAGTGAACTCCAATAGTATCCTCTACTCACTATATCTGCTGTGGTGACAAGACTGATAGATCAGATAAAACCATATGACAATTGAACTCCAATAGTATCCTCTACTTACTATATCTGCTGTGGTGACAAGACTGATAGATCAGATAAAACCATATGACAAGTGAACTCCAATAGTATCCTCTACTTACTATATCTGCTGTGGTGACAAGACTGATAGATCAGATAAAACCATATGACAAGTGAACTCCAATAGTATCCTCTACTCACTATATCTGCTGTGGTGACAAGACTGATAGATCAGATAAAACCATATGACAAGTGAACTCCAATAGTATCCTCTACTCACTATATCTGCTGTGGTGAGAAGACTGATAGATAAAACAAAACCATATGACAAGTGAACTCCAACAGTATCCTCTACTCACTATATCTGCTGTGGTGACAAGACTGATAGATCAGATAAAACCATATGACAAGTGAACTCCAATAGTATCCTCTACTTACTATATCTGCTGTGGTGACAAGACTGATAGATCAGATAAAACAAAACCATATGACAAGTGAACTCCAATAGTATCCTCTACTTACTATATCTGCTGTGGTGACAAGACTGATAGATCAGATAAAACAAAACCATATGACAAGTGAACTCCAATAGTATCCTCTACTTACTATATCTGCTGTGGTGACAAGACTGATAGATCAGATAAAACAAAACCATATGACAAGTGAACTCCAATAGTATCCTCTACTCACTATATCTGCTGTGGTGAGAAGTCTGATAGATGAGATGAAACCATATGACAATTGAACTCCAATAGTATCCTCTACTTACTATATCTGCTGTGGTGACAAGACTGATAGATCAGATAAAACCATATGACAAGTGAACTGCAATAGTATCCTCTACTCACTATATCTGCTGTGGTGAGAAGTCTGATAGATGAGATGAAACCATATGACAATTGAACTCCAATAGTATCCTCTACTTACTATATCTGCTGTGGTGAGAAGACTGATAGATCAGATAAAACCATATGACAAGTGAACTCCAATAGTATCCTCTACTCACTATATCTGCTGTGGTGACAAGACTGATAGATAAAACAAAACCATATGACAAGTGAACTCCAACAGTATCCTCTACTCACTATATCTGCTGTGGTGACAAGACTGATAGATCAGATAAAACCATATGACAAGTGAACTCCAATAGTATCCTCTACTCACTATATCTGCTGTGGTGACAAGACTGATAGATCAGATAAAACCATATGACAAGTGAACTCCAATAGTATCCTCTACTCACTATATCTGCTGTGGTGAGAAGACTGATAGATCAGATAAAACCATATGACAAGTGAACTCCAATAGTATCCGCTACTCACTATATCTGCTGTGGTGAGAAGACTGATAGATCAGATAAAACCATATGACAAGTGGACTCCAATAGTATCCTCTACTCACTATATCTGCTGTGGTGACAAGACTGATAGATCAGATGAAACCATATGACAAGTGAACTCCAATAGTATCCTCTACTCACTATATCTGCTGTGGTGAGAAGACTGATAGATCAGATAAAACCATATGACAAGTGAACTCCAATAGTATCCTCTACTCACTATATCTGCTGTGGTGAGAAGTCAGCTAGATCTGATGAAACCATATGACAAGTGAACTCCAATAGTATCCTCTACTCACTATATCTGCTGTGGTGAGAAGTCTGATAGATCAGATAAAACCATATGACAAGTGAACTCCAATAGTATCCTCTACTCACTATATCTGCTGTGGTGAGAAGACTGATAGATCAGATAAAACCATATGACAAGTGAACTCCAATAGTATCCTCTACTCACTATATCTGCTGTGGTGACAAGACTGATAGATCAGATAAAACCATATGACAAGTGAACTGCAATAGTATCCTCTACTCACTATATCTGCTGTGGTGACAAGACTGATAGATCAGATAAAACCATATGACAAGTGAACTCCAATAGTATCCTCTACTTACTATATCTGCTGTGGTGAGAAGTCTGATAGATCAGATAAAACCATATGACAAGTGAACTGCAATAGTATCCTCTACTCACTATATCTGCTGTGGTGACAAGACTGATAGATCAGATAAAACCATATGACAAGTGAACTCCAATAGTATCCTCTACTTACTATATCTGCTGTGGTGAGAAGTCTGATAGATCAGATAAAACCATATGACAAGTGAACTGCAATAGTATCCTCTACTCACTATATCTGCTGTGGTGAGAAGTCTGATAGATCAGATAAAACCATATGACAAGTGAACTCCAATAGTATCCTCTACTCACTATATCTGCTGTGGTGACAAGACTGATAGATCAGATAAAACCATATGACAAGTGAACTGCAATAGTATCCTCTACTCACTATATCTGCTGTGGTGAGAAGACTGATAGATCAGATAAAACCATATGACAAGTGAACTCCAATAGTATCCTCTACTCACTATATCTGCTGTGGTGACAAGACTGATAGATCTGATAAAACCATATGACAAGTGAACTCCAATAGTATCCTCTACTCACTATATCTGCTGTGGTGACAAGACTGATAGATCAGATAAAACAAAACCATATGACAAGTGAACTCCAATAGTATCCTCTACTCACTATATCTGCTGTGGTGACAAGACTGATAGATCAGATAAAACCATATGACAAGTGAACTCCAATAGTATCCTCTACTCACTATATCTGCTGTGGTGAGAAGACTGATAGATCAGATAAAACCATATGACAAGTGAACTCCAATAGTATCCTCTACTCACTATATCTGCTGTGGTGAGAAGACTGATAGATCAGATAAAACCATATGACAAGTGAACTGCAATAGTATCCTCTACTCACTATATCTGCTGTGGTGACAAGACTGATAGATCAGATAAAACCATATGACAAGTGAACTGCAATAGTATCCTCTACTCACTATATCTGCTGTGGTGACAAGACTGATAGATCAGATAAAACCATATGACAAGTGAACTGCAATAGTATCCTCTACTCACTATATCTGCTGTGGTGACAAGACTGATAGATCAGATAAAACCATATGACAAGTGAACTCCAATAGTATCCTCTACTCACTATATCTGCTGTGGTGAGAAGACTGATAGATCAGATAAAACCATATGACAAGTGAACTCCAATAGTATCCTCTACTCACTATATCTGCTGTGGTGACAAGACTGATAGATCAGATAAAACCATATGACAAGTGAACTGCAATAGTATCCTCTACTCACTATATCTGCTGTGGTGACAAGACTGATAGATCAGATAAAACCATATGACAAGTGAACTCCAATAGTATCCTCTACTCACTATATCTGCTGTGGTGAGAAGTCTGATAGATGAGATGAAACCATATGACAATTGAACTCCAATAGTATCCTCTACTCACTATATCTGCTGTGGTGACAAGACTGATAGATCAGATAAAACCATATGACAAGTGAACTCCAATAGTATCCTCTACTCACTATATCTGCTGTGGTGACAAGACTGATAGATCAGATAAAACCATATGACAAGTGAACTCCAATAGTATCCTCTACTTACTATATCTGCTGTGGTGACAAGACTGATAGATCAGATAAAACCATATGACAAGTGAACTCCAATAGTATCCTCTACTTACTATATCTGCTGTGGTGACAAGACTGATAGATCAGATAAAACAAAACCATATGACAAGTGAACTCCAACAGTATCCTCTACTCACTATATCTGCTGTGGTGACAAGACTGATAGATCAGATAAAACCATATGACAAGTGAACTCCAATAGTATCCTCTACTCACTATATCTGCTGTGGTGACAAGACTAATAGATCAGATAAAACAAAACCATATGACAAGTGAACTCCAACAGTATCCTCTACTCACTATATCTGCTGTGGTGACAAGACTGATAGATCAGATAAAACCATATGACAAGTGAACTCCAATAGTATCCTCTACTCACTATATCTGCTGTGGTGACAAGACTGATAGATCAGATAAAACCATATGACAAGTGAACTCCAATAGTATCCTCTACTCACTATATCTGCTGTGGTGACAAGACTGATAGATCAGATAAAACCATATGACAAGTGAACTCCAATAGTATCCTCTACTCACTATATCTGCTGTGGTGACAAGACTGATAGATCTGATAAAACCATATGACAAGTGAACTCCAATAGTATCCTCTACTCACTATATCTGCTGTGGTGACAAGACTGATAGATCAGATAAAACCATATGACAAGTGAACTCCAATAGTATCCTCTACTCACTATATCTGCTGTGGTGACAAGACTGATAGATCAGATAAAACCATATGACAAGTGAACTCCAATAGTATCCTCTACTTACTATATCTGCTGTGGTGACAAGACTAATAGATCAGATAAAACCATATGACAAGTGAACTCCAATAGTATCCTCTACTCACTATATCTGCTGTGGTGACAAGACTGATAGATCAGATAAAACCATATGACAAGTGGACTCCAATAGTATCCTCTACTCACTATATCTGTTGTGGTGAGAAGACTGATAGATCAGATAAAACCATATGACAAGTGAACTCCAATAGTACCATCTACTTACTATATCTTCTGTGGTGACAAGACTGATAGATCAGATAAAACCATATGACAAGTGAACTCCAATAGTACCATCTACTTACTATATCTTCTGTGGTGACAAGACTGATAGATCAGATAAAACCATATGACAAGTGAACTCCAACAGTATCCTCTACTCACTATATCTGCTGTGGTGACAAGACTGATAGATCAGATAAAACCATATGACAAGTGAACTCCAATAGTATCCTCTACTCACTATATCTGCTGTGGTGAGAAGTCTGATAGATCAGATAAAACCATATGACAAGTGAACTGCAATAGTATCCTCTACTCACTATATCTGCTGTGGTGACAAGACTGATAGATCTGATGAAACCATATGACAAGTGAACTCCAATAGTATCCTCCACTCACTATATCTGCTGTGGTGACAAGACTGATAGATCAGATAAAACCATATGACAAGTGAACTCCAATAGTATCCTCTACTCACTATATCTGCTGTGGTGAGAAGACTGATAGATCAGATAAAACCATATGACAAGTGAACTCCAATAGTATCCTCTACTCACTATATCTGCTGTGGTGAGAAGACTGATAGATCAGATAAAACCATATGACAAGTGAACTCCAATAGTATCGTCTACTCACTATATCTGCTGTGGTGACAAGACTGATAGATCAGATAAAACAAAACCATATGACAAGTGAACTCCAATAGCATCCTCTACTCACTATATCTTCTGTGGTGACAAGACTGATAGATCAGATAAAACCATATGACAAGTGAACTCCAATAGTATCCTCTACTCACTATATCTGCTGTGGTGAGAAGACTGATAGATCAGATAAAACCATATGACAAGTGAACTCCAACAGTATCCTCTACTCACTATATCTGCTGTGGTGACAAGACTGATAGATAAAACAAAACCATATGACAAGTGAACTCCAATAGTATCCTCTACTCACTATATCTTCTGTGGTGACAAGACTGATAGATCAGATAAAACCATATGACAAGTGAACTCCAATAGTATCCTCTACTCACTATATCTGCTGTGGTGACAAGACTAATAGATCAGATAAAACCATATGACAAGTGAACTGCAATAGTATCCTCTACTTACTATATCTGCTGTGGTGAGAAGACTGACAGATCAGATAAAACCATATGACAAGTGAACTCCAATAGTATCCTCTACTTACTATATCTGCTGTGGTGAGAAGTCTGATAGATCAGATAAAACCATATGACAAGTGAACTCCAACAGTATCCTCTACTCACTATATCTGCTGTGGTGACAAGACTGATAGATCAGATAAAACCATATGACAAGTGAACTCCAACAGTATCCTCTACTCACTATATCTGCTGTGGTGAGAAGTCTGATAGATCAGATAAAACCATATGACAAGTGAACTCCAACAGTATCCTCTACTCACTATATCTGCTGTGGTGACAAGACTGATAGATCAGATAAAACCATATGACAAGTGAACTCCAATAGTATCCTCTACTCACTATATCTGCTGTGGTGAGAAGTCTGATAGATCAGATAAAACAAAACCATATGACAAGTGAACTCCAATAGTATCCTCTACTCACTATATCTGCTGTGGTGACAAGACTGATAGATCAGATAAAACCATATGACAAGTGAACTCCAACAGTATCCTCTACTCACTATATCTGCTGTGGTGAGAAGACTGATAGATCAGATAAAACCATATGACAAGTGAACTCCAATAGTATCCGCTACTCACTATATCTGCTGTGGTGACAAGACTGATAGATCAGATAAAACCATATGACAAGTGAACTCCAACAGTATCCTCTACTCACTATATCTGCTGTGGTGAGAAGTCTGATAGATCAGATAAAACCATATGACAAGTGAACTCCAACAGTATCCTCTACTCACTATATCTGCTGTGGTGACAAGACTGATAGATAAAACAAAACCATATGACAATTGAACTCCAATAGTATCCTCTACTCACTATATCTGCTGTGGTGAGAAGTCTGATAGATCAGATAAAACCATATGACAAGTGAACTCCAATAGTATCCTCTACTCACTATATCTGCTGTGGTGAGAAGTCAGCTAGATCAGATAAAACCATATGACAAGTGAACTCCAATAGTATCCTCTACTCACTATATCTGCTGTGGTGACAAGACTGATAGATCAGATAAAACCATATGACAAGTGAACTCCAATAGTATCCTCTACTCACTATATCTGCTGTGGTGACAAGACTGATAGATCTGATAAAACCATATGACAAGTGAACTCCAATAGTACCTCTACTCACTATATCTTCTGTGGTGACAAGACTGATAGATCAGATAAAACCATATGACAAGTGAACTCCAATAGTATCCTCTACTCACTATATCTTCTGTGGTGACAAGACTGATAGATCAGATAAAACCATATGACAAGTGAACTCCAATAGTATCCTCTACTCACTATATCTGCTGTGGTGAGAAGACTGATAGATCAGATAAAACCATATGACAAGTGAACTCCAACAGTATCCTCTACTCACTATATCTTCTGTGGTGACAAGACTGATAGATCAGATGAAACCATATGACAAGTGAACTCCAATAGTATCCTCTACTCACTATATCTGCTGTGGTGACAAGACTGATAGATCAGATAAAACAAAACCATATGACAAGTGAACTCCAATAGTATCCTCTACTCACTATATCTTCTGTGGTGACAAGACTGATAGATCAGATAAAACCATATGACAAGTGAACTCCAATAGTATCCTCTACTCACTATATCTGCTGTGGTGACAAGACTGATAGATCAGATAAAACCATATGACAAGTGAACTCCAATAGTATCCTCTACTCACTATATCTGCTGTGGTGACAAGACTGATAGATCAGATAAAACAAAACCATATGACAAGTGAACTCCAATAGTATCATCTACTCACTATATCTGCTGTGGTGACAAGACTGATAGATCAGATAAAACCATATGACAAGTGAACTCCAATAGTATCCTCTACTCACTATATCTGCTGTGGTGAGAAGACTGATAGATGAGATAAAACCATATGACAAGTGAACTCCAATAGTATCATCTACTTACTATATCTGCTGTGGTGAGAAGACTGATAGATGAGATAAAACCATATGACAAGTGAACTCCAATAGTATCCTCTACTCACTATATCTGCTGTGGTGACAAGACTGATAGATCAGATAAAACCATATGACAAGTGAACTCCAATAGTATCCTCTACTCACTATATCTGCTGTGGTGAGAAGACTGATAGATCAGATAAAACCATATGACAAGTGAACTCCAATAGTATCCTCTACTCACTATATCTGCTGTGGTGACAAGACTGATAGATCAGATAAAACCATATGACAAGTGAACTCCAATAGTACCCTCTACTCACTATATCTGCTGTGGTGACAAGACTGATAGATCAGATAAAACCATATGACAAGTGAACTCCAATAGTATCCTCTACTCACTATATCTGTTGTGGTGAGAAGACTGATAGATCAGATAAAACCATATGACAAGTGAACTCCAATAGTATCCTCTACTTACTATATCTGCTGTGGTGACAAGACTGATAGATCAGATAAAACCATATGACAAGTGAACTCCAATAGTATCCTCTACTCACTATATCTGCTGTGGTGAGAAGACTGATAGATCAGATAAAACCATATGACAAGTGAACTCCAATAGTATCCTCTACTCACTATATCTGCTGTGGTGAGAAGACTGATAGATCAGATAAAACCATATGACAAGTGAACTCCAATAGTATCCTCTACTCACTATATCTGTTGTGGTGAGAAGACTGATAGATCAGATAAAACCATATGACAAGTGAACTCCAATAGTATCCTCTACTTACTATATCTGCTGTGGTGACAAGACTGATAGATCAGATAAAACCATATGACAAGTGAACTCCAATAGTATCCTCTACTCACTATATCTGCTGTGGTGACAAGACTGATAGATCAGATACAACAAAACCATATGACAAGTGAACTCCAATAGTATCCTCTACTCACTATATCTGCTGTGGTGAGAAGACTGATAGATCAGATAAAACTATATGACAAGTGAACTCCAATAGTATCCTCTACTCACTATATCTGCTGTGGTGACAAGACTGATAGATCAGATAAAACCATATGACAAGTGAACTCCAATAGTATCCTCTACTCACTATATCTGCTGTGGTGAGAAGTCTGATAGATCAGATAAAACCATATGACAAGTGAACTCCAATAGTATCCTCTACTCACTATATCTGCTGTGGTGACAAGACTGATAGATCAGATAAAACCATATGACAAGTGAACTCCAATAGTATCCTCTACTCACTATATCTGCTGTGGTGACAAGAATGATAGATGAGATAAAACCATATGACAAGTGAACTCCAATAGTATCCTCTACTCACTATATCTGCTGTGGTGAGAAGACTGATAGATCAGATAAAACCATATGACAAGTGAACTCCAATAGTATCCTCTACTCACTATATCTGCTGTGGTGACAAGACTGATAGATCAGATACAACAAAACCATATGACAAGTGAACTCCAATAGTATCCTCTACTCACTATATCTGCTGTGGTGACAAGACTGATAGATCAGATAAAACCATATGACAAGTGAACTCCAATAGTATCCTCTACTCACTATATCTGCTGTGGTGACAAGAATGATAGATGAGATAAAACCATATGACAAGTGAACTCCAATAGTATCCTCTACTCACTATATCTGCTGTGGTGAGAAGACTGATAGATCAGATAAAACCATATGACAAGTGAACTCCAATAGTATCCTCTACTCACTATATCTGCTGTGGTGACAAGACTGATAGATCAGATAAAACTATATGACAAGTGAACTCCAATAGTATCCTCCACTCACTATATCTGCTGTGGTGACAAGACTGATAGATCAGATAAAACCATATGACAAGTGAACTCCAATAGTATCCTCTACTCACTATATCTGCTGTGGTGAGAAGACCGGGTCCAGAAGAGAGTGACCCTCGATGTAGTCACGGCGAAGCGTCCGACCAACTTCATACATCTGTTGTTGACCAAGAGGAGTCAACATGCCGAAGTAACATCCACCCTATAACATGAGAACATTGTTAGTCAAAGTAACATCCACCCTACAACATGAGAACATTGTTGGTCAAAGTAACATCCACCCTATAACATGAGAACATTGTTAGTCAAAGTAACATCCACGCTATAACATGAGAACATTGTTAGTCAAAGTAACATCCACCCTACAACATGAGAACATTGTTAGTCAAAGTAACATCCACCCTACAACATGAGAACATTGTTAGTCAAAGTAACAGCCACCCTATAACATGAGAACATTGTTAGTCAAAGTAACATCCACCCTACAACATGAGAACATTGTTAGTCAAAGTAACATCCACCCTACAACATGAGAACATTGTTAGTCAAAGTAACAGCCACCCTACAACATGAGAACATTGTTGGTCAAAGTAACAGCCACCCTATAACATGAGAACATTGTTAGTCAAAGTAACATCCACCCTACAACATGAGAACATTGTTGGTCAAAGTAACAGCCACCCTACAACATGAGAACATTGTTAGTCAAAGTAACATCCACCCTACAACATGAGAACATTGTTGGTCAAAGTAACAGCCACCCTACAACATGAGAACATTGTTAGTCAAAGTAACATCCACCCTACAACATGAGAACAATGTTAGTCAAAGTAACATCCACCCTACAACATGAGAACATTGTTGGTCAAAGTAACAGCCACCCTACAACATGAGAACATTGTTGGTCAAAGTAACAGCCACCCTACAACATGAGAACATTGTTAGTCAAAGTAACAGCCACCCTACAACATGAAAACATTGTTAGTCAAACTAACAGCCACCCTATAACATGAGAACATTGTTAGTCAAAGTAACAGCCACCCTACAACATGAGAACATTGTTAGTCAAAGTAACATCCACCCTACAACATGAGAACATTGTTAGTCAAAGTAACAGCCACCCTATAACATGAGAACATTGTTGGTCAAAGTAACAGCCACCCTATAACATGAGAACATTGTTAGTCAAAGTAACAGCCACCCTACAACATGAGAACATTGTTGGTCAAAGTAACAGCCACCCTATAACATGAGAACATTGTTAGTCAAAGTAACAGCCACCCTACAACATGAGAACAATGTTAGTCAAAGTAACATCCACCCTATAACATGAAAACATTGTTGGTCAAAGTAACATCCACCCTATAACATGAGAAAATTGTTAGTCAAAGTAACAGCCACCCTATAACATGAGAACATTGTTAGTCAAAGTAACAGCCACCCTATAACATGAGAACATTGTTGGTCAAAGTAACAGCCACCCTATAACATGAGAACATTGTTAGTCAAAGTAACAGCCACCCTACAACATGAGAACATTGTTGGTCAAAGTAACAGCCACCCTATAACATGAGAACATTGTTAGTCAAAGTAACAGCCACCCTACAACATGAGAACAATGTTAGTCAAAGTAACATCCACCCTATAACATGAGAACATTGTTGGTCAAAGTAACATCCACCCTATAACATGAGAACATTGTTAGTCAAAGTAACATCCACCCTATAACATGAGAACATTGTTGGTCAAAGTAACAGCCACCCTACAACATGAGAACAATGTTAGTCAAAGTAACATCCACCCTATAACATGAGAACATTGTTGGTCAAAGTAACAGCCACCCTACAACATGAGAACAATGTTAGTCAAAGTAACATCCACCCTATAACATGAGAACATTGTTGGTCAAAGTAACATCCACCCTATAACATGAGAACATTGTTGGTCAAAGTAACAGCCACCCTACAACATGAGAACAATGTTAGTCAAAGTAACATCCACCCTATAACATGAGAACATTGTTGGTCAAAGTAACATCCACCCTATAACATGAGAACATTGTTGGTCAAAGTAACAGCCACCCTACAACATGAGAACATTGTTGGTCAAAGTAACAGCCACCCTACAACATGAGAACAATGTTAGTCAAAGTAACATCCACCCTATAACATGAGAACATTGTTGGTCAAAGTAACATCCACCCTATAACATGAGAACATTGTTGGTCAAAGTAACAGCCACCCTACAACATGAGAACATTGTTGGTCAAAGTAACAGCCACCATATAACATGAGAACATTGTTGGTCAAAGTAACAGCCACCCTACAACATGAGAACATTGTTGGTCAAAGTAACAGCCACCATATAACATGAGAACATTTTTGTATCCTAATTTCTATATTTGTCACCCAACAATACGAAAACAATTAAATCATTTGTTCAGCCGAATTGGTATCCCCCCCAAATCACTTCTCACCCCCCCCCCCCCCCCCCCCCCACTTCTCACCTCTCTCTCTCCCTACCCTATCAGATACCTACATTGAGAGGGTTTTCTCTGTAGTGTTTCTCATTGGGGGAGAGTTCAAGCGTGTCTCCCCCAAATCCCTTCTGTCCCCCCCCCTCTCTCTCCCCCCCCCTCTCTCTCTCTCTCTCTCTCTCTCTCCCTACCCTATCAGACACCCATCTTGAGAGGGTTTTCTCTGGAGTGTTTCTCATAGGGTGAGAGTTCAAGCGTGACTCCCCCAAATCACTTCTGACCCCTCCACCCCCCCCCCCCTCTCTCTCTCTCTCTCTCTCTCTCTCTCTCTCTCTCTCCCTACCCTATCAGACACCCATCTTGAGAGGGTTTTCTCTGTAGTGTTTCTCATAGGGTGAGAGTTCAAGCGTGTCTCCCCCAAATCACTTCTGACCCCTCCACCCCCCCCCCCCCCCTCCCTCTCTCTCTCTCTCCCTACCCTATCAGATACCCACCTTGAGAGGGTTTTCTCTGTAGTGTTTCTCATAGGGTGAGAGTTCAAGCGTGTCTCCCCCAAATCACTTCTGACCCCTCCACCCCCCCCTCTCTCTCTCTCTCTCTCTCTCTCTCTCTCTCTCCCTACCCTATCAGACACCCATCTTGAGAGGGTTTTCTCTGTAGTGTTTCTCATAGGGTGAGAGTTCAAGCGTGTCTCCCCCAAATCACTTCTGACCCCTCCGACCCCCCCCCCCCCCCCCTCCATCTCTCTCTCTCTCCCTACCCTATCAGATACCCACCTTGAGAGGGTTTTCTCTGTAGTGTTTCTCATAGGGTGAGAGTTCAAGCGTGTCTCCCCCAAATCACTTCTGACCCCTCCACCCCCCCCCCCTCTCTCTCTCTCTCTCTCCCTACCCTATCAGATACCTACATTGAGAGGGTTTTCTCTGTAGTGTTTCTCATTGGGGGAGAGTTCAAGCGTGTCTCCCCCAAATCCCTTCTGTCCCCCCCCCCTCTCTCTCCCCCCCCCTCTCTCTCTCTCTCTCTCTCTCTCTCTCTCCCTACCCTATCAGACACCCATCTTGAGAGGGTTTTCTCTGGAGTGTTTCTCATAGGGTGAGAGTTCAAGCGTGTCTCCCCCAAATCACTTCTGACCCCTCCACCCCCCCCCCCCCCTCTCTCTCTCTCTCTCTCCCTACCCTATCAGATACCCACCTTGAGAGGGTTTTCTCTGTAGTGTTTCTCATAGGGTGAGAGTTCAAGCGTGTCTCCCCCAAATCACTTCTGACCCCTCCACCCCCCCCCCCCTCTCTCTCTCTCTCTCTCCCTACACTATCAGATACCCACCTTGAGAGGGTTTTCTCTGTAGTGTTTCTCATAGGGTGAGAGTTCAAGCGTGTCTCCCCCAAATCACTTCTGACCCCTCCACCCCCCCCCCTCTCTCTCTCTCTCTCTCTCTCTCTCTCTCTCTCTCTCTCCCTACACTATCAGATACCCACCTTGAGAGGGTTTTCTCTGTAGTGTTTCTCATAGGGTGACAGTTCAAGCGTGTCTCCCCCAAATCACTTCTGACCCCTCCACCCCCCCCCTCTCTCTCTCTCTCTCTCTCTCTCTCCCTACACTATCAGATACCCACCTTGAGAGGGTTTTCTCTGTAGTGTTTCTCATAGGGTGAGAGTTCAAGCGTGTCTCCCCCAAATCACTTCTGACCCCTCCACCCCCCCCCTCTCTCTCCCTCTCTCTCTCTCTCTCTCTCCCTACACTATCAGATACCCACCTTGAGAGGGTTTTCTCTGTAGTGTTTCTCATAGGGTGAGAGTTCAAGCGTGTCTCCCCCAAATCACTTCTGACCCCTCCACCCCCCCCCCTCTCTCTCCCTCTCTCTCTCTCTCTCTCTCCCTACACTATCAGATACCCACCTTGAGAGGGTTTTCTCTGTAGTGTTTCTCATAGGGTGAGAGTTCAAGCGTGTCTCCTCCAAATCACTTCTGACCCCTCCACCCCCCCCCCTCTCTCTCTCTCTCTCTCTCCCTACCCTATCAGATACCCACCTTGAGAGGGTTTTCTCTGTAGTGTTTCTCATAGGGTGAGAGTTCAAGCGTGTCTCCCCCAAATCACTTCTGTCCCCCCCCCCCCCTCTCTCTCCCCCCCCCCCCCCTCTCTCTCTCTCTCTCTCTCTCTCTCCCTACACTATCAGATACCCACCTTGAGAGGGTTTTCTCTGTAGTGTTTCTCATAGGGTGAGAGTTCAAGCGTGTCTCCCCCAAATCACTTCTGACCCCTCCACCCCCCTCCCTCTCTCTCTCTCTCTCTCTCCCTACCCTATCAGATACCCACCTTGAGAGGGTTTTCTCTGTAGTGTTTCTCATAGGGTGAGAGTTCAAGCGTGTCTCCCCCAAATCACTTCTGACCCCTCCACCCCCCCCCCCCTCTCTCTCTCTCTCTCTCCCTACCCTATCAGATACCCACCTTGAGAGGGTTTTCTCTGTAGTGTTTCTCATAGGGTGAGAGTTCAAGCGTGTCTCCTCCAAATCACTTCTGACCCCTCTCTCTCCCTCTCTCTCTCTCTCTCTCTCCCTACACTATCAGATACCCACCTTGAGAGGGTTTTCTCTGTAGTGTTTCTCATAGGGTGAGAGTTCAAGCGTGTCTCCCCCAAATCACTTCTGACCCCTCCACCCCCCCCCCTCTCTCTCTCTCTCTCTCTCTCTCTCTCCCTACACTATCAGATACCCACCTTGTGAGGGTTTTCTCTGTAGTGTTTCTCATAGGGTGAGAGTTCAAGCGTGTCTCCCCCAAATCACTTCTGTCCCCCCCCCCCCCCTCTCTCTCCCCCCCCCCCCCTCTCTCTCTCTCTCTCTCTCTCTCTCCCTACACTATCAGATACCCACCTTGAGAGGGTTTTCTCTGTAGTGTTTCTCATAGGGTGAGAGTTCAAGCGTGTCTCCTCCAAATCACTTCTGACCCCTCCACCCCCCTCCCTCTCTCTCTCTCTCTCTCTCCCTACCCTATCAGATACCCACCTTGAGAGGGTTTTCTCTGTAGTGTTTCTCATAGGGTGAGAGTTCAAGCGTGTCTCCCCCAAATCACTTCTGACCCCTCCCCCCCCCCCCCCCCTCTCTCTCTCTCTCTCTCCCTACCCTATCAGATACCCACCTTGAGAGGGTTTTCTCTGTAGTGTTTCTCATAGGGTGAGAGTTCAAGCGTGTCTCCTCCAAATCACTTCTGACCCCTCTCTCTCCCTCTCTCTCTCTCTCTCTCTCCCTACACTATCAGATACCCACCTTGAGAGGGTTTTCTCTGTAGTGTTTCTCATAGGGTGAGAGTTCAAGCGTGTCTCCCCCAAATCACTTCTGACCCCTCCACCCCCCCCCCCCTCTCTCTCTCTCTCTCTCTCTCTCTCCCTACACTATCAGATACCCACCTTGAGAGGGTTTTCTCTGTAGTGTTTCTCATAGGGTGAGAGTTCAAGCGTGTCTCCTCCAAATCACTTCTGACCCCTCCACCCCCCTCCCTCTCTCTCTCTCTCTCTCTCCCTACCCTATCAGATACCCACCTTGAGAGGGTTTTCTCTGTAGTGTTTCTCATAGGGTGAGAGTTCAAGCGTGTCTCCCCCAAATCACTTCTGACCCCCCCCCCCCCCCCCCCCCCTCTCTCTCTCTCTCTCTCCCTACCCTATCAGATACCCACCTTGAGAGGGTTTTCTCTGTAGTGTTTCTCATAGGGTGAGAGTTCAAGCGTGTCTCCTCCAAATCACTTCTGACCCCTCTCTCTCCCTCTCTCTCTCTCTCTCTCTCCCTACACTATCAGATACCCACCTTGAGAGGGTTTTCTCTGTAGTGTTTCTCATAGGGTGAGAGTTCAAGCGTGTCTCCCCCAAATCACTTCTGACCCCTCCGTCCCCCCCCCTCTCTCTCTCTCTCTCTCCCTACCCTATCAGATACCCACCTTGAGAGGGTTTTCTCTGTAGTGTTTCTCATAGGGTGAGAGTTCAAGCGTGTCTCCCCCAAATCACTTCTGACCCCTCCACCCCCCCCCCCTCTCTCTCTCTCTCTCTCCCTACCCTATCAGATACCCACCTTGAGAGGGTTTTCTCTGTAGTGTTTCTCATAGGGTGAGAGTTCAAGCGTGTCTCCCCCAAATCACTTCTGACCCCTCCACCCCCCCCCCCCTCTCTCTCTCTCTCTCTCCCTACCCTATCAGATACCCACCTTGAGAGGGTTTTCTCTGTAGTGTTTCTCATAGGGTGAGAGTTCAAGCGTGTCTCCTCCAAATCACTTCTGACCCCTCCACCACCCCCCCTCTCTCTCTCTCTCTCTCTCTCTCTCCCTACACTATCAGATACCCACCTTGAGAGGGTTTTCTCTGTAGTGTTTCTCATAGGGTGAAAGTTCAAGCGTGTCTCCTCCAAATCACTTCTGACCCCTCCACCCCCCCCCCCTCTCTCTCTCTCTCTCTCTCTCTCTCTCCCTACACTATCAGATACCCACCTTGAGAGGGTTTTCTCTGTAGTGTTTCTCATAGGGTGAGAGTTCAAGCGTGTCTCCCCCAAATCACTTCTGACCCCTCCACCCCCCCCCCCCCCCCCTCTCTCTCTCTCTCTCCCTACCCTATCAGATACCCACCTTGAGAGGGTTTTCTCTGTAGTGTTTCTCATAGGGTGAGAGTTCAAGCGTGTCTCCTCCAAATCACTTCTGACCCCTCTCTCTCTCTCTCTCTCTCTCTCCCTACCCTATCAGATACCCACCTTGAGAGGGTTTTCTCTGTAGTGTTTCTCATAGGGTGAGAGTTCAAGCGTGTCTCCTCCAAATCACTTCTGACCCCCTCCACCCCCCCCCCTCTCTCTCTCTCTCCCTACCCTATCAGATACCCACCTTGAGAGGGTTTTCTCTGTAGTGTTTCTCATAGGGTGAGAGTTCAAGCGTGACTCCCCCAAATCACTTCTGACCCCTCCACCCCCCCCCTCTCTCTCCCTCTCTCTCTCTCTCTCTCCCTACACTATCAGATACCCACCTTGAGAGGGTTTTCTCTGTAGTGTTTCTCATAGGGTGAGAGTTCAAGCGTGTCTCCTCCAAATCACTTCTGACCCCTCTCTCTCTCTCTCTCTCTCTCTCTCTCTCTCTCTCTCCCTACCCTATCAGATACCCACCTTGAGAGGGTTTTCTCTGTAGTGTTTCTCATAGGGTGAGAGTTCAAGCGTGTCTCCCCCAAATCACTTCTGACCCCTCCACCCCCCCCCCCCCCTCTCTCTCTCTCTCTCCCTACCCTATCAGATACCCACCTTGAGAGGGTTTTCTCTGTAGTGTTTCTCATAGGGTGAGAGTTCAAGCGTGTCTCCTCCAAATCACTTCTGACCCCTCTCTCTCTCTCTCTCTCTCTCTCCCTACCCTATCAGATACCCACCTTGAGAGGGTTTTCTCTGTAGTGTTTCTCATAGGGTGAGAGTTCAAGCGTGTCTCCTCCAAATCACTTCTGACCCCTCCACCCCCCCCCCTCTCTCTCTCTCTCCCTACCCTATCAGATACCCACCTTGAGAGGGTTTTCTCTGTAGTGTTTCTCATAGGGTGAGAGTTCAAGCGTGACTCCCCCAAATCACTTCTGACCCCTCCACCCCCCCCCTCTCTCTCCCTCTCTCTCTCTCTCTCTCCCTACACTATCAGATACCCACCTTGAGAGGGTTTTCTCTGTAGTGTTTCTCATAGGGTGAGAGTTCAAGCGTGTCTCCTCCAAATCACTTCTGACCCCTCTCTCTCTCTCTCTCTCTCTCTCTCTCTCTCTCCCTACCCTATCAGATACCCACCTTGAGAGGGTTTTCTCTGTAGTGTTTCTCATAGGGTGAGAGTTCAAGCCTGTCTCCCTCTACACACTTTAGCTGCACATCAAAGACTGTATGGGGCACCTGCCGGTCTAACAGGCTTGAACTGTATGATACCTGCAAGAAAGGCCACCAGCCAATCAAAAAAGGGTATTTCATTGTCGGGTAGCTAACATAAAAGAGCTGTTTTCAGAAACATTTCATGGATAGCTTCCTGGGGTGTTGAATATATATTGACAAATTAACTGATCTAAGTTTGATATTTCTGATATTAATTATTTAAGTAACCAGCAGCTTCCGAAAGAACCTCAGAGTAAGTTAAAATTCCTGTTAAAAAAACAATTCTTTTCATGTTAAAGTCAGGAAAATAGAATTGTATGGAATTAGGCTTGTTTTTGTGTTAAAACATTTTACCATAATAGTTCTCATTAGGAAATATCAAATTTAGATTAGAGAAAATACGGTATGCCAATACGATGAGGCTGGAATTTGCATTTGACTGTGTTTAAGAGTAGCGATAACCAGACAGGGGAGATAACCAGGACAACACTTCTCGCGGGCGTAAAAAGTTAGTTAGAAATCGGGGTCAAAACAGGGGGGTGGTTTTACGTTTTTTCAAACGGTTGCCTTTGATCGCACTAAAAATCTAAATTCTACAAAAGAAAATAGGATAATTAATCCAGAGACACTTATTTTTAGATTTTCATTAATGTGACGTCAGAAATGTAAAAAAAGTATTTTTGCAAAGCGCACATGTCTACAAAGAATTCATGATATAGAATAATTTTTCAGCTACAATTTGCACTTTCTATCGGATTTTAATAACAACATACTCACATCAAATGAAATAAAAGAACGACCATACTGTCTCAATCGGACTAAATATATATGGTAAGAAACACCTTTCTGGAAACTAATGTACTGTTTTTTTAGTAGATAAACAGATCAAAAGTTAAAATAATAATATAATTTCCAACAACTCAGATACAATAAAAGATGAGTAAAGATTTATGTAACCATCATATAACTCAATAACAAACTGTTTTTGAACTTTTTGCCCAACAGTATTTGTTTTTTAAGTGTACAAATGAGAATGTTAACTTGCTCTGTTTCCTAAATCACATACATTAGATTTAATTAATTAAATTCTTTTAAAAAAAAATCAATTTTAAAGGCATTTTATGTATCTGAAATTTCTTAATTAACCCTTCAAAGTTTTATACCGGGTACATTTACATGTATTTTTAAATTTTTAAAAAGGTATTTTGATAACTTATACTTAAATTTGGCAATACCTGATACTCCTGTATCGCTCGATATGTACTTATATCTTGAGACCTTTAAACCGCAATGTTGAGTCTCATCGTAAATCGGTTGTAAACTATTCTGTGTTAACTTTAGGGCTAGACAGACTCGGATGACAATGACAGTGACCATGACAACATAGTTTGTGGAACATTTTAATAATTATTGACAATATTCAAGAAAAAAATAGGACATGTTAAAAAAACGTGATGGATGTACTTCTCTTCGAGGTTAAAACACTTGACACTTGATTTTTTTTTAATAGTCATAACTGATAGACAAGGAACAAAGAAGATATTGAACACTCAACAGTATTTTAATGATGAGTGAAATATGTTAAAAAGACCCTAACAAAAAAAGAGAGTCCTACACTCTACCTGTTCGGCCAAAGAGATACCCTCCAGCCGAAGCCTGTAGGAAGTAGTAGACCTCACCCTGTCACATTCACAACAAGTTTGGTTAATTTTGGATTATTATCTAAAAAATGACTGATTATGCCTATTAGAGACTGAAAGAAAGTCACCTGATCAACGTTCGGGATGAGTCGCACGGGGGTGCGCGCACCATGTCGGAAGAACACCTGAACTTGTCTCAGTCTTAGTCCATTCGTACTCGGACTGTCCCCCTCAATCTGTGCGCCACACCCCTCCCGTCTCCCCTCGCCCAGGCAGGTGCGCGCCACGCACCCCCCGCAGAGAAGCACTGCGCCCAGGCAGCCAGACACCCGTCCATATCGCCACGCCATAGATCTCTCTTAATATTACGTCATGAATATTCATGCACTATCCAGAACGAGGCTAAGCCCGCATGATCAAGCAACAAGAACCCGGAAGTGGATTACCCGATCACGACATGCCACTTAAAAAGATCGTTTTATCTCATTTTGGAACGTTTATTTCTAGATAAAGATTAAGCATGATCTAAAGCAATATCTCTATTGTCTATATACCAAAAATATGTTCATTTAGTGTTTAGGATACAGTGAAACGACGTCGATCGCGAACGTAAAGTTTTGGTCTTTTTACAAACGTGACATCGAGGTCCGATTGTGTATTTTCGAAACTTCATATTGCTGATTTCTTTTCAACATAAGCATCAACATTTTTAAAAAGATTTCTCAAATGATGACTTGGACTAATATTTTTGGGATTTTCCCCCGATGTATCTTTATTTACGGTTATTCAAACCGCACGCCTTCGGTCACTGTTGATTTTGACAGTCATGGACCTAGTGACCCGGCCATTGCTGACTTATTTGAATGAAAGTTGTTACTGAGTAGACATTTTCCAAGGTGAAATATATGATATACATCGATATTATTTTTAAAAATTGTCTACTTAGCTAGTTAGAAAATCACAGTCGACCTACAAGATGAATACAGTGGAAGTTATATCAGTCCCACTCAGATAATTCAGTTTGACAACTCATGAACTGAAATGTCATTTGATTTTTTTTCAAATAAACAAATATATCAAGGTAAGTAATTTCAAGAAATATTAGATTCAATTAGATACTGATTATAATTGTTATAACAAAATTGTAAAGCTATCAAATTTTATTCCAAAGGACATTATTAGAATAAAACATGATATTCATTAAGACATTTTCAAAATAATAGTAATCATGTATGAAAGTACATGTTGTATCTACCAATGAGAACCAATTTCATGCCTAATGTATTGAATCAATATTTGTTTTCATATGAATGATTAGTAATATGATTAATGTATAACTTTCTTTAAATTATAGAATTAACCATGCTTTAAAATAGTATGTATGTACTACAGATATGACAAACATAGGTCCAAACTTTTTAGATAATTCATTGTGTAATTTTCTTGATACCATTTCAAAATTATTCATGTAACTATGCATGTACATCTGGTCAATAAATCACAGTTTTGCATATAACTCTCAATCCACAATCAGAAGGTATAATTTGCATTTTACTGATGTTGATTAAGAATCATTGAGTGTGAAATTTTATTTTTAAAGAATGTTTTTTATAAATTGAAAGCTTTCAAATCAAATCAAATCAACACAATTTTTTTCAAACTATTGAAATGGTTTTTACCTTGGATGGAAATTTTAAAAGTATACAAAATTCTTAATCAAAACATTAATTCCTGACTGACATTTTTATGATAGTGAGCTATATTAAGAATGCAACAAAAATCATTATAATGTTAATGATCATGTCCTGAACTCTCTCAGTATGATTAAATCTTAACATTAAATTTGACCAAAAGTAAAATAAATTTCCCCTAAATTTTTTTAATGATTATGAAAAGACAACCACATAAAAATATTCTTGTTTTGTCAGATATCAATGCAATTTTGAAAAGCATAACTGATCATAGCCAAATTGATAACATTAATTCTTTAATAAAACAATTTTGATAATTCAAATTGGATTACCCTTCTTACTGCTAGTTACTAACAAAACAAAAATAATTCATTTCATATTCATTTCAATTTTTATGTATTTTTTACACAGTTTAAGCCTTATGATTTTGCAATATAAGGGAATATAATTTTAGAGTGGGACATCATCTGTTCTTAAAACAGGAATACGTTTGCATGAATGGAGATAACTTTCTGGTGTAATTAAAAAAAATAATTACAGATTAACATTAGTAATTGATGATCCATTCAAGTCGTATATTGACTATAATAAAACATTTTTATAGAAAGTTGCATTTTAAAATTAATTTCAACAAATCACATTTATGAAATGAAAAGCCCTTTTATTTTTTGGAGCAGTGGTTACATTTGAAGTATGGGTTTGTTGATACATTGTTGATGAAAATATGCCGATACAATCAATATAATCCTTGATAAATTATAGCATATCATGTTGACGGCCTGCACAGAAAGGTAAGGAGTCTCGGTTGATTCTACTGAATCTACAGGCTCGTATATATCCGGTCTGTCATTCTGCAAGGTTAACTCATGAAGATACTATACGAGGTAAATACAAACTATCCGATGAGTAACATTAAGCCTTGCACGATAAACGAAATGTGACTGACGAAAAAGTTGCAAATGAGACATATGTCACAGTCAGATTCCAACCCTCCCGGATGTTGATCGACTGTTCGAGATGACACACGAGCGGCAATAAAATCAAAGGATTAAATAATTACTGTTAATATGATAGCCATCGATTGTTTTAGGAAATTTTTATTGACTTCGGAAAAGAAAAATGTGTTTTTCATCTTTATTTTCCCCGTGGAATTTGTAAAAAATGGAAAATTTTCGATGAATACCCCTCTCAGCAAGTCCACGTTCCGCGATGTTGTTGCTTTTGAGCGAGGAGTGTGATGAATGAAAACTTTAATAATCGTTTACAAGTTTATCCTCAAAACATTTTAAAAACGGCACATGACCTATTTGCAAATATAAACAATTTTTCATGATCTTACATTCACGCTAGTCACGAAATACTGCAACGGACACCGACTTGAAAAACGGCAATGGCCGTCATCCATTCTAGAAGCTTGCGGGCTTAGCCTCGTTTTGATATCTAGGTCACCGCTATGCATAAATATTAAGAGACGGCTATAGGGTATCGTCAAATTATCATCGCCTAGATCGAGATGGACGTTCAAATGATTCAGTAGTCTGAGTGGAGCTCGATCTACAGGTTGTGACGTTAGAGTTACCTCCCTTCGCTCTGGGGGGAATTCCCGGGACAAACTCCTCACAGTGCTGTTACGTCTCTCAGTGTATCGAGCCTTTGATCAGCACTGGGGACGTGGTAGTTCCCGGGAGTGTATTCATTTACGTTCGCACCAAAGCAAACCAATATGTGATGAAAATCAGGGATCAACTAAAGGTGTGCACTCTCCATAACTTCCGTACCTGTGCGAATGTGGGAAGAGGTTGAAAGGGCGTTTATCCATAAAACACAAGGACACCAATAATTATTGTGTGTGACGTTTTTAATTTGATACTTTAACATGCAAGATTGCATGTTACGTTACGATTTTCACAAGCAAAAACTTCATAACGATCATCATATGTTTTACTGCAATGTGATACTAATCATTCTTTTGACAGAAATTATTGCTTTTTGGTAAACGATCTCAGCAAAAGTTAATCGTTAGAGCAGACTGTACCCTCAAAATCACCAAATTACTTATGTATCATATTATAAAAACTTTTCTGATATTTTATTCCTCGGATGCGGTGATTAGAATATGGACCGTGTTTTGTTGTTATTGCTTGGAACATTCTTGTGACTTCAGTTTGATAATATGTCGCTGCAGTGAAATTTACGAACACAGAAAAATTATATCCTAAAAATACCTTTTAGTGAGACAACAGGTCAACTAAAATATGTTGAAAAAAATTCAACAAAGTTCCAATGACAATGATTGAAACAAACTTGGAATAGCTATTGAATATAGAAGTGTGCATGTCATCGATATAATCTTGTGTAACAGTTCATCTCGCTTCATTTACTTTGTGAAAGGACACCCAGCAGGCACACGACGTCGAATCGACGTTGGATTATAGTTTAGATGTGGTCGCAACTTAAAATAGACGTTGTTTCAACGTCAGTAATTTCGACGTCGATAAAGACAACGTTGCTTCGACGTTGTTAATTTCGACGTTGATTTAACGACGTTGTTACAACGTCGGTAATTTCGACGTCGATAACAACGACGTTGCCCCGACGTCGGTAATTTCGACGTTGACTGAACAACGTTGTTTCAACGTCGATTATTTCGGTTAAGGTGGCGTTCTTTCGACGTCGAGAAAATCAAGATACACAACGTCGTTTCAACGTTTCTATTTCCGACGTCTATGTATTTGAGATTTATGTTGATAAATGACCTTACGTTGTTCCGATTTTACAACCTACGAATTATATCAGATGAAAGCACGTCTGTCTCTTGTGAAACTAAAGATTTTCGTTTGTTAGTTGATCATTCATTAAAAACGCGAATAATTGTCTGTTAAAATTGTGTGATATTCGCCTTTAAACTTGTAAAGAGCGCCCCGTTATGAAAGGACTAACTAAATTACTGTTAGTAACAACTAACAGATTGCGCGACAAGAAAGGCATTTTTTCTAGGATATCTTATAGAAAATAATTATTCTTTATGTAGAGTCTAGAGTTGTTTTCCTTTATAAAGTTTAACCTTTTCCATTCCTTTTATATAATAAAGCTTTTTCGAATTACCAATAAAATGTATAGATATGAAATCAGTAAAAAAGTACACTTTAAAAGTCATTTTCAAATATACATAAATTTATGTAAAAAAGTCATTAATCTATCAATGAATAAATGAATAAATATACCGTTTTAAAAGCATTATTTCGTGAATAGGCTAACACTTGAAAATTCAGGAACTAATTCGTGATCACTTTATTCATAAACAATATTTGCCGATAATTTGTTTCCCTAAACGGCGTATGAATACTGGATTTTCCGTCTCGCCTTGCTGCGGGATAGGGATGGCTTGTCACATGATCAAATCACGTGACATGGGACACGCTTTGGGACAAAATGGCGAATGCCGGCTTACCGTAATGGTTTTAGGCTTTCAAACCGGGCGTGAAAGATGTGCCTGCGATAGATGTAAATGCAATTTTCGACTTGTACACAAGTAATCCATGTTTAAAGTGATTACTTTACGATTCCCAAAATAAAAATCTCGATCAGAAAAAGAATTCACGCCCCTTCTTACACTGGTAACTTTGAGTCTAATTTTACGTGATCATGGTAATTGGTCATCATTAACATGTAAATTTACACAAAACTTAATACACTTATACTGTCTGCTCTTTTTCGAAACCTTTTTACATTTCTTAAAAAATTAAATGCATAACTAAACACATAATGTAGAGATAGAAATGTGCATAGGTATAAGGACAAATTATTGTCCGTGCATTTTAATAGAATAATATGATGTAAGCAACACGATAAAATATAGCATAAACATACAAAACAAATTTAACAAACCCCAAAACACATTAAAATAGCTTTGTTAGGTTTTACCTCAGATTAAAAAGAAAATAATGATCTTGAAACAGTAAAATATATGCGTTGAATCCAATTTCAAAACTTAAAATTTACACGAATATATGTTATATAACCAATCAAAAATTATCAACTCGAACTGTCATTCTGATTGCTTTACATAAGTTTTAAAAATTACGTTTGACTTATTAACGCGCGGCATTGTCCGGTTTTCGATACAAATTCCCGATTTAAAACTTTCCTGTGTCATTATTCAATGTACACCGCACAAAAAAATTATCAGCGGCCAAAAGTCTGTTCGCACCAACGTAATTTCTCATAAACTTACACGTTGATTATCAATTAGGCCTACAAGAATAATTTTCGTGAATTAAATAAAAGTCCATTCGTTGTGATATTTTGCATAAACCTTTGAAATCATCTCGGCTATACATTCACGAAATTGCCTTTAATCTCACAGTACGTTGATTAGTTTTTGAATGACACCAAGTTAATCATGACATGTACAACTTGTGATTTACTTGTCCCACTGACGGCCATGTTAAACATAATCGGCATGTTTCATTCGTGTTATTAAATAACATGTATATTTCTTGATAATTATCAGGTAATTGAATGAAAATTATGACATTGTAGCCCTGATTATTTCCAACATGCTGGTAGAGATCCATGCTGGAAATACATCAGTGCGAATTAACAGACTTTTGGCCACTGACTGAAGATTCTGGTATTATTCAACTCTGTTCTATCAATTGTAAACGTTTTATTCACTCTTCTTATTTGTGTGAGAAAGCTTTATCATCTTCATCTTCTTATCATTAATGTAAGTTCTAGGTTAGGACACACGTGAAACCAATAAATATATTTTCCATTTACACTTTCATATTGATAACTTTAAACAATTCACGCATAAAAATGTCAAAATCTAAATGGAGAAAGATTTTTTTTGCAATACGATAACAAATCGATTAACATTTGTGAAATATAAGATGGTACTGAATCTTGTATAATATTTTCAACATTGGAGACAAAAAATAATGTTTGCGATGGGATGCATTGTTTAAGAGTCCTATGTTTTATGAATAGACATTTTGTATGATTCTATATGAATGAATAAACAAAGCCGGATCGTATAACAATATTACGCGATAGTCGGAATAGCAGTTTTCGGGAAATATTTAAAGGTAAGTCGCATTCTTCAAGTATCTTAATTTCAATAGTAAGATCGTTCACGTGTATTTTTGTGATATCGTTTTTATCCATACCAATATATTACTGATTTTTTGTTTTACATCGTGTCTCTTCGAGGGCGGCCTCCTGAGAACGAGCGTAATTCTTTTCCTCCTGGGTATATTCATATGTAATTACATCATGTTATACACGATGCATGACACGTTATCTACTAAACATTTCACTCCTTTACGTTTACCGGTCTGCTATGATTAAGTTTCCATTATGTTTATTTTCCTGAAATGCTAAATGCATCAATTACAATTATTATGTTGCAATGTGGCGGTTTTAAAAGTGTCGACTGAAGGTAATCTAAAAAAGAAATGAACTCAATTCTTTTCAACAAATAAAGCCGCACATATGGCTTTAATTTACAATCTAGTTCAATACATGATCATGACAATATATTCGCATGTAGTCTACAACTTGCGGGATTTTCGTTGCTATCTTGACTTACACATTAAGTGACAACATAATTTTTTAAAAAGAAAATTGTCGTGTAATTGTTATTTTGGAAAACTATAAATAGCCAAGAATAAAACAAATTGTTGTGTCAAAATATATTATTGAAAGCATATATTATTCCGTCCCAACCCGGGCCCAACGCCTACAAGTGATGATAAAATAGCTCTCAGTTTTCCATAATAAGCAAAATGTAAAATTAAAAAAAGACTTTTTACAGGTAAAATTAATTTTTTTTAAATCAAACCGGCTTACTTATCGGAAAATGGAAATGTGTCATAATATCCGATGGATAAGAAAAGAGGAAAATCTTCATTTACAAGAAGGATTCATTATCAGCTATGAAATAAAGATAAATAAGGAATAAACCCCGGGCCCCTAAAACTAAATTAATAAGTGTAGGCCTACCATGCGCATAGATTGACATGTATACGAAGATTTCAAACTTCATAAATTATTTTGAATATCTATTTATTTTATTTATAATGACTACATAATGGTAGATTGGTATCTTTCAAAGAGATGAAAATATTTTTGCCTGTCGCCCTATTCTATAAATCCATTTTCAGAAAAGTATTCCTTTATTTTAATATTCGAAGATATGAAAATAACCGGCCCGATTTGCTCTTCTAAAAATACTTTTTGCACACTAGATTTGCCAATAACGGTCAGAAACACTATTTGTTACTTCGTTAGTTCGAAAATAGTTAGCATTCAAACAGCAAATGTGTTCGATAATACTGAATATCGCCAAAAAACGTCATTTTTACTTCCGCGAGTCCGATCTACATAGCATCTTGATGCCGTAGCATGTCCCATGTCACGTGACTAGCAACGGTTGCCACGCTATGGCAGCCGTCCTTGAACGGGATCTCGCGAAGCGGAAAATGGCCTATTGAAAAAAAGTCATTTTTCTTATATTCCCGACGTTACTTTGTTCGCCAACAAGCATACCACATTTTCGCGCCAGCACAAATGCTGATGACGTCATAGTTTCAACTATTACGTCACAATCTTAGTACTTTCGTCGCCATGTTTGTCGGTCGATGTAAGGGGAAATCAACGTCCTGTTAGATGTTATATCGGATCACGATTCGAGTGCACTGACATCGCTCTACTATTTTGAAATGGTAAGTATTTCCCTTGATCTACTAAACTTTCTATCATTGAGTTTCATTAGTTATTCCAATACTGAACTTGAAATTAGTCTACACTAGACACGTCAAAATTTGAACGCATCTCGTTGACTTCTGTTGGCCTAGTGCCAAGGCAACTGTAGATCTAGTACGATTATATATTATTATAGCACTAATATTAAACTATTATTTGAAAAATAGCATTTGTTTAATTAGTTAAGTGAGTCACGATGATAAAAGAAAGTCATAGGTTCAAAACTTCTGCTGTCATTCAACTTGTGTCCGCAACATTGTTGAACTCCGTACAGTGTTGTGGCATAGCATAAAGTGCTTGACATCGTAACTGGTGTTGCACGGAGCTCGTAAAGTATTCGATCAGCTGTTTAGGAGTTCATTTGGTTCAGAGTGTTCACTGTACAGTTTCGTTGTTGTTTTTGATTAATAATTGTCTACTCTGAGCATCAGCTTAAATGAAACAGCAGTTGAATTGTTATCATAGAGTGGCAATGAGTGCATCATAATCAGCGTTGTCCCGTATTATTTTTGTAGGAAAAAGATCATGAAAAGGGTTGTGTTCAAACCGGGTAGATTGGCAATCATCTCAGTTTAAAACCATATAATTTTGATCAATTATTTGAATGACTCCGTCACTTGAACTATGATCACGTCATAGAAAGATATGGCTACTTACGTTTAATAAGTTAGGGTTGTTGTAATAGTGTTGTTCCCTATTGCGTCATATTCATGAACGACATCAAATATCCACATTGACATAGCATACTATTTGCACATTTATCCATGTACATGTAGGCCTATAGATGTAATTGGTATTCAATAATAATAACTGAAATATCATTTGCCAAAAGTAGAAATTATACGCCCGTATTTAAGAACAAGAAGGGGTCCAGCTCTATTAAATTGATTTTATTTTCATTGTTAACTTTATTAATTTTGTATCAGACTAATCATATAATTAATTATGTTCAAGTATGACGGAATGATGGCATACCACATACTTTTTTCCTGAACTGTTGATGGATGAAATTCGTTTTCAATTGTTTATTTCCTTGCAAAACACAATATTACCAGTGACTATCTAATATTTTAATGCATGACAGTTTAGCATTATATCTATATGACTAAGATTGATATCAACTCACTTAAGCTTGAACCTACATGTACGATTCATTGTAAAATTATAATGTGTATATATACAAATTAATTTTAAGGCAAATTCCTCACTGACACCTTTTCACTTCCAATACAGTTATGTTTGAAGGAATCCACGAATCAAGAAGTGTTTTAAAGAAATGTGTTAGGATATTATTGTTTATGTTTGAATATAATACATGAATATATTATAAACTTTTCTCAGAGTGACAGTCTGCCGATTGAGAGGGAGGAGAGAGCTGGAGACTGGCGAAGCACAGAAGATACATGCACGTGCATCTGGGAGTTGATCTGTCAAACTAGTAACTACCCTCAGGTATGTATAGTGTATACTGTTGTAAATGCCATTCGACATTCACTTCATTTTTATTTTACCAGTTTCAAATGTTAAATCAGTTACAATGCACACAAAAGTCATTCAAGGCAGGATTCAAAAGAACAGAACAAGTTGTAGCACATATTTGATCGACATATACAATTTATGTGATTGATTTTTCACTTCATTTACTTTTATCTTTCTTTTGTACAGAATTTTGCTGATGACCAACGCTGTGAAGAAACATGTACAAGAATACATGATAAACCGGCTTTTCATAGAAATGTATAAAAGATTAATAAACATTTATGTAAACATTATCTCGGTTTGTTTTTGACTTGTTAATTTGTTGGTTGATTTGATACAGCTATTCCCGAGGATATACCATATTTTTTTTATGATACGATTCGGGTCTCTATGATTCTCTGCAATGTTATATACATTGAATAACGTCTCTAATCATACCTATTCAGCATCATTAGAAATGGGATTAACTTTTTACCAAGTTGCAGCAACATCGTATCAACGTTGTATCAATGTTAAAACCATGTTGTATCGACGTTGATGTCGCGTTATAAATACGTCAATAAAACGTCGTTTCAACGTTGATACAATATCGTATATACGTCGAGACAACGTTATACCAACGTTGTTGCGACGTCGTATCTATTAACGTCATTTCTACGTCGAAACAACGTCAGATTTCGACGTCGCGGCAAATTTCAAATCCAATCAAAATTCGACGTCAATTCAACGTTGATAAACGACGTTGTTTCAACGTTGGTTCAACGTTAAATTGCCTGCTGGGCAAGCACTCAAGTGGAATCAGATGAAATGGTAATGGAATATGGAATGAATATTATAAAAGTGAAATGAACGCATTTATTTCAAGACGATTGTTTCACATTAGAGTAATCTTAAAATAACCATATGCTCTTCGGCATGTCACAATTAAACAGTGACTTTATAAAACAGAATTCGAATTGTTTAACAACAAACCCTTTCAAATTGAAATAAAATTTGTGAAATTAAAGGTAAAGAGAAAAAAACAGGGTTATGATAAAACAAGGAGACATAGTCATTACAACACCCGCCAAGTAAGTTTTCATTATAGCTACATGGAAACATATTGTTACATGGGCCATAACTCTTTAAAATGTAATTGCATAAATCACATTTTAAAACTCCATCAAGGTATTGATAAATTGAGAACAGTCGGCAGTTTTGGTTATCCTATCACGGAGTTTAGAACTGAGACAAGTTGACCGTTTTGAAGATACCCGCGAACAGAGTAAAAAAACAAAACTGAACAAGGGCAATAAATCCGTTAAAGTTCTCCACCAAGCTATTGATATCCTGAAGTAACACAGTAAATTTGGTTTTCCGTAACTAATATACATAAATAACTTATAATTAATCACCCCCTATTTTGTAAAAGGAAATCGGCTGCCCTCAGAGCATTATTCTTAATAAATTTGATGTATTGACCACTCCAGATACAACACTTGCTTTTTGAACAGCTACTTAGTTTACGTAAATACCCTCATGGCCAAAATATGTATTGTCATTTGGGAGAAGCTACAAAACAGTCTTTTGATTTGTTTGTTGACATGCATACAGAAAAGTCCTTTTTATCATGTGTGATGAGAGGGTAGGAGGACATTGAATTTTTATTACTTTGTTCATCAATAATTGAGAAATGCATACAATCTTATAATCTGTGAGTAAATTTGATATTCTTTGAGTTTACGTTATTAACCAAACACTTCATCTTCTTTAGATAAGCCATTATCTTTAAAGGGGCAGTAGCACTTTTTTGGATAATTTTATATTTTAATTTTTCACTGATAATTGTAAGTTAATGCTAAATGTATTATTGCTTTGGGGTCCAGAGACCCCAAAGTTATGTAACATTTGATTTTGAAAACAAATGGCAGAAGGTTCTCTCTATAATACTCTTGGAAACTTCAAAGAGAAGTTTCAGCCAATGATATTTGTTTTAAGCATATTCTGGTATTTCGACGACCAATGGACAGAGCTGTTGCAAATTTATACCCACGTGACCATGTGGGTGGAACGAAATAATTGGCAAGCTTTAATTTGGAAACTGATTATTATAATAATGTTATGATGTAAAATATATCGTAAATTTTCAAAAATATATGGATGAGCGTTTACACCCTTAAAAAATATCCATTTTGCATGTGCATGTGAGCTGTTTTGTAGTTATTCGGTGTATTTTTTTGCATTCCACTTTCGGAAACGACATTCCATTTTTGTATCAACTAGGAATTCGGTTCCTTCAATTTTACGCTAACGCTAAATGTCCCGCCTTGTCAATGACTGATCGTTCACTCAATGCAATTTCAAAACATAACGTTATGGATGATTTGTTTACGATTAAAAGTGTCTTTCGAAGAAAGTATCGACAGGGGTCTAAAGTATGATAAATTATCACCCAAAACTATGTTTCACAGGAGATATCGCTTTGATAGTTGTAATTTTTCAGAAGAAAGAAACATTGTACTTGAATCACTCCCACCATGTGAGGTGTTAGATATTTCTAAAGATGATGTGGTAACGTCTTTTGCTAAGATAAATTCACATAAAGCCTGTGGACCTGATAATTTGCTAGGTGTAGTTCTAAAAGAGTGCAGAGTGCAACTGGCTGATATTTTCCAAAAGTTTTTTCAATTATCATTTAATTTCCATCATGTTCCAACTCTTTGGAAAACATCAAAATTATCCAAAAAAGAAAAATAAGCCTCGGATATTTGTTACTTTTATCAACTTGTGTTGATATATTTGATATCAGAAGACACATGGGTGAGATTCTCTATATATTCTTAATGTCATCCTATAATATAATGAAAATTATGAACTTGTAGCTGAGATCTTTTCTAAAGAATTTAGCAACTTTCGGCTGTAATACGATCAACACTCAATTAAGGAAAATTATTCTTGCAACATGTAATTAACCTGAAAGTCAATGGGGAAATTCGTCCGGTTTAAACTAAATTTGCGGGTATTGGAAAACAATGTATCCCGAAAAGTTTACTAGCGCAACAATTTCTCTATTAATTAATCACTGACTCTTGTATTAAACTCACCGTCAGCTATCTTTTAAACTTAAAGCAACATAGATTTGAATTACCGTATTAATGTTTAGAAATTTTATATCATAACAATTTATATCATAATTGAGATAGGAGACGTATCTATCATTGGGTGGAATTTAAGCGGAACGAACGAGATGTTGTACTATACATAGTGTACTGATAACTATCAAAACAAAGAGCAAAAAATATGCGTCTCCGATTTGAACAATTTATTCAAGTAAAGACCCCGTCCCCGTCCTCCCTAACCTAAATCTCCTGGTTCTATATAGTGATACATAACCGGGTGCCCCAAAGCTTGCCTTTTTAAAGGCTTTTCTTGTTTTGACAGTGTCAAAATCTCATTAAACAAGCCAATCATCCAAAGTCAGAGGACAAATATATACAAACGTGATTAGATGACGAGAATAGTTTGACAACAAATAGTTCACTACCTAAAAATGAAATAGTTCACCAGGACAAATTGTGCGTGGTATGAAATAGTTCACTGGGACTCTGATGGTGTTGGTCTTTTAAGGACGACAGCTCGAAAACAGGACAACGTTTTTGCATTCAAATTTGACACAAAGTCAGTTTGATAATTGTTCTGCGGTTTGGTGTGTTTAGTTTTTCGTTTATTCAACAAGGATACCTTAAAGTTTGGTAAATTGGCGAGTCTGAGTGGACTTTTCGCTGCAAACAGACAATGCTAGTCCTGATGAAATCAACAACCTTGTCACGATCAGGTATCGCACACGTGCTCGTGCAGGCTGCTCGAGATACATTCGGAGTGCGAAATCGCCGTGAATATAAACAAACTCATAAAAAGCAGAATAAACCATGGTTTAATAATGAATGTAAAACTATGAGAAAAAAGTTCCATAAGGCAAAGAAGAAATACAATAAATACAAAACACCCTTAAACCGATGTAACCTGCAACTGATATCTAAATCATATAAACTGTGTTTAAATAGACATATGAAATTATATGAAAGGGATATGAAGTCCAAATTTAGGCAAAACATGAAATATTCACCCAAAGACTACTGGAAGTTGCTGAATAATAAGAAGCAGTCACATGATGCATACCCTGACCTAGACACGTTTTACAATTTCTATAAATCTATTAATGAAAATTATTGTACTAAAGAAATAGACGAAGATCCGCAGTTGAATGACGATGTTTATGACACTGAAATCTTGAACAAAAATGTAACAAACGACGAAATTGTCACAGCAGTTAATAACCTAAAGCGCAGTAAATCATCAGGTATCGATTTTGTTGAAAACGATTATATGAAAGATGCTTTAAAATATATTCTTCCATCGATATTCAAACTGTTTAATCTAATATTAGATTCTGGTTGGGTTCCAGAAAGTTGGCTAAAAGGAATGATAAAACCGTTGTACAAAGGCAAAGGAGACATGAAAGATCCGAATTCATACCGCCCGATTACAATTTTATCATGTTTTGGAAAGTTGTTCACGTGTATTCTGAATAACAGACTAACGAATTTTCTTAACACAAACAATATTCTAAGCCCCGCCCAGGCAGGTTTCAAAAAGGGTTATTCAGTATCGGATAATCTATTCGTAATACATATACTTTCAGAAATGCTAAAACTGAGAAAAAAGAAATTATATTGTGTCTTCATTGATTTTACAAAAGCGTTCGATACAGTTTAGCGTATCGGCCTGTGGCACAAAATGGTCAGAAACGGGATAAATGGTAAATTTCTAAAACTAATAAAGAACATGTATCACGACATTAAGTCTGCAGTTATGCTTGATGATAAAATATCAAATACATTCCAGTGTTATTCTGGCGTAAGACAAGGAGAAAATTTATCCCCACTTTTGTTCTCTATATTCATAAATGATGTAGAAAGCTTTCTACAAGAAAACAACTGTAAATGTGTTGATTTCGAATGTAATGAAGATGTAAATATAATGACGATGCTTACAAAAATCACTAAATGCATTCCAGCAGTATTGTTTCACATGGAAACTACAAGTTAATCTTACAAAAACTAAAGTGCTTATTTTCGGTAGCGGATCTGCAAGTAAATCAAAACATTCATTCGTCTTCAATAATCAGAATATTGAAATTGTCGACATGTACAACTACCTTGGTATTAAAATTCATAGAAACGGTAGATACGTAAATACAACCAAATCACTTGTCGAGAGTGCAACAAAAGCAATGTATGCCCTTTTAAAAAAAGCTCGAAATATAAACTTACCACTGGATTGTATTATATCAGCCTTTGATACTATGATAGTGCCAATCATGATTTATGGATCCGAAATTTGGGGGTTTGAAAACTTAAAGACTATTAAAGAATTACACATAAAATTCTTGAAGCTCATTTCCTCCTTGAGAAACAGTACACCAAACTTTGCTCTCTATGGTGAATTTGGTAGAGAACCAATTTATATCAAAATATATAAACGAGTTATAAGCTTTTGGCATAAGATTGCTACCTATACCAGTACCCTGAAAACCTCCTGTATTTTGTTTAATTATGTACGTATTAATAAGTGTGATATGTTAGATATATTGAAGTGGTTTTCATTTGTTAAAAAGGTTCTAACAGACTGTGGAATAAATGAAATATATGATAATCCTGCCATTTGCACTACCTCGTGGCTAGCCTCAACAGTAGAAAGGGTACTAAAGGACCACAATTTACAAAACTGGAGAAGTTCTATAGAACAAAGTTCAAAGGGATTTTACTATAAACTCTATAAACATGAATTAAGCTTTGAACCTTACCTTTTTATGTCCAAAGCTATATACTTACCAATTCTAAAATTTAGAACCATTAACCACTATCTACCTGTTGAGACTGGCCGATGGACAAATATACCAAGAATTGAACGTTTATGTAAGCTATGTAATTCCCTCGCTGTTGGTGATGAGTTTCACTACCTTTTCAGATGTCAAGCCCTTCATCAGCAGCGGCAGCTGTATATTCCTCAATACATTAATACATGGCCCAATTTCTATATATTTAAAAGATTACTTTGCCCAAAATACTGCTAAGAATCAAAAGAACTTATCAAAGTTTATTGCATGTATTAACACTCTGGTTGCAGTTTCACGTAAGTAATGGTTTGACCTTATATTTTCACCATTAGATTAGAATCATAAATTTATATTATATGTTTATGTCATATTATCATGTCATGTTTTCAAATGCGATCTTGTTGTATGTATATGTATGTATGTACATATGTGTATACTAGAATTATGTATGTTTATTATATTGTCACTATATATATATATATATTAAAAAGAAGAAGATGAAGTTGAATTAAGTTTGGCAAACGTTTTCAGCAGGTACATCCTGTACCTGCTTCATCAGGCCGTTTAATTCAGTAACTGACACACAGTACATAGTATTATGACGTCACAATTCAAATGTACAAGTTCACTCATTGTTGAAAAATAGATCCAATTTTGTGCCACCACGTGGTAGAGACAAACATTTGGAAGAATATTGTGACTTAATTGAAAATGTGCCAATTCATGTAAAACAACCAAAACTGAACTTAACAAAGGGTGAGTCTAAAGCTTTACATGATTTAAGAAATAACAGTGATATAGTTATTAAGGAGGCTGATAAAGGAGGTGCTATTGTCATTATGGATAAGGCTTATTATAAAGATAAAATATTGTCTATACTTGATAATGAGGCTTACTATAGAAAATCTAATGAAAAAGAGGAGAAAGTAATAGCCAACAAAGTTACTAAACTGTTGAATACATATGCTAATGATATTTCAGACTCTGAACGAGACTACCTCACTCATTTTGATGCTAAAACTGCGTATTTTTATGGTCTCCCTAAGATTCACAAAAGTAAAACAATTCAAGATGTTATTTCAAATGAACATGACGCAGTTATAACTGTTAAAGACCCTGAAGATCTCCCTTTTAGACCCATTGTTGGAGGACCTGAGAGTCACACGCAAAGACTTAGTAATTTCATTGATATTGTCCTCAAACCCTTTGCAGTAATGTTAAAAGTTTTATCAGAGATGATATTGATTTTTTATGTAAGCTCCCGCAAACAGTACCAGAGGGTTCTAAATTAGTGAGTTTTGATGTTGTTAATCTATATAGTAATATAGACACAGAGTTGGGTTTGAAAGCTGTTAGACATTGGCTTGATAAATCTCGCCATCTCATACCAGATAGATTTTCCAATGAATTTATCATTGATGCTTTAAGTCTAGTTATTGAAAACAATGTTTTTTATTTTGATGGAAGTTTTTACTCTCAAAATAAAGGGGTAGCTATGGGTACAAAAGTGGCACCAACCTATGCAACTTTAGTTCTGGGATACTTAGAAAATTTATTCTACTCTAAAGTTGAGGATACTTTTGACATTTCAATGAAAGAGCATGTTGAAAATTCATGGAAGCGCTTTTTAGATGACTGTTTTATCATACTAAAAAACGATAATAATCTCATTCAAACTATTCATGAAATTCTAAACTCTCTTGACCCGTCAATGAAATTTACGATGGAATGTCATGATGTACAATTGAATTTCCTTGATGTAATTGTTAAGATAGAATCAGGCGGTATCATAGCTACAGATATTTTCTATAAGAAAACGGATTCACATCAGTATCTAGACTTTGATTCATGCCACCCACATCATACAAAGCGTAACATCCCCTACTGTTTAGCAAGGAGAGTTTGTACTATTGTTTCTGATGATGTTGTTAAAACTAATCGCCTTGGTGAATTGAAAAACTTTCTCCTTAAACAAAACTATCCGGACAAATTAATAAGTGATAGTATACACAAGGCTTTAAAAATGGACCAACAACAACTGAGATCAAAAGTGGATAAAGACATTGATATTCAAAACAATATTTCTCTTGTATCTACTTTTAATCCCAACCATGATAACGCAATGTCTATTGTGAAACGATACCTTTCAATGTTAAGTCCCAGTCAGAAAATGAAAAAGATTGTCAATAAATATAATTTCATTAACAGCCGTAAGCAACCCAAAAACTTACGCAAAATCTTAACTAGTTCAAGGTTTGACTCAGTTGATGTTATTCCCAAAGTCTCAAAATGTGGAGATTTAAGATGTCACACTTGTGAAAGTATTAGTGAAGGGTGCTCTATTGACATTTCACCAAATCAAACATTTGTTGTTAAGCAAAACATGAATTGTGATACTAGAAATGTTATTTATGTAATCACATGTTCTGGATGCAATGAGAAATATATCGGAAAAACGGAACAAAAATTAAAGAGAAGAATGAATCTCCATCGATCTCACATAAACCAGCCCCGAAATCGAACTATTCCTCTTAGTGAGCATTTAGATAAATGTGGAAAGGGCAAGTTCAAAGTTTTCCCGATATATAAACTCAATTATCATAATGACAATGATTTAATTTTGAAAGAATCATATTTTATTCATAAATATGCGCCAAAATTGAATGGCAAAACATGATATTGTTTACATTATGATCACTTGTTGTCAAGCTTATTGTGACGTCATAGGTTCCTGTGTGACGTCATAATACTATGTACTGTGTGTCAGTTACTGAATTAAACGGCCTGATGAAGCAGGTACAGGATGTACCTGCTGAAAACGTTTGCCAAACTTAATTCAACTTCATCTTCTTCTTTTTAATATGTACTACCATAGAGTTTGAACATTCTTTGTGATATTTCTATATATAAACGCTCTAATGGAAGGAGTTGAATTAAGAAGCAGGACAAAGAAATCCGAAAATGAAGTTCTCTGCAAAGAAGTACGAGGGATTCAAGACCGGATTACACTCTTGTCTGAGAAGATTGACACGACAAATAACTTATTACAGGAACTGGTTTCACTGTCCAGGAAACCAAATCAACAGTTGGAAATTACCAACAACATCGTGGGTGACATCGCCAAAATCCTCACAAGTGAGAGAACAATTGCGACAGCAACTCGCCAAGTTTCTAATGGAAGTGAGACTGCCAAGTGTGTTCAAGATGCAGGATTTGGACATAACCCATACATTGAAGAGTTGCAAAATCTTTCATTGGAACGGGAAACCTACAGGTTAAGGAATCTAATGAAAGGTGAGTGGAACTCTCTCCGAAGTGCACGTAGCAAACAATTTTGGAAGTTCGTAAATGTAAGAAATAATAGCATCATCTATGAATCCTGGATAAATGAAGAGCATGTGTTACTTCCATTGAAATACCGACTGCGGCCGATAAATGGAGAAAGCGACGAAGCAAAGAATATCAGGATAAAACTTGCTGTGCAAAAGTTTCGTGCTGACATTGAATTAATGAAAATTCACGGAGAAAACTTCTGCAAAAACTTCAATGCTATTGATGTGAAAATGCAAGAGAAATTATCCAAAAGACATTCAGGTTTTATACTTGATAAGTTGATCAAACTCTGGTTTGAAAATTGCAAGTCGGACGAGGAAAAAACTTACAAGAGGTGGGAAGATAAGGAAACGTGGCTTTGTTCATACAAAGATAAATATGGACAAAGTTATTTCAAAACAAAGAACATCGCCCATGTGTCTAATGATCCAAGAAAGGAGTTAAACAGAGTAAACTTCTGGGCCCATGCCAATGGTCAGACTAGGGCTAAACCAGCAAAACCCAAGCTAAAAACTTTTGCAGACGCTCTGAAAGAAAGTGGTAATGAAGAACGTGTGAAAAAGCCAAAAGATCATATCCCTAAGAAGACCACTTTAGGAAAGAGACGGCGCTACCAACTGCGAAAACCAGCTCCAGAGAAACCTCAACCAACTGCAGGACATACTAAACGAAAGTATGGAGACAAACACCATGGTGTGGAAGAGAATGGCAATATCAATAAGACCACTTACATCGGGAGAGCTGCCAACAAATATTTTTTAGGAAGAGGCAGTTCAAAACCTGTGAAACTAAAACAGGGGAGAAAACCTCCATGGACAGAATAATAGAGACTCCGAAAATAATCAACCTTTCAGCACATGATTTAAGTCCGTGTGAAATAAAATTGCTGAAAAAGGGTTTTAAATTTACCCCTACACCTAAACCTAATGAACTTGAATTAAAATCGGACATCAAAAAGTTTACCCGTAAACTAAGACTTGCTGAATACTTTGAAACAGAAGAGGAGGAAGTGTCCGACACAGAAGGTGAAAATGACAATTCAAATGTACAAGTTCACTCATTGTTGAAAAATAGATCCAATTTTGTGCCACCACGTGGTAGAGACAAACATTTGGAAGAATATTGTGACTTAATTGAAAATGTGCCAATTCATGTAAAACAACCAAAACTGAACTTAACAAAGGGTGAGTCTAAAGCTTTACATGATTTAAGAAATAACAGTGATATAGTTATTAAGGAGGCTGATAAAGGAGGTGCTATTGTCATTATGGATAAGGCTTATTATAAAGATAAAATATTGTCTATACTTGATAATGAGGCTTACTATAGAAAATCTAATGAAAAAGAGGAGAAAGTAATAGCCAACAAAGTTACTAAACTGTTGAATACATATGCTAATGATATTTCAGACTCTGAACGAGACTACCTCACTCATTTTGATGCTAAAACTGCGTATTTTTATGGTCTCCCTAAGATTCACAAAAGTAAAACAATTCAAGATGTTATTTCAAATGAACATGACGCAGTTATAACTGTTAAAGACCCTGAAGATCTCCCTTTTAGACCCATTGTTGGAGGACCTGAGAGTCACACGCAAAGACTTAGTAATTTCATTGATATTGTCCTCAAACCCCTTTGCAGTAATGTTAAAAGTTTTATCAGAGATGATATTGATTTTTTATGTAAGCTCCCGCAAACAGTACCAGAGGGTTCTAAATTAGTGAGTTTTGATGTTGTTAATCTATATAGTAATATAGACACAGAGTTGGGTTTGAAAGCTGTTAGACATTGGCTTGATAAATCTCGCCATCTCATACCAGATAGATTTTCCAATGAATTTATCATTGATGCTTTAAGTCTAGTTATTGAAAACAATGTTTTTTATTTTGATGGAAGTTTTTACTCTCAAAATAAAGGGGTAGCTATGGGTACAAAAGTGGCACCAACCTATGCAACTTTAGTTCTGGGATACTTAGAAAATTTATTCTACTCTAAAGTTGAGGATACTTTTGACATTTCAATGAAAGAGCATGTTGAAAATTCATGGAAGCGCTTTTTAGATGACTGTTTTATCATACTAAAAAACGATAATAATTTCATTCAAACTATTCATGAAATTCTAAACTCTCTTGACCCGTCAATGAAATTTACGATGGAATGTCATGATGTACAATTGAATTTCCTTGATGTAATTGTTAAGATAGAATCAGGCGGTATCATAGCTACAGATATTTTCTATAAGAAAACGGATTCACATCAGTATCTAGACTTTGATTCATGCCACCCACATCATACAAAGCGTAACATCCCCTACTGTTTAGCAAGGAGAGTTTGTACTATTGTTTCTGATGATGTTGTTAAAACTAATCGCCTTGGTGAATTGAAAAACTTTCTCCTTAAACAAAACTATCCGGACAAATTAATAAGTGATAGTATACACAAGGCTTTAAAAATGGACCAACAACAACTGAGATCAAAAGTGGATAAAGACATTGATATTCAAAACAATATTTCTCTTGTATCTACTTTTAATCCCAACCATGATAACGCAATGTCTATTGTGAAACGATACCTTTCAATGTTAAGTCCCAGTCAGAAAATGAAAAAGATTGTCAATAAATATAATTTCATTAACAGCCGTAAGCAACCCAAAAACTTACGCAAAATCTTAACTAGTTCAAGGTTTGACTCAGTTGATGTTATTCCCAAAGTCTCAAAATGTGGAGATTTAAGATGTCACACTTGTGAAAGTATTAGTGAAGGGTGCTCTATTGACATTTCACCAAATCAAACATTTGTTGTTAAGCAAAACATGAATTGTGATACTAGAAATGTTATTTATGTAATCACATGTTCTGGATGCAATGAGAAATATATCGGATAAACGGAACAAAAATTAAAGAGAAGAATGAATCTCCATCGATCTCACATAAACCAGCCCCGAAATCGAACTATTCCTCTTAGTGAGCATTTAGATCAATGTGGAAAGGGCAAGTTCAAAGTTTTCCCGATATATAAACTCAATTATCATAATGACAATGATTTAATTTTGAAAGAATCATATTTTATTCATAAATATGCGCCAAAATTGAATGGCAAAACATGATATTGTTTACATTATGATCACTTGTTGTCAAGCTTATTGTGACGTCATAGGTTCCTGTGTGACGTCATAATACTATGTACTGTGTGTCAGTTACTGAATTAAACGGCCTGATGAAGCAGGTACAGGATGTACCTGCTGAAAACGTTTGCCAAACTTAATTCAACTTCATCTTCTTCTTTTTAATATGTACTACCATAGAGTTTGAACATTCTTTGTGATATTTCTATATATAAACGCTCTAATGGAAGGAGTTGAATTAAGAAGCAGAACAAAGAAATCCGAAAATGAAGTTCTCTGCAAAGAAGTACGAGGGATTCAAGACCGGATTACACTCTTGTCTGAGAAGATTGACACGACAAATAACTTATTACAGGAACTGGTTTCACTGTCCAGGAAACCAAATCAACAGTTGGAAATTACCAACAACATCGTGGGTGACATCGCCAAAATCCTCACAAGTGAGAGAACCATTGCGACAGCAACTCGCCAAGTTTCTAATGGAAGTGAGACTGCCAAGTGTGTTCAAGATGCAGGATTTGGACATAACCCATACATTGAAGAGTTGCAAAATCTTTCATTGGAACGGGAAACCTACAGGTTAAGGAATCTAATGAAAGGTGAGTGGAACTCTCTCCGAAGTGCACGTAGCAAACAATTTTGGAAGTTCGTAAATGTAAGAAATAATAGCATCATCTATGAATCCTGGATAAATGAAGAGCATGTGTTACTTCCATTGAAATACCGACTGCGGCCGATAAATGGAGAAAGCGACGAAGCAAAGAATATCAGGATAAAACTTGCTGTGCAAAAGTTTCGTGCTGACATTGAATTAATGAAAATTCACGGAGAAAACTTCTGCAAAAACTTCAATGCTATTGATGTGAAAATGCAAGAGAAATTATCCAAAAGACATTCAGGTTTTATACTTGATAAGTTGATCAAACTCTGGTTTGAAAATTGCAAGTCGGACGAGGAAAAAACTTACAAGAGGTGGGAAGATAAGGAAACGTGGCTTTGTTCATACAAAGATAAATATGGACAAAGTTATTTCAAAACAAAGAACATCGCCCATGTGTCTAATGATCCAAGAAAGGAGTTAAACAGAGTAAACTTCTGGGCCCATGCCAATGGTCAGACTAGGGCTAAACCAGCAAAACCCAAGCTAAAAACTTTTGCAGACGCTCTGAAAGAAAGTGGTAATGAAGAACGTGTAAAAAAGCCAAAAGATCATATCCCTAAGAAGACCACTTTAGGAAAGAGACGGCGCTACCAACTGCGAAAACCAGCTCCAGAGAAACCTCAACCAACTGCAGGACATACTAAACGAAAGTATGGAGACAAACACCATGGTGTGGAAGAGAATGGCAATATCAATAAGACCACTTACATCGGGAGAGCTGCCAACAAATATTTTTTAGGAAGAGGCAGTTCAAAACCTGTGAAACTAAAACAGGGGAGAAAACCTCCATGGACAGAATAATAGAGACTCCGAAAATAATCAACCTTTCAGCACATGATTTAAGTCCGTGTGAAATAAAATTGCTGAAAAAGGGTTTTAAATTTACCCCTACACCTAAACATAATGAACTTGAATTAAAATCGGACATCAAAAAGTTTACCCGTAAACTAAGACTTGCTGAATACTTTGAAACAGAAGAGGAGGAAGTGTCCGACACAGAAGGTGAAAATGACAATTCAAATGTACAAGTTCACTCATTGTTGAAAAATAGATCCAATTTTGTGCCACCACGTGGTAGAGACAAACATTTGGAAGAATATTGTGACTTAATTGAAAATGTGCCAATTCATGTAAAACAACCAAAACTGAACTTAACAAAGGGTGAGTCTAAAGCTTTACATGATTTAAGAAATAACAGTGATATAGTTATTAAGGAGGCTGATAAAGGAGGTGCTATTGTCATTATGGATAAGGCTTATTATAAAGATAAAATATTGTCTATACTTGATAATGAGGCTTACTATAGAAAATCTAATGAAAAAGAGGAGAAAGTAATAGCCAACAAAGTTACTAAACTGTTGAATACATATGCTAATGATATTTCAGACTCTGAACGAGACTACCTCACTCATTTTGATGCTAAAACTGCGTATTTTTATGGTCTCCCTAAGATTCACAAAAGTAAAACAATTCAAGATGTTATTTCAAATGAACATGACGCAGTTATAACTGTTAAAGACCCTGAAGATCTCCCTTTTAGACCCATTGTTGGAGGACCTGAGAGTCACACGCAAAGACTTAGTAATTTCATTGATATTGTCCTCAAACCCCTTTGCAGTAATGTTAAAAGTTTTATCAGAGATGATATTGATTTTTTATGTAAGCTCCCGCAAACAGTACCAGAGGGTTCTAAATTAGTGAGTTTTGATGTTGTTAATCTATATAGTAATATAGACACAGAGTTGGGTTTGAAAGCTGTTAGACATTGGCTTGATAAATCTCGCCATCTCATACCAGATAGATTTTCCAATGAATTTATCATTGATGCTTTAAGTCTAGTTATTGAAAACAATGTTTTTTATTTTGATGGAAGTTTTTACTCTCAAAATAAAGGGGTAGCTATGGGTACAAAAGTGGCACCAACCTATGCAACTTTAGTTCTGGGATACTTAGAAAATTTATTCTACTCTAAAGTTGAGGATACTTTTGACATTTCAATGAAAGAGCATGTTGAAAATTCATGGAAGCGCTTTTTAGATGACTGTTTTATCATACTAAAAAACGATAATAATCTCATTCAAACTATTCATGAAATTCTAAACTCTCTTGACCCGTCAATGAAATTTACGATGGAATGTCATGATGTACAATTGAATTTCCTTGATGTAATTGTTAAGATAGAATCAGGCGGTATCATAGCTACAGATATTTTCTATAAGAAAACGGATTCACATCAGTATCTAGACTTTGATTCATGCCACCCACATCATACAAAGCGTAACATCCCCTACTGTTTAGCAAGGAGAGTTTGTACTATTGTTTCTGATGATGTTGTTAAAACTAATCGCCTTGGTGAATTGAAAAACTTTCTCCTTAAACAAAACTATCCGGACAAATTAATAAGTGATAGTATACACAAGGCTTTAAAAATGGACCAACAACAACTGAGATCAAAAGTGGATAAAGACATTGATATTCAAAACAATATTTCTCTTGTATCTACTTTTAATCCCAACCATGATAACGCAATGTCTATTGTGAAACGATACCTTTCAATGTTAAGTCCCAGTCAGAAAATGAAAAAGATTGTCAATAAATATAATTTCATTAACAGCCGTAAGCAACCCAAAAACTTACGCAAAATCTTAACTAGTTCAAGGTTTGACTCAGTTGATGTTATTCCCAAAGTCTCAAAATGTGGAGATTTAAGATGTCACACTTGTGAAAGTATTAGTGAAGGGTGCTCTATTGACATTTCACCAAATCAAACATTTGTTGTTAAGCAAAACATGAATTGTGATACTAGAAATGTTATTTATGTAATCACATGTTCTGGATGCAATGAGAAATATATCAGAAAAACGGAACAAAAATTAAAGAGAAGAATGAATCTCCATCGATCTCACATAAACCAGCCCCGAAATCGAACTATTCCTCTTAGTGAGCATTTAGATAAATGTGGAAAGGGCAAGTTCAAAGTTTTCCCGATATATAAACTCAATTATCATAATGACAATGATTTAATTTTGAAAGAATCATATTTTATTCATAAATATGCGCCAAAATTGAATGGCAAAACATGATATTGTTTACATTATGATCACTTGTTGTCAAGCTTATTGTGACGTCATAGGTTCCTGTGTGACGTCATAATACTATGTACTGTGTGTCAGTTACTGAATTAAACGGCCTGATGAAGCAGGTACAGGATGTACCTGCTGAAAACGTTTGCCAAACTTAATTCAACTTCATCTTCTTCTTTTTAATATGTACTACCATAGAGTTTGAACATTCTTTGTGATATTTCTATATATAAACGCTCTAATGGAAGGAGTTGAATTAAGAAGCAGGACAAAGAAATCCGAAAATGAAGTTCTCTGCAAAGAAGTACGAGGGATTCAAGACCGGATTACACTCTTGTCTGAGAAGATTGACACGACAAATAACTTATTACAGGAACTGGTTTCACTGTCCAGGAAACCAAATCAACAGTTGGAAATTACCAACAACATCGTGGGTGACATCGCCAAAATCCTCACAAGTGAGAGAACCATTGCGACAGCAACTCGCCAAGTTTCTAATGGAAGTGAGACTGCCAAGTGTGTTCAAGATGCAGGATTTGGACATAACCCATACATTGAAGAGTTGCAAAATCTTTCATTGGAACGGGAAACCTACAGGTTAAGGAATCTAATGAAAGGTGAGTGGAACTCTCTCCGAAGTGCACGTAGCAAACAATTTTGGAAGTTCGTAAATGTAAGAAATAATAGCATCATCTATGAATCCTGGATAAATGAAGAGCATGTGTTACTTCCATTGAAATACCGACTGCGGCCGATAAATGGAGAAAGCGACGAAGCAAAGAATATCAGGATAAAACTTGCTGTGCAAAAGTTTCGTGCTGACATTGAATTAATGAAAATTCACGGAGAAAACTTCTGCAAAAACTTCAATGCTATTGATGTGAAAATGCAAGAGAAATTATCCAAAAGACATTCAGGTTTTATACTTGATAAGTTGATCAAACTCTGGTTTGAAAATTGCAAGTCGGACGAGGAAAAAACTTACAAGAGGTGGGAAGATAAGGAAACGTGGCTTTGTTCATACAAAGATAAATATGGACAAAGTTATTTCAAAACAAAGAACATCGCCCATGTGTCTAATGATCCAAGAAAGGAGTTAAACAGAGTAAACTTCTGGGCCCATGCCAATGGTCAGACTAGGGCTAAACCAGCAAAACCCAAGCTAAAAACTTTTGCAGACGCTCTGAAAGAAAGTGGTAATGAAGAACGTGTGAAAAAGCCAAAAGATCATATCCCTAAGAAGACCACTTTAGGAAAGAGACGGCGCTACCAACTGCGAAAACCAGCTCCAGAGAAACCTCAACCAACTGCAGGACATACTAAACGAAAGTATGGAGACAAACACCATGGTGTGGAAGAGAATGGCAATATCAATAAGACCACTTACATCGGGAGAGCTGCCAACAAATATTTTTTAGGAAGAGGCAGTTCAAAACCTGTGAAACTAAAACAGGGGAGAAAACCTCCATGGACAGAATAATAGAGACTCCGAAAATAATCAACCTTTCAGCACATGATTTAAGTCCGTGTGAAATAAAATTGCTGAAAAAGGGTTTTAAATTTACCCCTACACCTAAACCTAATGAACTTGAATTAAAATCGGACATCAAAAAGTTTACCCGTAAACTAAGACTTGCTGAATACTTTGAAACAGAAGAGGAGGAAGTGTCCGACACAGAAGGTGAAAATGACAATTCAAATGTACAAGTTCACTCATTGTTGAAAAATAGATCCAATTTTGTGCCACCACGTGGTAGAGACAAACATTTGGAAGAATATTGTGACTTAATTGAAAATGTGCCAATTCATGTAAAACAACCAAAACTGAACTTAACAAAGGGTGAGTCTAAAGCTTTACATGATTTAAGAAATAACAGTGATATAGTTATTAAGGAGGCTGATAAAGGAGGTGCTATTGTCATTATGGATAAGGCTTATTATAAAGATAAAATATTGTCTATACTTGATAATGAGGCTTACTATAGAAAATCTAATGAAAAAGAGGAGAAAGTAATAGCCAACAAAGTTACTAAACTGTTGAATACATATGCTAATGATATTTCAGACTCTGAACGAGACTACCTCACTCATTTTGATGCTAAAACTGCGTATTTTTATGGTCTCCCTAAGATTCACAAAAGTAAAACAATTCAAGATGTTATTTCAAATGAACATGACGCAGTTATAACTGTTAAAGACCCTGAAGATCTCCCTTTTAGACCCATTGTTGGAGGACCTGAGAGTCACACGCAAAGACTTAGTAATTTCATTGATATTGTCCTCAAACCCCTTTGCAGTAATGTTAAAAGTTTTATCAGAGATGATATTGATTTTTTATGTAAGCTCCCGCAAACAGTACCAGAGGGTTCTAAATTAGTGAGTTTTGATGTTGTTAATCTATATAGTAATATAGACACAGAGTTGGGTTTGAAAGCTGTTAGACATTGGCTTGATAAATCTCGCCATCTCATACCAGATAGATTTTCCAATGAATTTATCATTGATGCTTTAAGTCTAGTTATTGAAAACAATGTTTTTTATTTTGATGGAAGTTTTTACTCTCAAAATAAAGGGGTAGCTATGGGTACAAAAGTGGCACCAACCTATGCAACTTTAGTTCTGGGATACTTAGAAAATTTATTCTACTCTAAAGTTGAGGATACTTTTGACATTTCAATGAAAGAGCATGTTGAAAATTCATGGAAGCGCTTTTTAGATGACTGTTTTATCATACTAAAAAACGATAATAATCTCATTCAAACTATTCATGAAATTCTAAACTCTCTTGACCCGTCAATGAAATTTACGATGGAATGTCATGATGTACAATTGAATTTCCTTGATGTAATTGTTAAGATAGAATCAGGCGGTATCATAGCTACAGATATTTTCTATAAGAAAACGGATTCACATCAGTATCTAGACTTTGATTCATGCCACCCACATCATACAAAGCGTAACATCCCCTACTGTTTAGCAAGGAGAGTTTGTACTATTGTTTCTGATGATGTTGTTAAAACTAATCGCCTTGGTGAATTGAAAAACTTTCTCCTTAAACAAAACTATCCGGACAAATTAATAAGTGATAGTATACACAAGGCTTTAAAAATGGACCAACAACAACTGAGATCAAAAGTGGATAAAGACATTGATATTCAAAACAATATTTCTCTTGTATCTACTTTTAATCCCAACCATGATAACGCAATGTCTATTGTGAAGCGATACCTTTCAATGTTAAGTCCCAGTCAGAAAATGAAAAAGATTGTCAATAAATATAATTTCATTAACAGCCGTAAGCAACCCAAAAACTTACGCAAAATCTTAACTAGTTCAAGGTTTGACTCAGTTGATGTTATTCCCAAAGTCTCAAAATGTGGAGATTTAAGATGTCACACTTGTGAAAGTATTAGTGAAGGGTGCTCTATTGACATTTCACCAAATCAAACATTTGTTGTTAAGCAAAACATGAATTGTGATACTAGAAATGTTATTTATGTAATCACATGTTCTGGATGCAATGAGAAATATATCGGAAAAACGGAACAAAAATTAAAGGGGGAGAATGAATCTCCATCGATCTCACATAAACCAGCCCCGAAATCGAACTATTCCTCTTAGTGAGCATTTAGATAAATGTGGAAAGGGCAAGTTCAAAGTTTTCCCGATATATAAACTCAATTATCATAATGACAATGATTTAATTTTGAAAGAATCATATTTTATTCATAAATATGCGCCAAAATTGAATGGCAAAACATGATATTGTTTACATTATGATCACTTGTTGTCAAGCTTATTGTGACGTCATAGGTTCCTGTGTGACGTCATAATACTATGTACTGTGTGTCAGTTACTGAATTAAACGGCCTGATGAAGCAGGTACAGGATGTACCTGCTGAAAACGTTTGCCAAACTTAATTCAACTTCATCTTCTTCTTTTTAATATGTACTACCATAGAGTTTGAACATTCTTTGTGATATTTCTATATATATATATATATATATATATATAGTACCCTAATGCTATCTTGGTGTACTTGTGTATATATATGTGTGTATTATGTTACTCATGTACGACCGCTGGTGGGTATTGAGCAATAAAAACCTTGAACCTTGAACCATTGTTTTAGAGGCTCATGGGCTAGCATCAAAACAGAATTTGGCGATATTTGATGGTATTACGCATAAATGTCTTCTATTTTACAGCCTGAATTTTGGTGACAATTCGGTTCGGCCCAGAAATAAATGTATTTGGTTTTATATAATAAAGTTGTTATTATGGTAAGTATAACCTATTGAGATGTTTTAATATGTTTTGAAATGGAATTTAATTCGCTTGGCAATTGGCTGGACTAGTATTATCGGATGGGATCTGGTCAAATGGGCCGAAGTATGAAAAGGCCGATAGAGTAAAACCAAAACTTTCCAAATTCTTTCATATGCTGTCCGTAAAGCGTCCATGTCCTTTGTGAACTACTTTGAGCCAGAGTAAAGATGGTGTTCTCTTTAATCGTTTATGCAGTAAAACATGTAAGTTCTGAAATGGAGCTTTGTTAAAGTGTACTTACCGGTAATGTATTTAATATTGAATACGACATTGTTTTCGTCTGTTAAAACTATGACAATAAATCACTGAAACTGTAAGCATTAAAACAGCGTATATTTCATTGCAATCAATGAAGTACCGCTGAACACAAAGTTGACGCCATAGTCAGGTTTTTTTAAAAACAAGAATATGAAATATAGTCGCAAAGCGACGACAAACGGATTCAGCGATGTATGGTGATGATATGTATGACAAATATATGCAATACATGTATGTATGAAGTCAATAGTTCGTTCAGACGAATTTTAAAAGTCACGATTTCAGTATTACCAAGGCCAAAAAGACTCTGTCAATTGCAAACGTAAATGTCATATTGAATAATTAGCGTATATGTGCTTTGTTAAAAATACATTTCAAATCCAAATCCAAAATCATAATGCCAAAAATATGAGTTAATGCAATTAAATGTTCATGTTAGCAAAATATGTAAAACCTAAAGTAAAATGTAACAAATACAATCTGCAAAAGTTTCTTGACTCATCCTGGTTATATAGAATAGCTCACGACCCATACAAGCAATTTATGAACTTCATACATTAATCGTTAAGATTGTGATTATAAGTTACCACACAAAGTATTTTTGTCTTTAAGTTAAGAGCATCAATTAATTTATAGTTTGTTTAGATAACTTAAATAGTAAAGGAGTAACGACTTTATTAACTTAATGTCCACATATTTCCTTTAATATCAACTTTCATATAATAATAATCTTTAGTGAATTTGTTAAAAAATCATTGTAGAACAGAATGCGTCAATGAAATAAAAAAAAATTAATCATTCATATATCATAATCATTCAAAGCGAAAGTAGGATTGACCACATTTAAATGCTCCGAATTTCAATGTAATGTTTAGTCTAATTTCAATGAGATTTATCCAAGATTGTATGTTCCTTTAGCTTTCTAATGATATATACAAGAAGTATTTGTCATGTGTATTTGCTTAATAAGGATCTTTTAAACATATCAAAGAAAACACCACATATAAAATATGCAAAGTTTGACCCTTCCTCGTTACCGGAAGTGACTGTTCGCGAGCAATTTTATTCTTTTACCTTGAAGACCTGACAAAGTTAATGATTTCAGTCAAAATCTTCTGGGTAATAGTCTTTTGTTGATGACTAATGCATTTTGCAAACATACAGTTATCAAATGCATTCAAAACGCATGCAGGGTTGACAATATTCAAAGGTCCGTAACTCAATGTAAATGAAGTAACTGAATTTATTGTTAATTTTTAATTAATTCTGCATTCTTTTGGCTTTCTAATGATATATGGAACAATGATTTGCCGTCTATCACTGATGAGTAACGAATTTTTTAACATACCTTTATCCTATGCATTCAAAACGAAAGCAGAATTGACAATATTCAAAGGGCCGTAACTCAATGTTAAACAAATATAGGAATTTACTGTTAAATTTTAAAAAAATCTATAGACTTTTGGCTTTCATATGATGTATAGAGCAAAGAGTTATCGTACGCCTTTGATTCGCTACGATATTTCAAACATACCCACCAAAACACCACATGTCCAAAATGGAAAGTTTGACCTCTGACCCTGACCGCAAATGACTGTTCGCGAGCGATTTTATTCTTTTATCTTAAAGACCTAGCCAATGTCTAACTCTCATGCAAAAATCATAAAATTCTATGGTCTGGTTTTTGAGTTATCTGCCCTTGAAATTTGCGATTTTTAGATTTTGGTCAACTTTGAAAAATCACAGCAAGAAAAGTATTGCAGTTAGGACACTGTAGAAGTCAAATTAAGCTTTCAGATGCTTCAGCTACAATGAGTTTAAATTTCAGATCTCTAGTGTAAGTATCTTCAGAGGAGAAGTTTCTCAAAGGTGGGTGGGGTCGGCAATGATCAAAAATGCACTAAATCCAAGATGGCGGCCAAACCATGTGACCTACGAATTTGCCATGATTTCGTTTTTTGCAGCATTTTTGATTGCGCATCTTTTAAAAAAAAATTCAAGTCTCTAAGTGCATTTTGAAAAAAAAATCAATGTTAAATTTTCGATTTTGAAATCGAACTGCACCTTTAATGTACCGATCGATTTGGCCCAAAAGCTTATTGTCGCCATTCCACAACAAGGTCTACCAGCCTGTGAAATTTGGCTTTGATAGCATTAGCCGTTTGGGCTGAAAGTTGTTCACAAAATTCGTGGAATAATAATAAAAAAAAACAAAAAAAACACGCCAATAACAATAAGGATTCAGCCTTATGGCTGAATCCTTAATTAAACTGTAACACGAATCGATTTGCTACTTTGAATAGATAGTCAAGTCATTCTTTCACAATTATCCAACTATTTATGTTGCCGTAGAAGAAATGCAATCGGCCTCTCTCCAAATGCTCGTGTTTGACGGAATCAGTGATTTGTTGGACATGAGTTTAAATCTAGGTTTAGGTTTTAAAGTTTAAATTTAGGGGCCGTCTCAAATAGAATACATATCACGAGATGTGAAGGAAACATATATATCTGACAAGCACTGCAAGAAATAATTCATTGAACTATTACAGCTTCATATGCAGAGCTTGTGATTACAGTCTAAGTAAACCTAGCCTCAATATTATCCGTTTCACTTCTATACTGAGTCTAGAAAGGTCTAATAGAGGGTCGCGTCAGCCGAACTTTCTGCGACCTATGACCTTCCAACGTTATACGTGCGAAGGCAGACTATTGTGGCTTGGTAAGCTCAGTTCTGATTGGTCAACTTGGTCACGTTGGCTGACGCGATTCTCAACCAAGCCTTTCTAGACTCAGTATAGAAGTGAAACGGATAATATTGAGGCTAGGTTTACTTAGACTGTTGTGATTATGGCATCGTTTCAAATGTTCAAGATGCTCTTCTCTGACCAATGCCATTTGGTATTTTGATACACAAAATATGTACGGTATGTCAAAATTGTCAGGAACAAGCTAGGTTTTCATATAATGAGTTAAAAGAATGATAACTTCCTGATCTTTCTCTTTTTTATGCAATGATATCCTGTATAATCCATATTATTAGGCATCAAAACATTCCTACATTGTGCCGACCACCATGGTACTTGGGCTGAACAAAAGAAGTTACTACTGTTTGGTATATATCACTTTAAGTGGATCATAGATGAGGCAGTGGTCCAGAAACATGGTGGTGCATTATTTGTGTTTGCTAACCTCTATTAGTTAGCTCTATGTTCCGCAATTGTATTTCCGTATTTATTAACGATAGTCAGGGTCGGATACAAACATCCCTCGGATATGTAACAAAGTAGTTAAGACATGGTTTATGTCATTATATACTCATATGATTGAAAATAAGTAGTGACATATTCTTAATATGAGCATTAGTGCACATATCACTTTTGCCTAGCCGCAATTGTTGTAGCGCGAGTCCCCCTTATTCCCCCTGTGACGTCACAACACCGTTGTTCGTAACATCACTATAGCCGGTCGTCGCAAGGGAAGCAGCCCGCCTTCTTGGATATTTCTAAGATGGTAAAATGGAATCCATAGCAAAAGGAATTATTACCCTCGGAAGTGTGTCATATGACCTTAACGAAACTCGTACACAATTTTGTATTACCCTCGCTACCGCTCGGGTAACACAAATTCACACTCTCTTTGTAAAAATCATATGACACACTTTCTCGGGTAATAATCTCTATATCTTACTCAAAATTTCTTAACTCCTAGACTACACATTGACAACATTTTCAATACTTTGCTTGACAAATTGTAACAAACTGTATATTTCCTGTCTTTCTCGCATGTTACACAATGTGTACATAAATAGAGGATATTATATGAGTGTCCATGACATACTATGTTTACGACACGAGTGGCTAAATATTAGTATTTCCCGAGCGAGAGCGAGGGATATACTGATATTTAGGCACGAGTGTCGTAAACATAGTATGTCATCGGCACGAATATAATATTCTGTGTATTACCGTAGCCTCCAAATTAGAGAAAATACTCAAAACCTACTTCTAAGCATAGGCGGAATAGCCGCCGCCGGCCCGTATAGATTGTGACGTCATAGGTGAACCGTGACGTCAAAGCATTGTTAATAACGTGACGTCACAATGAAAAAGAAATATTTTGCCCTAGGGCAACATATGAAAAATATGAACCTCGGTATGACTGCCCTCGTAGGTAATAAATGTGAATACCACACCCTGTAATACGCACCGTTGGGAGAGAGATTGTTACTGGGATTCCGTATTGTTATGGGAGAGTTACGGATTGTCATGGGAATTATCCTTTTTGTCAGATTTGGTTTTGCTTCAAAGAAGTGTTGATTTTATGTTTTTAGGTCGGAATATTGCAAAGTTTGTTACCATGATTAAATGAATGTATTCAAAGATCATTTTAGCTATATATCATTAGCTTGTATGTTCTAGTTTATTCGGCAAATTCGTTAATGATATCGAAAACAAATATCTAAGACTGATTCAAAGTCTTAGATAACTTTAATTGGACAATGTGATATATTGATACTTCAAATTATCAAAACTTCATTCAATTGACATTTACAATTCCATATCCGATGAATTAAAGGAGTTATTTTAATTGTTGATAATTGATGTTTATTCGGAAGGGTCTAATGTTATTGTCATTGATTGTTACTGGGCTATGATAACAGATGTTCCGGATTGTGAATGAGTACGATACGGATTGTAAGCAAACCAAAATCAACACAAAGCTGTTCTTATATTGCAAAATGCGACAGTATTTTGACACAATTCTGTTTAAGATTCCCCGAAAATCGCATGATAAAGATAAAATGAAGATATTTGAATATTCTGGTTCTGTTTAGTCGGTTTTATTGCGCTTGCATTTTTTTGATATCTGTGAATACCACTTAAAATAAGATAAACAACAGTTTTAGAGCAAGATAAAAACTTGTTTATGATTGGTGTCATCATACTGGTAATAAAATCAAAAGTTCATACTTGAAAATAATAATGTGAGATCAAATAATTTATTAAGCTTTAATTTCATGTGCCGAAAATGTATCATCATCATTTGTCAAAATGATTTTGTTTCATTTGCTCTTTATTTGATTATCAGGGCGGTGTGTAGCTGAGTACCTTTGCATACAGTTATCGCCCTGTCTGTCGTCTGTATTTTTTTTCGTTTTCTAAGCAGAACTAAAAAACTCAGGGACTTAGTTCAATGAAACTTCGAATGTGGCGGAGTCCATGAGCAACATGTGTAAATGTGCCTTTTGGAATTCAAATTTCATTAGATTCAGGACTTTAACTTTTGCCGTATGTTTGCTTTAGCAATTCTATTTGAAAGAAATTGCAATGAAATTATTTCAAATTAGCAATTTAAACAATCTTCTTTTCTTGGTTGTATTAGTTATATGTAATAAGAATTGAATTACAAGATATTTGAGTTACTTTCAGGCAGGTTATATTTCACAGTTTCCCCACAGATGGGATGTTGTCGGCTCTTACCTTTTGTACATCTAATGACGGGGGATATTTTAACATTTTCTGTATATATCACTGTTTTCCTACCATTTGGGTGTAAGTCGACTCTTACCTTTTGTACATCTAATGACGGGGGATATTTTTACATTTTCTGTATATATCACTGTTTTCCTACCATTTGGGTGTAAGTCGACTCTTACCTTTTGTACATCTAATGACGGGGGATATTTTAACATTTTCTGTATATATCACTGTTTTCCTACCATTTGTGTGTAAGTCGACTCTTACCTTTTGTACATCTAATGACGGGGGATATTTTAACATTTTCTGTATATATCACTGTTTTCCTACCATTTGGGTGTAAGTCGACTCTTATTTGGGTGTAAGTCGACTCTTATTTGGGTGTAAGTCGACTCTTACTTGGGTGTAAGTCGACTCTTATTTAGGTGTAAGTCGACTCTTACTTGGAAATATATTCTTCTGATGACTCTGGTAAAATGTAAAATTACTGGCATATGGAATAAGGCAATCTATGCATGTGAACTCTTGTTTAAATGCCCTTTGATGTTGAGTTCATATTTTGATAAACTTGGACTTTAAAGCGCTGACATAATAAAGCGTATCATAGCGTTTTGGACAACGGGATTGTGATGAAATCAATATATTTGGTTCTGTTTTTATTTATTTGCCTCAAAGGAAATATAAATATTTAAAATAGAAAAAAAGGTATCTTTTCATAAGTCGCTTTAATCGTGCTATCACAAGTCGGGGTAGAATTTTGGATTTATCATGCTTTTGATAATGCACAGGCGGTACATCTAGACTGAGTAGATCAAGTATTCATGATATTTCACTTTGCCGCTTAATTTAGAAATATTTTCTTTCCTTCTATGCTAGTTATAACTCATTATCTGCATAAAAATGATTTCATTTGCACTCATTGTTTTCAAAACACCACATTATCTACAATATGAATTGCCACACTTCCCATGATAATCCATAGCAAAAATGTGCTTTCTCAGTAGTAATCCGGTAAAGCATCATGTGACAATCCGTTGTATTAAAAGTGTACCCCTCTCTCAGAAAAAAATACAATAACACACTTCTTATAGGCATTATTTCACGTATGTAAGACCTATCATTTCAAACAATGATTTTTGAACACATAGAACGACTTTTTTTACGTGAACGTAGTTTAATGTAAATAATATCGATGTTTTATTATTTCGAGGTTAAAATTATGGACCAATATTAATAGATTAAAGTGTTTATCTTGTTTACTTGGTATTTCTGTGCATAATAAATGAATATTTTTATTTATCATATAATGGGCAGTGTTATCTGTGCAATAAACCCATCTTGTAATCATGTTATCAGATCCCTGATAACAATGCAAATGAGGTCAAAACCCGAACTATTTTCTCAAAACTCCATGCATGTCATGCGAGTCCTAAACCGGTCTCTAAACATTGATAACGTCGTCGGAAGTTTTCAGGTTTTGTGGTTTTTTTATCGAATAAAATATCGTAAACAAAATCTGTCAAAACTTATCACGCATTCGTATTTTAGAAATAGCTTGGTTATCGAAGCATTTCAAATTGTTTTCATTATGCGTTTAAAAATAAAACGATATGCAGCTAACAATATCGGCTATCGAAAAAATAGGTGCTTCGATTTTCGTGCATAACATAGGCCTAGATCGCTTTGGTCGTGTCGGTTACCGACTTATCAGCATAAACCAATCATATTCTAGTGATAGTACAGATTATCTAGTAGTGGAGTAACAAAGCATGGTGAAACGTTGCTATTTACTACTACAGAGTTTATAAAATGCGCCACACCAAGCTGAACAGTTCCCATGACAATCCGTAACTCTCCCATAACAATCCGGAATCCCAGTAACAATCTCTCTCTCTCAACGGTGCGTATTACAGGGTGTGAATACGGTCGGTCTATCGTTGTACATCCCCATTTTGATCCGTAAAATACTATGTTTGCATTCAAAATAAATTCATACAAAAAACTTTATTCAATGTATTGACGTTTTTTCGATAACTGTCCCAATGTTCTCATATGGGAACATATCAATATCTCAAAAACTACTGGTCGTAACACTATGAAATTTTGGATTTGCCTTTTCCCAATTTTTATGAGCCTACATTATGAAAATGAAACGTTTCTGACAATGGGATCTTGTAGTGGGATAATTTAGGTTAAATCTATCAATGCGTGTTTAATTACATGTGTATGTATATTTCTTCAGAACGGTGTACACGTGGTTTATAAATATGCTTTCATTGGGTCTCCAAGTAGAAATGGTGAAAGACTAACTTCAATTTTGTAATTGTCTCATTTTCGAACCATCAAACAAAACAATTGATTAAATTCTTCACTTTTGAAAATTCAAAAATAATGTTCTAGTGCTTCAAAGTGCATGCTCAATGCGCATTAAATATGTAAATACAAACATATATTTTTAAATTTTCAAAATGAAAAGGCAAACCAAAAGTTTTTCATTTCGGGACTGTACAGGGCTATCATATGGGCTGATTGTTCCGAGTATTGATATCTTGGACACTGTACAATATTTATGTGTAGGGGAGACCAGGGCAAAGCGCGCCGTCGGGGCAAAGTGACCATGCAAGCTTTATATTCTTTAACGATCGACAAATGGCGTGGTTTGTCACTAGCAACCAATGAAAGCAAACGTTAAGAAACGTTGTGTTCCATGCTTGCATCGTGAGCGTGAGTTGGAGACTTAACATTGCAAAAAGTTGAAAAAACGGCATTTTTCTTTACGGAAAGAATATGTCCGAATTCTAATATTTCATATAAATAAACACAACACGCAACATTAAACTCTAGAGCACCTATTACCTAAAGATTTTTTAACAATTCATTGCATAAGGAAATTTAAAGTTCATTGCTTTAATTATTTACTATGATGCACAAATCGAACGCTATACCCTCAAAGGGGACAAAGTGAGCCGGGGGGAGCACTTTGCCACTGTTAATCTAAAATGTTTCTTCATAGTCAACACATTATAGTGTCCGAGTTATCAAATAGTTTTCATAAGCAAATATCGTAAAATAGAATTGTAATTTTTATTCTATGATTTTACATTGGGGACATTTTCAATTTCTGTCAGATAAATGATAATGAACCTGAGGTGAGAGATGACTTACGTTTATATATATATATATATATATATGTTACATTCATCATCAGCCTCTCGTCGTATGACCTTTTCAACCTTTTGACACTGTGAACAATTCAACTCATCAGACTGAACACTTTTCCTTGCTTACTTGGAATATCGATGGCCTATATAAGAAACTTGATGATAAGGACTTTCTGGATTTTTTGCTGCAATTTGACATATTTTGAAATCAGCCTGTTGTCTCAGAAAGAAGTAATGAAGTATATATGATAAATCACATGATCCATTTCCTGATGATGAATCGGTATCAGTGGAACAAAGATATACTTGTGACTTTTATGTAAATAGATTTGGGAGATTGTTGTCAGATTTTTAGCTATATCTTTAATTTGTATATACTTAATGGGAGAATGCCGGGGGATAAAGAGGGTGCCTTCACCTATATTTCAGAGCAAGGTTGTAATTTGATCGATTATGCAATTGCTTCACCTGGCTTATTTAATTCTTTTAAGTCCTTCTCCATAGGAAATAGGGTAGAGAGTAAACACATGCCGATCATAACTACTTTTAAAAATTTAGTGAAAATAAATTCGTGTCACCTTACACTGATGAAACTTGTAAATACAGGTGGAAACCTGAAAATGAAATCATATTTATTGCTAATATTGACGCGTCTGGTAGCTCTTCAGAAAATATTGTTGGCTTGTTAGACGTTGATATAAGTTCTTCATTAGATCTATTCATAAAGTATTTATTAGATTCAGCGGAATGCATGAAAGTAGGGAAGTTATGGCCCAAGATCACTTAATTTCTATGGACCCGAGTGTCACAAGGCAAATTATGGCCCAAGATCACTCAATTTCTATGGACCCGAGTGTCACAAGGCAAGTTATGGCCCAAGATCACTCAATTTCTATGGACCCGAGTGTCACAAGGCAAAAAAGGAAGCTCGTTGTAGTTTACATATTCACAGAAAATACAGAACAAAGCAGTACTGTAAATTAAGAAATATATATAAAAGTATGTGTCGATCATTGAAAACAAATAATCAACGTAATAAATCGCAAAAATTGTTCGAAACTAGAAATAACTCTACATTATTTTGGAAAGAATTGCGTAGTATTTCAAGTACAAGGATAAGAAACAATGACATAAGCAAGCAAGAATGGTTCGACTTCTTCAATGGTATTTTCAAAAATAATGATACACCTGACCAAAACCTAGAACCCGATATGGATACTTCGACGAATATGAGTGAAATCGAAACTGAAATACTTGAATCTCCTATCACCAAAGAGGAAATAAAGAACGCAATCAAACATATGAAAAATGGAAAGTCCCCTGGAATTGATAATATTCTTGTAGAAATGATTAAAGCATCAGCATCTCGAATAATTGATTTCCTAGCTGCATTGTTCAACAAAATATTCAATAGTAATTATTTTCCCGAGATTTGGACAAAGGCTATTATAGTTCCCTTACATAAGAAGGGTGACAAAAATAATCCCGACAACTACCGAGGAATTTCTTTGTTAAGTTCACTAGGAAAGCTGTATACATATGTGTTAAATGAACGACTTACAAATTGGGCAGATATTATGGACAAAATAACCGAAAATCAAGCAGGAGTTAGGAAAGGATATTCAGTCACCGACCATATCTTCAATTTCATTGCAATTATAGTTTGAATGACAAGATGCTGCGAGCATTAAAGAACATATATAAAACAGTTCAATCGTGTGTTAGATCACGGTCAGAGATGACAGACTACTTTGAGTGCCCATTCGGACTTAGACAAGGATGCATGTTGAGTCCAATGTTATTCTCATTATTCATAAATGAACTTTCAGCAGAGATCACTAAAAATGGTAAACATGGTGTTCAGTTATTTCCAGATTTGTATGAAATATTAATGTTACTATTTGCAGATGATGTCATACTTGTATCTGAGAGCGTTGCTGGATTACAATGTCAATTAAACACTTTGCAATTATATGCTGATAAATGGGGTCTAACGGTAAATCTTGATAAGTCAAAAGTGATAGTTTTTAGAAGAGGGAGTGTTATGTCGAGGAAGGAAAAATGGCTTTTTAATGGAAATAACTTACAAGTTGTGGATAGTTATACATATTTGGGTTTTTGTATTTTACGCAACGGCTTACTTGAAGAAAGGTGTTCTCGACTTATCACTACGTAGTAAAAAAGCCTTAATGGAATTTGCAACTAATATACGAAAATTGGGTACAGTTCAGTTGGAAGTATTATTTAAGAATTTCGATAGCCAAATACAGCCAATATACTTGTATGGGTCAGAGGTATGGGGAATTCGAAGATATGACAGTATTGAGAAACTACACTTATTAGCATGTAAATTATTATTAAACGTCGGCCCACAAACTCCGAATGCAATTGTCTATGGAGAATGTGGAAGACACCCTGTGTATATTAACGCTCATGTTAGAGCAATCAAATACTGCCATGCCAGAAGACAGTATTCCACGAAAAGCATATATCATGTTGAAATGGTTAGACAGTGTGGGATATAAAACATGGGCTACGGAATTTCGCATTTTGCTCACTTCGCATAGGTTTGGATTTGTTTGTTTGTCGCAAACTGTTCACAATCATTATTGTTTTATTCAAATCTTCAGACAATATGTTTATTTAAAATTGGTCAAATACGCTAGAAAGTAGTTCACGGTACACGCTTTATAAGGACTTCAAATACACTTTCGGATCAGAAAAATATCTATCATTACAACTATGAAATATTCTCATTAAATTAAGAGCGGGTTTGTTAAAATTAAAGAATAATGAAGGCCGCTGGCAAGGCATAGATTCGTTAATGAGAATTTGTCCATTATGCAACTCGGGAATAGAAAATGAATACCACGTTTTACTTTTTTGTCCTGCTTATGCCACTAAACGTAAAATATACTTCACTTGAAACATGAGAACAAGTATGATTGTATTTAAGAATTTCCTACAGACAAAAACAATTAAGTTACTACCTTTATCATGCCTTTGAAGAAAGAAAACGATCTATTTTCGATACAATTACTGAATATGATGATTAAACCATTTACCACAACTTTTCACAATCGTCACTTTCAAGCTGAACAATATTAATTGTTCATGATTATCAACAATTTAGCATATTTAAAATAATGATTATAATGAATTTTGAAAAGAAATCCGATTTGTAATACGTTATTTATATTTATTTTATATTGTACATATTTGTTTCAGAAACAAAATCGACCAATATCTCATTTATGAAAAAAAGGTAAGATTAGTTTGCCGCAGCTCAGGGGGATGTAAGGGAGCTAACTCTGTATAGCAGGTGCTCGTTCAACGGAAATCCAAAGAAGTTGCATGTGACGTCACACATGAATGGCGGAAGCGATGTAACCAAAATTCAGGTATGAATTGTTAGATCGTGTAGTAGATGCAGTTTTTGTCAATGTGTTTGTTCGTTTTCACGTTATATGCACGCTCATGCACTCGAAGAACTGTGTGAAACCTCTGAAAATCTTCCGAGCAGCGTGAATTGTTCACGGAGTGATGCACGCTTCGACAAAACAATGAAAGTGTTTCACCGCCACAACAAGAAGGGAACAAACGAAACGTGCCGTAGAGTTCTGTGTGGACTCGAAGAGCTGTGATATCGTCAGTGTAATGGCATTGTGTTGGGATGATGTGTCAGGGGAGGTTGGTAAACTGCATGTGGTATTGAAATCTGTTCAACACTTCCCGTCGTTCTAGCCTTCATCACTAGAATTCATCCTAAACTTCAAGAGGGATGTTTTTTGTCGGGGTTCACAGATAAAAAGATCATTGGCGAATGGAGAAGGAGGTTGCGTGGGTAAACACACCTTCCAAACAAGTTCCAGATATTGTCAACTTGAGTTTTGTCTTTCTCCTGGTAAAACCAAAAGCTATATAACAAAAAAGTTTAAGCTAATTCACACACTCATTCTTTGATATATAAAAATATCTAAAAATATAAATATAGCCTCAAGTAACCTATTTTCGTGGGTCACCTATTTTCGTTGTATTTACAAATTGTGCCATATCTCACTAACTTAACTTTTGTTCCTATCAAGTAAGGGCTCATATTTTAGATCAGTTGATCTGCATTGATCTGAGCATAAATGTTTCACTCCTCAGTTGAGTGAAGAAAACTAAACAATATCTAAAGCTTTTCACGAAATACTTTTTTTGGACAACTTTCCTTGGTGACTTTTTACAAAAAAATCCTTTTGAATTTTTTTTAACACTATTCCCTAGCAAGGTAATGAAACCCAAATCCTAAATCAAACAGTTTAAGAGGGTACTTTCTGTTCTATTTAAAAGTATTTGAAATTACAGAAAGGGTATTTCTTATATATTTTTGGCAATTTTGCAGAATTTTTCAGGGCAAAGAAAGTGATGTATTACCCCTACATTTTTTCTCGGATTCGTCAAACAGGATCTTTAGGTTCATTACTTGCAAGTCATTTGGCTTCTAAAATATTTTTTACTACCAAATTAATACCTTAATTGTTGCTATATGATTTTTTTAATGTACCAAAATTTCAACATTTTTGCTAAATATTTGTGACATAAAATTAATTGAATTGGTGTGTAATCTGTGATCTGTAATTTAAATGCTATTCCACACCATTGACCTATGTTTCAAACACAATAAACGTTTTCATTGTGACTTGTGTTGTATTATCATAATTCATCCTAAGAAAATTACCATGAAAACAGGTGACAACCCAAAAATTTAAAAAAATTGGCACCTGTTTGGAAAGTGTCAATAAAACTCAACAAAAGGATAACATAATTGTTGGTTAAATTCCTTGTTAAAATAGCTTTGATATAGATTTACCGTATTCGCCGTAATAAGCGCCCAGGGCGCTTAAAAAATTGACTTGGGTGGGCGCTTATTAAAATGATGTGTGACGAACGAAAAATAGAGACTTCTCACGTGGAACTGTGTTTAGGTTGTCTTTTTCCAGACGTATATTATTAAAAAGAATGATAAAAGAAATTGCAAATGCTAACTTACATTGTTTGTTGTTTGTTTTAATATGATTACATAATATTATTCTCATGAAAAACGAACGTGAATAATCAGTCGATTTTGCTGCATGTGTTTACTGGTAGAGACATATTTGTTACAAGCCTTTTCATTGGCCCAGAAATGTAGGTCAACCAATCAGCAAGTCGATTTGAAAACGATGTGTGAAACTGAAACGTGGATGTTATAAATTCATGGCAACATATTGTCAATACAATATTAAATGTCTAAATATTCAAATATTTGTTCAACATTTTCGACATATTATATTTTTCAAAACAACATTCAGTTAATTGAAATATTTAATTATATAAAATTCGAAGAAAAAATTGCAACAATTATGATAATGAGCACAAAAAAATATTAATGATGTCATTTGTCGTCAAGAAATCACGATTGAGATTCCAAGTACAGTAAAACAACGTGCTTTCGCGACAGTATATATTTGACAAATATATCTTTTAACTTTGATTAAATATTATAAATAAGTTTTGAAATATGTCATATTAAACATTTAGAATGGACAACAAGCCCTATAAAGCAATAGTTCTTGATAATATTTTGGGAATCAAATATTTTTATTCCCGATCGTTGATGCAAGTGAAGCCACATACATCGTGATTTCTGCTGAAATATAACAGTACGTTAATGATGCATGAATGTTTAAAAACAATATATTATTTTATTTTTATTAATGTACAATGTATATAGTCATTAAAAACAACAACAGGACAATGTATTTTATTTTTCAAGAAATGACATCGATGTAAACATTTTGCTTCCGGTGTAAACATCGCTAACTCGATTGTCTGACATCGATTGTGCTACACGCCCCAGAATTGGAGGGTGGGAATGAGAATGACCCCAACTTGCCCAACCCTGATAAATGAGGGGTGGTCTTTAGTTCGAGGGTGGTAAGAGGATACGATAAGTTGAATTTATTTACTAATTTAGTACCTCTGGTACATGGGCGGTTATTAGAGTTAATCGTAAAACCCTTTGGGGGGCGCTTATTGGAGCAGGGCGCTTATTACGGCGAATACGGTAAATGACTTTTTCATGAAGAAGTTGGCTTATTTTTGTGTTTAAATGCTTGTTACTCAGATAAGTCTTGTTTCTAATATTAAATTTTCACTCCTGATTTTATATCTCACCGTAATAATGTCGCATTTAGTGTATCGTGATATGTATTGTATCGTGACCTCAGTCAGTATCGTGATATGTATCGTATCGTGACCTCAGTATCGTGATATGTATCGTATCGTGACCTCAGTATCGTGATATGTATGGTATCGTGATATGTATCGTATCGCAAGGTTGGACTGTACCACGACTAATTATTATTAAGGGTGTGCAATATTATCGTTGTATCGGTATATTGGGATATGGCAACACAACAATACGTATCCCAATACAATTTCAAATAACCAATATATTGATCAAAACTAAAAATGCACTTTCAGTATCCCAAAAAGTCAGAATTAGACCTATAATTCATTAAGGATACCAATATAGTAACATATAATCAGATAAATGTTCCAAATTTTTAAAACAAATCAAATCAAGCAGGTATTTGAGCAGGGTTGTTATGAGCATCATGCAGTCTGTAGTGCTTATCAAACAAGATATCATTTGGATACTACCCTTTACATAATCGATACTTAATATATCATTCAGGTATAGATAATGATAAATAACATGTTTTATAATCTTTTTTTTATAATTTTCAAATTAAATGTGTTTATTTTTGCTTTAAAAAATATTGCAATACATATTAGGGCTGCAACGATTCAATTATGCCTCGATTCGGTTCGATTTTCGATTCTACCCATTCGATTCGATTATTTTCGATACGATTCACAAACAACATGTTTTTGTCGCCTCCCGCTACGATAGCAATCAGAAACGGAAATTTACGAAGATACCAGAAATATCAGCCAATGAGAATGCTTGAAATATGCACGACAATTGCCGAAGCTGTTGACCTATAATTCACATCCAATGAACATGCAGTACGTTACGACTTCTGAATAAATTAACCTTCGTTTGTTTACGTACACTGTTTAAAGGGAGGTAACTCTAATATAGTTTCGTTATTGTTTACGAGGGAAAGATCGCGTTTCGTTGACAATATTCCAAGTAATGTATTATAACTGATAACAAAGCGTTTTTTTACTTCTTCATTGTTCATATGGAGGATACAGATCTATAAATTTTTCATCTGGTAAAGTGTAAGTGGTTTTTATTAACATTTTAATTTGCAATTGAACCGAATCGAAATTTGAACATTTGAGATCGAAGATCGAATCGAGACTGCTGGTGTCGGTTATCGGTGCACCGAACGGAATCGTTGCAGCCCTAATACATATCCCAATACATTGCTTATATATCGCAATATATCGCAATATAAAAATCAGGGCAATACACAGCCCTAATTATTATGTTATGTTACTGTTATAGATATATGTATACCAAGGTTGGACTGTACCCCGACTAATTATTATGTTACTTTTACTGTTAAAAATGGATGTATATGTATACCAAGCATACCAATTATGCAACTTTTGGAATTGTTATGTAAATGTTTAAAATATATGTTTCAAGACCGAAAGAAAAGAAATAGGTTGATTGAACTGTGATTTGGAAAGGCAGGGGCCATGGGCCATTTTGCACGTTGGATGAAAAAATGGTCCATTTAAATTTTAAGGTTTACTATTGCTTAAATGGGCAGAAAATTACCCAAAACCCTGAACATGGCCCATTGTCAAAGACGTCTTTCCCAATCCCTGATTGAACTGTAAAGAATATTACTTGTAGTTTCTTTGGTGACTCAATAGCAAATAGTCACTGTAGCCTCTCAGGCAAATGATGAAATTATGCATTTAATTTAATGGAGGCCCAAGCCATTTTTTCATTTTATGTTTTGTGAAATTATATATGTTTTTCACAACAATGCATGTTCTCTCCCACCAAATCTTTAAATACCACACATAAGGGCTTAGCCAGAGTTCAGGTTTACATGCTCAGCACATTTATGCTTCTCCAAATACACAAAGCCAATTATACAAATTACTACACTCTCCTAAAAAACATGATGGCAACCATAATCAATTATCATATAAAAGTTGGTTACACAATTAAACCATATTACCACATCATTCATTTTAAAGGGGCAGTAGCACGTTTTTTGATAATTTTATATTTTAAATTTTTCACTGATAATTGTAGGTTAATGTAAAATGTATTATTTTTACAGTGTCAATAATCTCATTACACAAGCCAATCATCCATATTCAGAGGACAAAGTATGAAGATTCATACAAAATCCATTGGCGGCCATTTTTTTGTGAACACCTTTAATTCATTTTTTGTAAGAAAAGCAATCGCATGACTAAACGTTACGTTATATATTTCAATTATTACTGTTCCATTTAGTTTAAATACATTGTCTTTCAATTGGAACCATTAATTTTCATTTTCCGGACATCACCTTATATTCCCCCTAAAAACGTGCTACTGCCCCTTTAATGTGAGCTTCTGTACCCTCAGTACTTTTATTTCATTTTATATACTAACAATGATCATGTTCTGTTGACTCTTGTTTTATATACTAACAATGATCATGTTCTGTTGCAGACATAATGAGGGACGACCGTAGAAGGATATATATATAGGATACTCAGGATATATATATATAGGATACTGATGCTTCAAACTAAGGTCAAGACGGCCTAGGTGAGTCATATTATCTGACCTAGACACAATCATATGTTAATTAGTGAATTTTTAGCTCATCAGGACTGTGAGGCCTGATAGGCTTATGGTGTAGGAGTCAATCTGTCTGTCTGTCCGTAAACCCATAGTTAAATCCTTTTTATCCATATTCAAACACCTTTATTCCAGTTACCCAGTTAGCAACAGGTGTGTGAATATTATCCATTTACTAGAGGCTGAACAATACAGCTATAAAGAAACATATCGTGATAACTGGGCTACAATGTTTCGTATTGTATCGTAGGATGCGTATCGGGATACATAAAATGATACTACCGGTAAACTCTCAATTAGTGGTGTAACGATTCATCGATAGTATGGACCCCCCGATACAAGTGAATCGATGCAAGACTCTTTTAGGCAACAATCAGGATATTAATTAATAATATCGTGAGGGTTCATGATACATGATGTGTCGGCACAGGAGAGGATATATCCCCATATTTTTCTTTTTTTAATAAGAAAAAATCTGATGAAAACTAATCCAACAAGTCACAAATAACAGCTAAGGGAGGCAACTCTGGTTGTTTAATCAACATTAAGTTCGTACCCAATACAATCGGGAATTTGGGACCCAAACAAACTGTTTTCATTGTCACAGTAGTTATGATAAAGCATTATAATAACACTATAAAGTATCAAATTATGTATTTATTGAGAAACAATGCTTATTTATATCGGGATACATAAAATGATACTAAACTCTCAATGTAGGTGCTCAAAACTGAGATATACATGTATAATAATAATAAATGTCGTTAACAATGAGCAGGAAAAGGTAGATGAATGAGTAATGAGAGTTGGACCCGACTACAAGAGGAAATTCAATAGATATGGTAGATATGCCAGAGTACAATGTCAGCTACAAGAGGAAATTCAATAGATATGGTACCGTAGATATGCCAGAGTACAATGTCGGCTTCGCATGCATAGTCTGTATGATTTAACGAGACACAGAGTATGTTGATAGAATCACAGGGTTCGAAATTAACACTAGCCCGGTAGACCATGGCTAGTGTAAAAGATGCTGGGCTAGTAAAGTGCAATGACTGGTAGTCCAAAGGACTACCGTAATTTCTCTATCAATTCGACCCTCAAAATTTCAAAACATTTTCAGATCACGTCCATGGTCGAATTATTTCTCACAAATGTTTGTTTGTTTGGTAGGATCGTCGAAATATTAGATGGGATTTACATAAATACCTTTCTCCGGCGATTAGATGTTCTCCCATAACTAAAACTAGAAGCACGTGTTGATTTTCATCCAAAGTATTATTCCTTGTTTGTTCTGTCTCACGAATTAATTTTCCAAATGGTGACTGTTTACGTATGGTGATCATAATTCCAATTGAAATATTGAAAAAAAACAAAACAGGTCCACCTAAAAATTCTTCGATAAAATTAGAAGTTTGCAAGAAATTTACTCGATACAAGAAGCCATGTTTTAGCTGTACTCCTTGCACAGAATATAGAACCCGCTTCAAAGCCTTCGGCGATTTCATGTCGGAAAAAATGATGCTTTGAGTTTTGTATAATTTCATTATTGATTTAGGGGCCCATCCTGTATATCGATGGACCATCTTAATGTCTATAAACCGAGTAAATTCAGATGTAGTCTATACGTTTTAAAATAAATGATGACAACACTCAAAATAAATATCAAAAAAAATTCCAGACGTTCTTCTGTCGGCTGTCAAGTCAAGTTTAGATTTCAAGCCTAAAAATATTTAAATGTAAAAACATGTGTTTTTGACTATATTAGGAGGCATCAAGAAGGCCACTGGTGTCACAGGAAATTGAGAATAAACAAATATAATTTTAAAACAATCAATAATCAACTACCTTCGTTTATCTAATCTTTAATCTGAATGATCATTTGGTAAGAGATCGACAGACATTACTGTGACGCCACGACCTATCTGCATAACACGTTCTGATTGGATAAGACACATGGATTTCCCCATTAGGGCCAATCATATCACCTGTTTCATTGTTATTCTTAGACACGATGGAACCACGCAATGCATCGGACAATTTCTCAATGTGAGAAATAATTTAGATCTATGGTGTGCTAACAGACTGTAACTGCACATTTATCTGGTCACATTGATATTTTGGGCTTTTATGTGACCATACTTTTGTTACATTTGTACATCGAATCAAGAAAGACAATGATTTGAACTACAAATAAATATTTACTGTAGCTGGACATTTCTTTGTTTTTCCCCCATTTTGTTGAATGTTGACTATTTTTTCATCCTTAATATACCTAAATATTTTAATATCGTGATGAATTAATTGTTTTTATTATAAAGATATTTTTGTTTGTACCAGGCTATCATTGAAGGAGATCGTCGGCTTAGCTTCGATATTAATTTCATTATCCATTTTGGGGCCCGCAGTGTTTGAGCTGTGCCCTAAACCAGTATACAAGTGTAAACATAAGTGTAAAAATACGACTGATAGCTTGCTTGAAAAATTTCAACGTAAATAATTTGTGAGTGGTAAGGAATAATATTGACACTGACGCTATTAGTATTTTTTTCATGTTATGTTTTTATTCCGAGATGTGAGTGAAGCGCGATCTTCAAGACACAATCAAAACCAGGCACAAGCTTACGTCGACAAGAATTATTCAAGTCAGAGCTTTGTACAGTTACATTAATATAAACAGCATATGAAATTTAATCTAAATATCATTAGTATTTCAAGAGAGAAATATAAACTTCATACAAAGGGTGTTATCATTATAGTCGGACACCAAAGTCAGTCCTGACGAATGCCTGTACAGTAACTTTCGCCGCGATGTTCAAGATAAATATTTCACTTCCACAGATGGGAGATATGGAATCAATCAACCAAATGAAATAAAAGATTTTGATTTTATCACTTAAAATTGTTTTGTATAGCATTAAATTATGTCAGTTTCAAAGCTTACGTTTACAAGACAAAATAAATATTATTTGTAGCACAGTTTGGACGAGTCCACCATTATAAGGGCACTGGGTGATATCATGATAGGCAGATAGAATTTATACTTCATGCAAACCTAAAGAAAAATGGTTTTTTTTTGCCGATACAGAATTCCTTATATATTAGATTATCTTTCTCTCATTAAATGTTTTGTAATGTGGGATTATTAGGTCAAGTGTTTAGAAGTTCATCATTGCAACCCCTGTAAAATAATGGTTTGGTCATTTGTAAACAAATATGGCGGGAAGTTAAGCAACCACGTGAGTGATTGTCCACAGATGTGACAGATGTTACGATAATTTGTGAAGCATATTTCTTATATATGGTGCTGATTTTAATTGAGATTTGCTATGAAACCCGAGTCACTCATGAAATAAAGTAGATATTAGGTATTGATTGAACAACAAAAGATCGATACGTTTCATGATAATTTTTTTCAGTGAATGTTTTTTCTTGATTTGTAAGTTGTATGGCTGAAATAGTATATATTTACTGATAATTTAACGACTGTGGTCGATTTATTGGAACGTGAATATGACCATTTGGGGCATGGTTGAAATGTTAGGGGTGATTTGAACTTTTTAACCTCAGATTAACGTACGTGGTCGAATTATCAGAGATGTCAAACTAATAGAGAAATTACGGTAGTTGAATTTAAAGAAAATATGATTATATCAGTGTATTTGGCTTGTCAAAATCTCTTCGGGCTAGTGCTCTCAGGAATGCACTAGTCCTAATGGCTAGTACCCCAATAGGACTAATTTTGACCCCTGGATCACATATGTCAAATTTTGAATTCGATGTTATTACACTAACTGTAACTGAAATGAACAAGTTAAAGGTCAATCAGTGCATTAGAGCGAAAATACGGCCATTCAAAGTCAGGATTTTGATCGAAAATCGGACAATGTGGCTCAAGTGGCACGCACAAATTAGTCAAACATAATTTTGAAACCTTGTCATAAGCTGACAGGAAGATATATTCGATTCGATAATGTTTATTAGGTTTTGTAACTTATAGGTACATTAATTGGATGCATAATTTTGAATATTAAACGTATTTGAGATATTTTTCCATAAGATCAAGCATTTTAGAGATATTATGCATAAATAGATATATTTGCAAGTCCAGTGATGAGATATTAACTTCAATCAGCATATTAGATATTTTGTAGCTTATCAAAACAAAATAAAATTTTAAGAAAGATACTCTGTGTCACTTTAATAAGAGACTTCATTAGGTACACAAGAACCTCGTCTAACATTTGGAAGTTGGATGATATCACAATTACATCAAAAAGGTTGCAAGAAAATTCTTACTCAAGATTAACTGACTCTAAGACAGAGGTGGAAATAACTTTTTATTTTCTGGTGTACTCCGGTACAGTAGCACATGTGAATTTACTTGCCCTGACTTTTTTTCAACTGTACCAGAGGTCACAAAAACAACTTAAGAAAAATTAGTTCCAACCAATCGTATTTATCAACTGAATAATTTTATCTTATCTCATCTTGTTTTTAAGAAGATTTTAACTCCCTCATCTTAGTTTTTCAATTTGCTTTAATACTTAATTATATAAACTACTTTTGCATGGTAGTTTTATTTGACTTGTTTGAAATTGGTAGTCATCGACATATGTAGTAGTCCTGTAATTTCAAATATCCAATTCATAGTAATTTGGAAATTGGTAGTTCCTTTCATATATTAATATATTTATCCTTACCAATGAGCTTGATGCATATTTATTCAAAGCACACATCTTATCAAGCATATTTTTCCGTAAACAAAGACGTACACAGTCCTACTATTTCAAAGAAATTATGAGTAGATCTCAATATCAAATGGCTAACACACTAACAGATAACTAGAAACAAGATAAAAGTTTAGATAATACTGATAGGAACCTTTCTTGAAAAAACATAGATTTCCAGATCATGATAATCAAAAGTTACCTCAAGTTTATCAAATCTTTATCTTGGAAAATCAAACACGGCAACATGAAACGATCGCCATCATAACAGGAAGCTGTTTGTAAAACACACGCTGATTGGATACAGAGTGCTGATCTTTCCATTAGGGCCAATCACAGACTATGTTTCATATTTATGCTATATTTAGACATCAGGGAATTCCAAAATAAATTGGTGAAGTCTGTTGTTTAAAACTATTTTGCTTTTGTGTTAATGTTTGCAATAGACACAGATAAAATGCTTTTGTTTATATTTGTTTATTGAAATGAAGTATATATTTAACGCTGCCACAATCTACTGGACACCGGTACAGCTGTGAATGTAAATTGACTTGCTCTGCAGTAAAATTCACTGGACTCGGGCGTCGGACAATGGGTTATCTCACCCCTGTAAGATTTTGTAAAGATCACAATGTCAGGAATCAGAATACGTATTGTATCGTGACCTCAATATCGGGATATTGCAGATTGTATCCAGTTAGACACACATTGTACCCATATTCTGCTGTCAGAAACGCATTGTACCAAATACTGCAGATTTTATCCAGTTAGAGACACATTGTACCCATATTCTCCTGTCAGAAACGCATTGTACCAAATACTGCAGATTGTATCCAGTTAGACACACATTGTACCCATATTCTCCAGTCAGAAACGCATTGTACCAAATACTGCATATTTTATCCAGTTAGACACACATTGTACCCATATTCTGCTGTCAGAAACGCATTGTACCAAATACTGCAGATTTTATCCAGTTAGAGACACATTGTACCCATATTCTCCTGTCAGAAATGCATTGTACCAAATACTGCAGATTGTATCCAGTTAGAGACACATTGTACCCATATTCTCCTGTCAGAAACGCATTGTACCAAATACTGCAGATTGTATCCAGTTAGACACACATTGTACCCATATTCTCGAGTCAGAAACGCATTGTACCAAATACTGCAGATTGTATCCAGTTAGACACACATTGTACCCATATTCTCCTGTCAGAAACGCATTGTACCAAATACTGCAGATTGTATCCAGTTAGACACACATTGTACCCATATTCTCGAGTCAGAAACGCATTGTACCAAATACTGCAGATTGTATCCAGTTAGACACACATTGTACCCATATTCTCCTGTCAGAAATGCATTGTACCAAATACTGCAGATTGTATCCAGTTAGACACACATTGTACCCATATTCTCGAGTCAGAAACGCATTGTACCAAATACTGCAGATTGTATCCAGTTAGACACACATTGTACCCATATTCTCCTGTCAGAAACGCATTGTACCAAATACTGCAGATTGTATCCAGTTAGACACACATTGTACCCATATTCTCCAGTCAGAAACGCATTGTACCAAATACTGCAGATTTTATCCAGTTAGACACACATTGTACCCATATTCTGCTGTCAGAAATGCATTGTACCAAATACTGCAGATTTTATCCTGTTAAACACACATTGTACCAATATTCTCCTGTCAGAAACGCATTGTACCAAATACTGCAGATTTTATCCAGTTAGAGACACATTGTACCCATATTCTCCTGTCAGAAACGTATTGTACCAAATACTGCAGATTGTATCCAGTTAGACACACATTGTACCCATATTCTGCTGTCAGAAATGCATTGTACCAAATACTGCAGATTTTATCCTGTTAAACACACATTGTACCAATATTCTCCTGTCAGAAACGCATTGTACCAAGTACTGCAGATTTTATCCATTTAAACACACATTGTACCCATATTCTCCAGTCAGAAACGTATTGTACCAAATACTGCAGATTGTATCCAGTTAGACACACATTGTACCCATATTCTGCTGTCAGAAATGCATTGTACCAAATACTGCAGATTTTATCCTGTTAAACACACATTGTACCAATATTCTCCTGTCAGAAACGCATTGTACCAAATACTGCAGATTTTATCCAGTTAGAGACACATTGTACCCATATTCTCCTGTCAGAAATGCATTGTACCAAATACTGCAGATTGTATCCAGTTAGACACACATTGTACCCATATTCTCCAGTCAGAAACGCATTGTACCAAATACTGCAGATTGTATCCAGTTAAACACACATTGTACCCATATTCTCCAGTCAGAAACGCATTGTACCAAATACTGCAGATTGTATCCAGTTAAACACACATTGTACCCATATTCTCCAGTCAGAAACGCATTGTACCAAGTACTGCAGATTGTATCCAGTTAGACACACATTGTACCCATATTCTCCTGTGAGAAACGCATTGTACCAAGTACTGCAGATTGTATCCAGTTAGACACACATTGTACCCATATTCTCCTGTGAGAAACGCATTGTACCAAGTACTGCAGATTTTATCCAGTTAGACACACATTGTACCCATATTCTCCTGTGAGAAACGTATTGTACCAAATACTGCAGATTGTATCCAGTTAGACACACATTGTACCCATATTCTCCTGTGAGAAACGTATTGTACCAAGTACTGCAGATTTTATCCTGTTAAACACACATTGTACCCATATTCTCCTGTCAGAAACGCATTGTACCAAGTACTGCAGATTGTATCCAGTTAGACACACATTGTACCCATATTCTCCTGTGAGAAACGTATTGTACCAAGTACTGCAGATTTTATCCTGTTAGACACACATTGTACCCATATTCTCCTGTGAGAAACGCATTGTACCAAGTACTGCAGATTGTATCCAGTTTGACACACATTGTACCCATATTCTCCTGTCAGAAACGCATTGTACCAAGTACTGCAGATTGTATCCAGTTAGACACACATTGTACCCATATTCTCCTGTGAGAAACGTATTGTACCAAGTACTGCAGATTTTATCCTGTTAAACACACATTGTACCCATATTCTCCTGTCAGAAACGCATTGTACCAAGTACTGCAGATTTTATCCAGTTAGACACACATTGTACCCATATTCTGCTGTCAGAAACGTATTGTACCAAGTACTGCAGATTGTATCCAGTCAGAAACGTATTGTACCAAGTACTGCAGATTTTATCCATTTAAACACACATTGTACCCATATTCTCCAGTCAGAAACGCATTGTACCAAGTACTGCAGATTGTATCCAGTTAGACACACATTGTACCCATATTCTCCAGTCAGAAACGTATTGTACCAAATACTGCAGATTTTATCCAGTTAGACACACATTGTACCCATATTCTCCTGTGAGAAACGTATTGTACCAAGTACTGCAGATTGTATCCAGTTAGACACACATTGTACCCATATTCTCCAGTCAGAAACGCATTGTACCAAGTACTGCAGATTGTATCCAGTTAGACACACATTGTACCCATATTCTCCTGTGAGAAACGCATTGTACCAAGTACTGCAGATTTTATCCAGTTAGACACACATTGTACCCATATTCTCCTGTGAGAAACGTATTGTACCAAGTACTGCAGATTGTATCCAGTTAGACACACATTGTACCCATTTTCTCCAGTCAGAAACGCATTGTACCAAGTACTGCAGATTGTATCCAGTTAGACACACATTGTACCCATATTCTCCTGTGAGAAACGCATTGTACCAAGTACTGCAGATTTTATCCAGTTAGACACACATTGTACCCATATTCTCCTGTGAGAAACGTATTGTACCAAGTACTGCAGATTGTATCCAGTTAGACACACATTGTACCCATATTCTCCAGTCAGAAACGCATTGTACCAAGTACTGCAGATTTTATCCAGTTAGACACACATTGTACCCATATTCTCCTGTGAGAAACGTATTGTACCAAGTACTGCAGATTGTATCCAGTTAGACACACATTGTACCCATATTCTCCTGTGAGAAACGTATTGTACCAAGTACTGCAGATTGTATCCAGTTAGACACACATTGTACCCATATTCTCCTGTGAGAAACGCATTGTACCAAGTACTGCAGATTTTATCCAGTTAGACACACATTGTACCCATATTCTCCTGTGAGAAACGTATTGTACCAAGTACTGCAGATTGTATCCAGTTAGACACACATTGTACCCATATTCTCCTGTCAGAAACGTATTGTACCAAGTACTGCAGATTGTATCCAGTTAGACACACATTGTACCCATTTTTATCCCTTTAGAAACACATTGTAGCAATTTTATCCAGTTTGAACAATTAACCATATTTTATCCAGTCAGAAAGCCACATTTGTAAGAATTATTTGCACAGTAGCGACCAGCTGTGTAATATAAGTCTTCACAGTAGCGACCAGCTGTGTAATATAAGTCTTCACAGTAGCGACCAGCTGTGTAATATAAGTCTTCACAGTAGCGACCAGCTGTGTAATATAAGTCTTCAGCTTATCTTTTAAAAATCGTGCAAAAACTGATGAGTTGCAGAGCCAATGGCTCTTTTTTTGTTTTTGTAATTGTTGATATAAATGAAATTTATGAAAATACAGATAAAGACTCAATTCATCTTTAAAGTAAAGGGAGATAACTCATCCATTCCTAATAAGAGTATTGATTTTCTGAATTGTAGTGCCTAGTCACATGACCAAGTGAAGTCACATGACCCAGTCACATGACTGGAGTGAGTCAGAATTGTTTCAACAGCTAGCACCAGGATGGGCAGTGTTCCTGGAGTTGAGGAGTGGTTCCAGGCGCTATAGGCAGAGTTATCAACATAGGGATATTAAATGGGGGATGGAATATGACCTGGCGATATGAACATTGGGGTGGAATATGAGTCATATGACCTGGCGATATGCACATTGGGGTGGAATATGACCAGATGATATGATCATGGGGATGAAATAAAAGCAGATGATATGATCATGGGGATGAAATAAGAGCAGATGATATGAAAATGGTGATCAGTGTTCCCGCTGGCATTTTATTTGGTCAGTCCTTAGGACCGACGGCAACCAAAAATACCGGTCACTAGAATATTTTGCAGGTCCAGTAAATTTTCTAGATTATTTGAATATACAAAACATTGCCATCATTGATAAGTTACAGTAAATCATATTGAACCTTAATATCACGTCAAAGAATATGATTCCTCGCAGTAACGAAAGTTTTGACAGTCAAAAAAACATATCTTACCCACTGTGATTGATGGTAAGCAAACAAGTTGCCCGATTCCCAAAAATGAAACATAAACGTTTTCGAGCCATTGATTAGTAATTCCATGGAACTTGGTAAAGGGCAGAGAACAGAATAAATATTACGGGTCACATTGATAAAAACACGGTAGAATCTCAAGTGGCATTTACCTGCCGTACATCCACAACCCCTTTTTATCAAATCTCGCGAGAAATCTAAATTTGATATCTGAGCTTTTCAACAGTAACGTAAATATTTTCTATCAAAATTAAATAAGAATATTCAGATGGCTCTTATTATCAACACGACATTAACGTGACTGTTGATAATAACAATTTACAAAAGCTAAACATTTTGTCACATCGGCTGCTCTACTTTGCCGAATCACGTCATATGCCAGGGAAACCACTGTGTCACTTGAGACCAGGGTTGGCAGCAATTTGCCGCAAGTGGAAAAAACCATGGTTTTTTCCGGAAAAAACCGGCAAGCAAACAGGGGTGCTGGCAAAAATGGCAAAAACTGGCAAAAACAAAAATTGTTATTTTCTAAGTTACATGTGACTGTAGAGTCTCTAAAGGTTGTCAGCTTCTAATCCATGTTTATTTAGTGGTTAGTTAGCATAGTTAGCATGCCTATTTAAATGTAAAGGACAGTTACTGCTGAAGCTTGAGGCAGATACTGTCACAAAGTTGAGTGTTGGGCTATCTGCTATCTGGAAAAGACTCAGAGTTCCCTGAGGGCTTCATAGACTTGATGATTCGAATACAGCAACTACCAGCAAGTTCTGCATCTGTGGAAAGGGTGTTTTCAAACTTTGGACTTGTACAGTCTAAACTGAGAAACAGACTTGGTGTTGAGAAGGCAGCAAAACTTGTATTTTGCTATCGGATCCTGAGAGGATGTGGAGAAATTGACTACTAATGTGTTTGCTTGAAAAGTGAACTGAATTGAATTAATGAAGCGAAATTACTAGTATTAAAATGTTTCACAATTGTCCTGATTAGAGAAAAACATGGTCTTTTTGATATTGACAGAATTCAACTAAGTCTAATCTATCCTGAATAGGCTAATGGTATAACAAGCTAGTGTATTGTTTAGCTTAATTGTGTGCTCTCATGCATTAAACTCATTGTGACATAAGACCACATTGCTCAACAAAGAACAGATTGCTTGTCTATTGTTTAAGGTAAACTGTGCTTTCAAGCGTGACACTTTATGGGGAGTGATTTCTAATTGATGAGGGTTCTTTGGCGAGATGTGAGATTATATTCATGTTGCTTGTTGTTCAATTTGTTATGTTATTCTGATTAAACGATTGTTTAATTTCATCTTTTTATTTTGTTTTTATTCTCCATGCAACATAAAATTAATTATGTTGATATAATGCAATTTAAATCTACATAATTCTAAGAAAACTTTAATTGCTTAGAAAAAGTTCTATTGCTTGCCATTTTTGCCGGTTATTTCCATTTTTGCCTGTTTTTTTCCAGTTTTTGCCACTGGAAAGGAAAAAAACCTTTTTTGCCGGCAAAATGCCAACCCTGCTTGAGACGATGCTATAATATTACATATCTCCTCAAGAATATGTCCCAGGGAAACATAATAGTGACTACCACTTGAGACGATGCTATAATATTACATATCTCCTCAAGAATATGTCCCAGAAACATAATAGTGACTACCACTTGAGACGATGCTATAATATTACATATCTCCTCAAGAATATGTCCCAGAAACATAATAGTGACTACCACTTGAGACGATGCTATAATATTACATATCTCCTCAAGAATATGTCCCAGAAACATAATAGTGACTACCACTTGAGACGATGCTATAATATTACATATCTCCTCAAGAATATGTCCCAGAAACATAATAGTGACTACCACTTGAGACGATGCTATAATATTACATATCTCCTCAAGAATATGTCCCAGGGAAACATAATAGTGACTACCACTTGAGACGATGCTATAATATTACATATCTCCTCAAGAATATGTCCCAGGGAAACATAATAGTGACTACCACTTGAGACGATGCTATAATATTACATATCTCCTCAAGAATATGTCCCAGGGAAACATAATAGTGACTACCACTTGAGACGATGCTATAATATTACATATCTCCTCAAGAATATGTCCCAGGGAAACATAATAGTGACTACCACTTGAGACGATGCTATAATATTACATATCTCCTCAAGAATATGTCCCAGGGAAACATAATAGTGACTACCACTTGAGACGATGCTATAATATTACATATCTCCTCAAGAATATGTCCCAGGGAAACATAATAGTGACTACCACTTGAGACGATGCTATAATATTACATATCTCCTCAAGAATATGTCCCAGGGAAACATAATAGTGACTACCACTTGAGACGTTGCTATAATATTACATATCTCCTCAAGAATATGTCCCAGGGAAACATAATAGTGACTACCACTTGAGACGATGCTATAATATTACATATCTCCTCAAGAATATGTCCCAGGGAAACATAATAGTGACTACCACTTGAGACGTTGCTATAATATTACATATCTCCTCAAGAATATGTCCCAGGGAAACATAATAGTGACTACCACTTGAGACGATGCTATAATATTACATATCTCCTCAAGAATATGTCCCAGGGAAACATAATAGTGACTATCACTTGAAATAAAACATCTGGGTTTTTTTTCATAACATTCCCGATTTTCAAAAGAGTTTTGTGGACCATTAATTTAGAGACGGTTTCAAAGATTCAGTGCGACATAGTTTGAACTGGTCCATCATGAAACAAAAGGGGTGCTAAAAATGAAAGCATTGAATCTTGGCTTGAAAACTAAGTATATATAATAATTATGTGAATTTAGTTATAGTATTGTTTGATTTCATGAAACATTTACTGTTTTTCTTCTTGAAATAGTATCAATACAAGTTTTATTTTATGGGGTATCTTGTAAAAGTTACGATATGTGGGCCATACACACCCGAAGATGAAGTGTAAACATTGACATTCGGAATGCTTCGAGTGTTTTTTTCTGTAGATACTTTTAACATGCAATTCGAAAACCCGAGGGTCATACGTGTTGTATCCTAATGGTGGTATGATAAATGTTTATACGTGAGTTGACACATATTTACTTTCTGGAGGAAATATTTTATGTATCTTTATCAATCAAGAATGGTTTAGATTTTAAATGCACTTATGCCTGTTGAAACAGCCGGTCCATTGGACCGATAGTATTTTATTTTCCCGGTCCTTGTGTAAATTTACCGGTATTTTACCGGTATATGCCGGTAAACGGGAACACTGGGTGATGGAATGTGACCAGGCGAGAAGAACATGGGGGTGGAATATAACCAGGTGATATGAACGTGAGGATGGAATGTCATGATGATATGAACGTGGGGATGGAATATGACCAGGTGATATGAACATGGGGTGGAATATAACCAGGTGATATGAACGTGGGGATGGAATATGCCATGGTGATATGAACATGGGGATGGAATATGACCAGGTGATATGAACTTGGGGATGGAATGTCACTAGATGATATGAACATGGGGATGGAATATGCCCAGGTGATATGAACGTGGGGATGGAATGTCACTAGTTGATATGAACATGGGGATGGAATATGCCCAGGTGATATGAACATGGGGATGGAATATGCCCAGGTGATATGAACTTGGGGATGGAATGTCACTAGTTGATATGAACATGGGGATGGAATATGCCCAGGTGATATGAACATGGGGATGGAATATGCCCAGGTGATATGAACTTGGGGATGGAATGTCACTAGTTGATATGAACATGGGGGTGGAATATAACCAGGTGATATGAACGTGGGGATGGAATATGCCAAGGTGATATGAACGTGAGGATGGAATGTCACTAGATGATATGAACGTGGGGATAGAATATGACCAGGTGATATGAACGTGGGGATGGAATATGCCCAGGTGATATGAACTTGGGGATGGAATGTCACTAGATGATATGAACGTGGGGATAGAATATGACCAGGTGATATGAACGTGGGGATGGAATATGCCCAGGTGATATGAACTCGGGGATGGAATATCAATAGTTGATATGAACATGGGGATAAAATATGACCAGGTGATTTGAACGTGGGGATGGAATATGCCCAGGTGATATGAACTTGGGGATGGAATGTCACTAGTTGATATGAGATAGACAAATGCTTCCACATCCTACAACCGGAGCCCAAACTGAATTGAGACAAGTTGAAAAGATTGGCCAATTTTGTTGATTGATTGAGGCTTCTTCTCCCAGTGACTGACTAGTAATTTACATCTATGCCAGTCACCATACATCACAGTTGCTGTGATTTGCACAACTCTCATCCAACTAAATCGCCACCAGTTGCCGATACCTTTCACCATTCCTTTCACAGGTTGTTACACCCTTGATCTGGAGAACACAATTCCACAGGTTGTCTCCCTTGGGATGAGACCTTGTCACTCATCGTAGTCACAGGTCCCAAGGTTCATTAGTAACCTCGTTTCTGATTGGCTGTCGGTTTGAGAGCTGCATTGTTATTGGTCAAGATGAGTTTTATGCCGTGTCCAGTGCTGACTCATCTTGTCACATGACCTGTCACTGATCTCTCTGTACTGTAATTTGATTAACAAAATAAATTAGAAACTCGCACTTCGATTCTTTTTGAGGTGGAACATCAATCTCCTCTCCCAATTAAAATACTGACCTGTCTGAGCTGAGAAATCTGATCCCTCCGATCTGGCGACCAGCACCTTCTCACCACACCTCTCAGCAAAACAGGAATGGGAGATAGAGCTTTCTCCATTGCAGCCCCCCATCTCTGGAACAGTCTCCCAATATCACTCAGGATGCCAATGACCACAAATCAGTTCAAATCTGCTTTAAAGACTCATCTCTTTCTCCAAGCTTATCAATAACTCTCTCTTGTGTACAGCGCCACAGAGCACCTTCAAGATGGATTTTCGGCGCTATATAAATAAATTATTATTAAATTATTATTACTTATTACCAGATGAACAGGTCCAAGTTTAATTTGAGTCTTTTTGAGTCTTATTGCTTTAGGGCCCAGAGACCCCAAAGTTATGTAATATTTGATGTTGAAAACTTATGGCAGAAGTTTCTCTCTATATTACTCTTGGAAACTTCAAAGAGAAGTTTCAGCCTATGATATTTGTTTTAAGCATATCCTGGTATTTCGAACGACCATTTGACAGAGCTGTAGCAAATTTATACCCACATGACCATGTGGTTGGTACGAAATAATTGTCAAGCTTTAATTTAGAAACTGATTATTATAATAATGATATGATGTAAAATATATCGCAACTTTTCTAAAATATATGAATGAGCATTAACACCCTGAATAAAGATCAAGTTTGCACATGCACTTGAGCTGTTTTATAGTTATTCGGTGTATTTTTTGCATTTCACATTCGGAAACGACATTCCATTTTTGTATCAACTAGGAATTCGGTTCCTTCAATTTTTAGCTCATCTGGCCTGTAAGGCCCGATGGGCGTATGGCATGGCATGGTGTCCGGCGTCCGTCCGTCCATCCGTCAGTAAACTTTGTGGAATTTCGAATTCTTCTCCAGAACCATAAGGCCTAGAAAGCTGAAAGTTTGTGTACAGACTCCTTGGCTAGTGAGGATTATAAATTGTAGCTTTGGGCGCCCTGTGACCCCTAATAAGGGCCACAGGGGCCATGCCCTAAAAACCTATTTTCATCTTCTTCTCCAGAACCATGAGGCCTAGAAAGCTGAAAGTTTGTGTACAGACTCCTTGACTAGTGAGGATTATAAATTGTAGCTTTGGTGGCCCTGTGACTCCTAATAAGGGCCACATATGTCACGCCCTAAAAACCTATTTTCATCTTCTTCTCCAGAACCATGAGACTTTGTGTACAGACTCCTTGACTAATGAAGATTATAATTTGCAGCTTTGGTGGCCCTGTGACCCCTAATAAAGGCCACAGGGGTCACACCCTAAAAACCTATTTTCATCTTCTTCTCCAGAAGCATAAGGCCTAGAAAGCTGAAACTTTGTGTACAGACTCCTTGACTAGTGAGGATGATGAATTGTAGCTTTATAATAATAATAAAGGCAACAGGAACGTCCTTCAAATCTATTTTCATCTTCTCCTGAAGTATAAGGCCTAGAAAACTGAAACTTGTCGCCTATATTATATATACTTAATTTTATGATTGGTGACCCTGTTGCCTCTACAAAGAGGGAATCACATTGGCCACACTCATAGTTGATGATGAAGCCTGATGAGCTACAGAGCCAATGGCTCTATTTTTTTACTATATAACGCTAGCGCTGAATGTCCCGCCTTGTCACTGACTGATCGTTCACTCAATGCATCTCATCGCTTCACGGAAAAAAAATATACTGAACAGGCCATTTTCAAATTTCATGTTTGAAAACATAATGGATGATTTATTTACGATTATAGGTGTCTTTCGAAGAAAGTATCGACATAGAGCCTAAAGTATGATAAAATATTCTTAAATGTCATCCTATATCATAATGAAAATTATGAACTTGTAGCTGAGATCATAAGCTGCTATCAGTTTTTGTGAAATTTCCACCGCCGCCGCTGCACTCGTATTACCATCTTCACAACGTCACGGGCGAAACGAAAAAGTTTCTAAACTTTCCCATTCCTCCCTTGACATCATTGGCCGTAATTTCTGTGCTTGCATTTCAACCCGCTGCACGGAAGTAGCATAGTCCAATCAGAAGACAGCATGTTAAATGAACCGATTTGAAATGCGTATGCGTTTTACAAGGGAGAGAAACACTTTATTTGAGTGATACATTAATGTTTGTCTTCTCTGCATTCTCGGTGCTCATCAAAAACATGACAACAACCATGCGGACTGAAATCTAAAATTAAATTTCACTCGGATAGTTTTCAATAAGATCGTCTGTTAATATTTTGAATTTGAAGTTCCACCGCCGCCGCTGCACTCGTATTACTAGCTATAACTTTTTTCCACTAAACTTTCCAGAACTTGTATTCTTATTTTACTACTCATACCTCGGGGGAACGATTTTGACACGTTCACTTTCAAGGTCAAAGGTCAAGGTCACGAGCTATGTAATCACTCTTAAGAATTCCCTGTAAACGCGATAACTTGAAAAGTTTTTGTGCTATGAAGCTCTTACTTGGTATATATCATCCTTGGAAGAGTTAAAAAATTTGAAAAGGTTTCGGCTTCAAACTGTCAGGTCAAGGTCACAGCAAGGTCATGACTTAGCATGTTTTAGCGAAAATGCTTTATTTTAACTATGAACACTTTTAATCAATACATGATTGTTATATTCATTAAAAAGTGTTCAATGATTGTTTGACCTTGAAGGTCAAAGGTCAAGGTCATAAGATATGAGTTATTGCAATTCCTTATAAACATGATAACTTGAAAAGTTTTTGGGCGCAAACGCTAATCTAGTTGTCAAATATGAGAGATATGACGACAATTACATTGTTGTAGCTAATTAACCATCAATTAATTAATTAACTGTCAATTATCTCCTGCAGGTGATAGAGATATAGCCAATTAATCCCCCTGTAGCTAATGAGAATACTAAACGACGTCCCGTTTCATAACATATTTATGAAACGAGTGAATGGGTTGGTATTTAACGAGCGAAAGCGAGTTAAATACCTATACCATTCACGAGTTTCATAAAAATGTTATGAAACGGGACCGAGTTTAGTATTTTATTTATTACTTGCTTAATAACATCGTAAAAATACAAAGAAAGTCGCCAACATGACTGACGCGGCCGGCCCGCTGACATTATGACGTCATACTTAACAATTGTGACGTCATCATTACGTCACGTCATTCGGTCAGCGCGCGATGTTATGACACAATGTGTAATAACATTGTAGATTTATTAAACAGCGATATCTTCAACGGGAGAGTAATAATGTTAATTATGTTGGCCAGGCGAGTGAGATGTCGACGTCCTTATAGCCAATTAATCTCTCATAGCTAATGAGTTGTTAATTATGTTGGCCAGGCGGGAGAGATGTTGTCGTCCTTATAGCCAATTAATCTCTCGTAGCTAATGAGTTGTTAATTATGTTGGCCAGGCGGGAGAGATGTCGACGTCCTCGTAATGAGTTGTTAATTATGTTGGCCAGGCGGGAGAGATGTGGAGGTCCTCGTAATGAGTTGTTAATTATGTTGGCCAGGCGGGAGAGATGTCGACGTCCTCGTAATGAGTTGTTAATTATGTTGGCCAGGCGGGAGAGATGTGGAGGTCTTCGTAATGAGTTGTTAATTATGTTGGCCAGGCGGGAGAGATGTGGAGGTCCTCGTAATGAGTTGTTAATTATGTTGGCCAGGCGGGAGAGAAGTGGAGGTCCTCGTAATGAATCGTTAATTATGTTGGCCAGGCGGGAGAGATGTGGAGGTCCTCGTAATGAATTGTTAATTATGTTGGCCAGGCGGGAGAGATGTGGAGGTCCTTGTAATGAGTTGTTAATTATGTTGGCCAGGCAGGAGAGATGTGGAGGTCCTTGTAATGAGTTGTTAATTATGTTGGCCAGGCGGGAGAGATGTGGAGGTCCTCGTAATGAGTTGTTAATTATGTTAGCCAGGCGGGAGAGATGTCGACGTCCTCGTAATGAGTTGTTAACTATGTTGGCCAGGCAGGAGAGATGTGGACGTCCTCGTAATGAGTTGTTAATTATGTTGGCCAGGCGGGAGAGATGTCGACGTCCTCGTAATGAGTTGTTAATTATGTTGGCCAGGCGGGAGAGATGTTGACGTCCTCGTAATGAGTTGTTAATTATGTTGGCCAGGCGGGAGAGATGTCGACGTCCTTATAGCCAATTAATCTCTCGTAGCTAATGAGTTGTTAATTATGTTGGCCAGGCGGGAGAGATGTTGACGTCCTTATAGCCAATTAATCTCTCGTAGCTAATGAGTTGTTAATTATGTTGGCCAGGCGGGAGAGATGTGGAGGTCCTCGTAATGAGTTGTTAATTATGTTGGCCAGGCGGGAGAGATGTGGACGTCCTCGTAATGAGTTGTTAATTATGTTGGCCAGGCGGGAGAGATGTGGACGTCCTCGTAATGAGTTGTTAATTATGTTGGCCAGGCGGGAGAGATGTCGACGTCCTCGTAATGAGTTGTTAATTATGTTGGCCAGGCGGGAGAGATGTTGACGTCCTCGTAATGAGTTGTTAATTATGTTGGCCAGGCGGGAGAGATGTGGAGGTCCTCGTAATGAGTTGTTAATTATGTTGGCCAGGCGGGAGAGATGTGGAGGTCCTCGTAATGAGTTGTTAATTATGTTGGCCAGGCGGGAGAGATGTGGAGGTCCTCGTAATGAGTTGTTAATTATGTTAGCCAGGCGGGAGAGATGTCGACGTCCTCGTAATGAGTTGTTAACTATGTTGGCCAGGCAGGAGAGATGTGGACGTCCTCGTAATGAGTTGTTAATTATGTTGGCCAGGCGGGAGAGATGTCGACGTCCTCGTAATGAGTTGTTAATTATGTTGGCCAGGCGGGAGAGATGTCGACGTCCTTATAGCCAATTAATCTCTCGTAGCTAATGAGTTGTTAATTATGTTGGCCAGGCGGGAGAGATGTTGACGTCCTTATAGCCAATTAATCTCTCGTAGCTAATGAGTTGTTAATTATGTTGGCCAGGCGGGAGAGATGTGGAGGTCCTCGTAATGAGTTGTTAATTATGTTGGCCAGGCGGGAGAGATGTGGACGTCCTCGTAATGAGTTGTTAATTATGTTGGCCAGGCGGGAGAGATGTGGACGTCCTCGTAACGAGTTGTTAATTATGTTGGCCAGGCGGGAGAGATGTCGACGTCCTCGTAATGAGTTGTTAATTATGTTGGCCAGGCGGGAGAGATGTTGACGTCCTCGTAATGAGTTGTTAATTATGTTGGCCAGGCGGGAGAGATGTGGAGGTCCTCGTAATGAGTTGTTAATTATGTTGGCCAGGCGGGAGAGATGTGGAGGTCCTCGTAATGAGTTGTTAATTATGTTGGCCAGGCGGGAGAGATGTGGAGGTCCTCGTAATGAGTTGTTAATTATGTTGGCCAGGCGGGTGAGATGTGGAGGTCCTCGTAATGAGTTGTTTATTATGTTGGCCAGGCGGGTGAGATGTGGAGGTCCTCGTAATGAGTTGTTAATTATGTTGGCCAGGCGGGAGAGATGTCGACGATCCTCGTAATGAGTTGTTAATTATGTTGGCCAGGCGGGAGAGATGTCGACGTCCTCGTAATGAGTTGTTAATTATGTTGGCCAGGCCGGAGAGATGTGGAGGTCCTCGTAATGAGTTGTAAATTATGTTGCCCAGGCTGGAGAGATGTGGAGGTCCTCGTAATGAGTTGTTAATTATGTTGGCCAGGCGGGAGAGATGTCGACGTCCTCGTAATGAGTTGTTAATTATGTTGGCCAGGCGGGAGAGATGTGGAGGTCCTCGTAATGAGTTGTTAATTATGTTGGCAAGGCGGGAGAGATGTGGAGGTCCTCGTAATGAGTTGTTATTTATGTTGGCCAGGCGGGAGAGATGTGGACGTCCTTGTAATGAGTTGTTAATTATGTTGGCCAGACGGGAGAGATGTCGACGTCCTCGTACGACGAGCTGCTGAAGCAGGTGGAATGTCTCAAGTCGGAGAACTCTCACCTGCGACAGGAGCTGCAGGACAACTCCTCTCACCTTAGCAAGCTGGAGCACGAGGCGTGCAACATGAAGGACGTGCTCACCCACATCCAGGGGGCGCTGCAGGACGGGGAGTGCGAGTATCAGGAGGGCGGCGAGACGTACCTCGGCTCGGTCAACTCCACCATCGGTGGTGAGTACATCAGCATTTCTTGTATCTAGAGACGGAAGGTTATCCTTATATCACTTATGATATCAGGGATCTAGAGACGGAAGGTTATCCTTATATCACTTATGATATCAGGGATCTAGAGACGGAAGGTTATTCTTATATCACTTATGATATCAGGGATCTAGAGACTGAAGGTTATCCTTATATCACTTATGATATCAGGGATCTAGAGACGGAAGGTTATTCTTATATCACTTATGATATCAGGGATCTAGAGACTGAAGGTTATCCTTATATCACTTATGATATCAGAGATCTAGAGACAGAAGGTTATTCTTATATCACTTATGATATCAGAGATCTAGAGACAGAAGGTTATTCTTATATCACTTATGATATCAGGGATCTAGAGACAGAAGGTTATTCTTATATCACTTATGGATCTAGAGACGGAAGGTTATCCTTATATCACTTATGATATCAGGGATCTAGAGACGGAAGGTTATCCTTATATCACTTATGGATCTAGAGACGGAAGGTTATTCTTATATCACTTATGATATCAGGGATCTAGAGACGGAAGGTTATTCTTATATCACTTATGGATCTAGAGACGGAAGGTTATTCTTATATCACTTATGATATCAGGGATCTAGAGACGGAAGGTTATTCTTATATCACTTATGATATCAGGGATCTAGAGACAGAAGGTTATTCTTATATCACTTATGATATCAGAGATCTAGAGACAGAAGGTTATTCTTATATCACTTATGATATCGGGGATCTAGAGACGGAAGGTTATTCTTATATCACTTATGATATCAGGGATCTAGAGACGGAAGGTTATCCTTATATCACTTATGATATCAGGGATCTAGAGACTGAAGGTTATCCTTATATCACTTATGATATCAGAGATCTAGAGACAGAAGGTTATTCTTATATCACTTATGATATCAGGGATCTAGAGACGGAAGGTTATTCTTATATCACTTATGGATCTAGAGACGGAAGGTTATACTTATATCACTTATGATATCAGGGATCTAGAGACAGAAGGTTATTCTTATATCACTTATGATATCAGAGATCTAGAGACAGAAGGTTATTCTTATATCACTTATGATATCGGGGATCTAGAGACGGAAGGTTATTCTTATATCACTTATGATATCAGGGATCTAGAGACGGAAGGTTATTCTTATATCACTTATGATATCAGGGATCTAGAGACAGAAGGTTATCCTTATATCACTTATGATATCAGGGATCTAGAGACGGAAGGTTATCCTTATATCACTTATGATATCAGGGATCTAGAGACTGAAGGTTATCCTTATATCACTTATGATATCAGAGATCTAGAGACAGAAGGTTATTCTTATATCACTTATGATATCAGGGATCTAGAGACGGAAGGTTATTCTTATATCACTTATGATATCAGGGATCTAGAGACTGAAGGTTATCCTTATATCACTTATGATATCAGAGATCTAGAGACAGAAGGTTATTCTTATATCACTTATGATATCAGGGATCTAGAGACTGAAGGTTATCCTTATATCACTTATGATATCAGAGATCTAGAGACAGAAGGTTATTCTTATATCACTTATGATATCAGGGATCTAGAGACTGAAGGTTATCCTTATATCACTTATGATATCAGGGATCTAGAGACGGAAGGTTATCCTTATATCACTTATGGATCTAGAGACGGAAGGTTATACTTATATCACTTATGATATCAGGGATCTAGAGACGGAAGGTTATTCTTATATCACTTATGATATCAGGGATCTAGAGACTGAAGGTTATTCTTATATCACTTATGATATCAGGGATCTAGAGACAGAAGGTTATCCTTATATCACTTATGGATCTAGAGACGGAAGGTTATACTTATATCACTTATGGATCTAGAGACGGAAGGTTATACTTATATCACTTATGATATCAGGGATCTAGAGACGGAAGGTTATTCTTATATCACTTATGATATCAGGGATCTAGAGACGGAAGGTTATTCTTATATCACTTATGATATCAGAGATCTAGAGACAGAAGGTTATTCTTATATCACTTATGATATCAGGGATCTAGAGACAGAAGGTTATCCTTATATCACTTATGGATCTAGAGACGGAAGGTTATACTTATATCACTTATGATATCAGGGATCTAGAGACGGAAGGTTATTCTTATATCACTTATGATATCAGGGATCTAGAGACTGAAGGTTATTCTTATATCACTTATGATATCAGGGATCTAGAGACGGAAGGTTATCCTTATATCACTTATGATATCAGGGATCTAGAGACTGAAGGTTATCCTTATATCACTTATGATATCAGAGATCTAGAGACAGAAGGTTATTCTTATATCACTTATGATATCAGGGATCTAGAGACGGAAGGTTATTCTTATATCACTTATGATATCAGGGATCTAGAGACTGAAGGTTATCCTTATATCACTTATGATATCAGAGATCTAGAGACAGAAGGTTATTCTTATATCACTTATGATATCAGGGATCTAGAGACGGAAGGTTATCCTTATATCACTTATGATATCAGAGATCTAGAGACGGAAGGTTATTCTTATATCACTTATGATATCAGGGATCTAGAGACGGAAGGTTATCCTTATATCACTTATGATATCAGGGATCTAGAGACGGAAGGTTATTCTTATATCACTTATGATATCAGGGATCTAGAGACGGAAGGTTATCCTTATATCACTTATGATATCAGGGATCTAGAGACTGAAGGTTATCCTTATATCACTTATGATATCAGGGATCTAGAGACGGAAGGTTATTCTTATATCACTTATGATATCAGGGATCTAGAGACTGAAGGTTATCCTTATATCACTTATGATATCAGGGATCTAGAGACTGAAGGTTATCCTTATATCACTTATGATATCAGGGATCTAGAGACGGAAGGTTATCCTTATATCACTTATGATATCAGGGATCTAGAGACGGAAGGTTATTCTTATATCACTTATGATATCAGGGATCTAGAGACGGAAGGTTATTCTTATATCACTTATGATATCAGGGATCTAGAGACGGAAGGTTATTCTTATATCACTTATGATATCAGGGATCTAGAGACTGAAGGTTATCCTTATATCACTTATGATATCAGAGATCTAGAGACAGAAGGTTATTCTTATATCACTTATGATATCAGGGATCTAGAGACGGAAGGTTATTCTTATATCACTTATGATATCAGGGATCTAGAGACTGAAGGTTATCCTTATATCACTTATGATATCAGAGATCTAGAGACAGAAGGTTATTCTTATATCACTTATGATATCAGGGATCTAGAGACGGAAGGTTATTCTTATATCACTTATGATATCAGGGATCTAGAGACGGAAGGTTATTCTTATATCACTTATGGATCTAGAGACGGAAGGTTATACTTATATCACTTATGATATCAGATATCACTTATGATATCAGATATCACTTATGATATCAGATATCACTTATGATATCAGATATCACATATGATATCAGGGATCACTTCTGACAGGGATTTTTGGATAGGTTTCAAGATATCCCTTTATAATTACTGAGGGGAGAAAGTCTTAGTGCAAATATCAAACTATTATTTTTCTTCTCAGACAACCCACTGCTTTCTCTGAAAATCCCATTATATTAGGTCAAGGGAAGATATTTCTCCCTTTCACACTTTGAACCAAGGTGATCCCTGTGATATTATCAAAAGGTTGAGGCAGAGTTCCAAGAAATCCTCATCTGCCCCAACTTTTGATATTCCGGGTTGATGGTCTAACTGTCTAGTTTTAACGGGGAATTAACTCTTGGCAGAAGAAATCCAAAGTCCATGGAATAGATATGCACACATTTATTTACAGGAATGACTTACATAACAACATAGATACAAAATGTAGATTAAAGCTGGATTTCCACTCCAGGGGCATGAAAGCCCAAATTGTAAGTCAACCTGAGATGTGTAAGGTTTGAGGTTCAAGTCAGCCCCTGGAGTAGTCCTGAGATGTGTAAGGTTTGAGGTTCAAGTCAGCCCCCGGAGTAGTCCTGAGATGTGTAAGGTTTGAGGTTCAAGTCAGCCCATGGAGTAGTCCTGAGATGTGTAAGGTTTGAGGTTCAAGTCCTCATCTTGATATTTTGGATCAGCCCAGCTTCAAGACGGGTAACTTCTATCCTATGATAATATGCTGAGGTGAGAGACTGAGCCAGAGGTAGCACTGATCAGCATGTTTTGATTTCTACCAACTGAATATCTTTTGTTTTGAGTGAAATATCACTATTAGGGGTGTAACGATAGATCGAACTATCGACTTATCGAGATAGTTGCTCTGCTGATAGTACTTGATCGATAGTCTTTTTTAGAACGATCAATAGTATCGATAGCACGTCTTAACTATTGATAGTATCGACAATTTTAAAAAATCAGTTGTTAAATGTTAAAAGTAAAATTCACACATTTTTACATTTGGAAAATACTGGAAACGCCTAACAGCAAACAGATCGCTGCGAGTTAAAAATAGCAACAGGAAAACACGAGTTATCTTTCTTGTTGCTAAGAGCGACCAGTTACAAAATGAAATCCCACCATGTTGACAAACTATTGTTCCTGAAAAAGAACTCAAAGTAATTCACTTACCGTATCCTCGCGGGTATAAGATCAGGGAGCCCGGCAAAAAAATATCTTGAAAAGAGGGAGAATCATGGGCTTTAAACCGCAAGTGACCCCAACCAAGAAAATCCTTCATGCGAGTTGCATTGAAAATTGACATCGATACTTTTGACTGTTGTTCAGGTCTTGTTTATTGTTTGCAGTTTCCATGAATATATGACCAAAGGAGTGATTCTATGATAAATTACTTTGTGTTCGAATCCCGCCAGGGGCTCGGCAACTTTATCTGCAGTAGAGAACTGTTCTACACGCAGTCAGGTTTGGGTGCAATGCTACACTGAATTTCATATATCAATCGTGATTACAGGACTTGCCTTGTAGTAGAGAACTGTTCTACACGCAGTCAGGTTTGGGTGCAATGCTACACTGAATTTCATATATCAATCGTGATTACAGGACGTGCCTTGTAGTAGAGAACTGTTCTACACGCAGTCAGGTTTGGGTGCAATGCTACACTGAATTTCATATATCAATCGTGATTACAGGACGTGCCTTGTAGTAGAGAACTGTTCTACACGCAGTCAGGTTTGGGTGCAATGCTACACTGAATTTCATATATCAATCGTGATTACAGGACGTGCCTTGTCAGACTAGGATATATGTGAGGATACATGAATTTTCTTTTCTGTTTTTTTTTTGTTGAAAATTACTTACAAAGTGACCTAACAAAAATAATTTTGTCCTCAGTACATCTCGTAGAATTTTAATGATAACTACCTCAAATTTGAAAAAAATATCACCAATGATCCCTAGATTTACCCTTTTAATTGTAAAACCTGTTAATGAATTTAGTATTGGGGTTTCAGTGGAAAGAAGACTTACACAATGACTTACTGTATACTAAACTATCATACAACTTTAATCAATATTATTCAATTTTACTATTTGAAATTCTTTGAACAAAGTGGGGAGCATGGGTATGTGAGCTCTGCTGTTCTTCACTTGTTCCACTTGTCGAACCTCCCTTACCCGAACCTCTGATATCCGCAACTTCGCTTTCCCTACGACTGGCGTGAAAAATGGAGGGGCGTGAAACGTCAGGGTGGGGTAAATTAGCAGTATGAAATCGGCTGACTAACCATCTGGCTAATTAATACAAGTTCTATTCAAAATGTTGAAGAATGGAAGGAAAAAGAGAATGATAACTGATGAACTGTTTATCAACACATTACCAATTAAGACCAGTTTCTGTGTAAGGGATCTTCTGACCTGATACGCTGACCAACTGATACGCTGACCAACTGATACGCTGACCAACTGATACGCTGATACGCTGACCAACTGATACGCTGACCAACTGATACGCTGACCAACTGATACGCTGACCAACTGATACCAAGTTCGTATCAACAATTTGAATGCAGAAAGAAAAAGGGAACCAAGCGACGGATGATCAACCATGAATGCTTATTGGACCAATATCAGTTTCTGTGTCATGAATCCTAGTGATGAATCATGTTGCCTCTCCGTGAACATTATACTTACCATATCTCATCCAACACATCACCATATCTCATCCAACACATCACCATATCTCATCCAGCACATTACCATATCTCATCCAGCACATTACCATATCTCATCAAACACATTACCATATCTCATCCAGTTCATCACCATATCTCATCCAGCACATTACCATATCTCATCCAGCACATTACCATATCTCATCCGACACATCACCATATCTCATCCAACACATTACCATATCTCATCCAGCACATTACCATATCTCATCCAGCACATTACCATATCTCATCCAGCACATTACCATATCTCATCCAGCATATCACCATATCTCATCAAACACATTACCATATCTCATCCAGCACATACCACCATATCTCATCCAACACATTATGATATCTCATCAAACACATTACCATATCTCATCCAGCACATTACCATATCTCATCCAGCATATTACCATATCTCATCCAGCACATTACCATATCTCATCCAGCATATCACCATATCTCATCAAACACATTACCATATCTCATCCAGTACATACCACCATATCTCATCCAACACATTATGATATCTCATCAAACACATTACCATATCTCATCCAGCACATTACCATATCTCATCCAGCATATCACCATATCTCATCAAACACATTACCATATCTCATCCAGCACATACCACCATTTCTCATCCAACACATTATGATATCTCATCAAACACATTACCATATCTCATCCAGCACATTACCATATCTCATCCAGCTTATCACCATATCTCATCAAACACATTACCATATCTCATCCAGCACATTACCATATCTCATCCAGCTTATCACCATATCTCATCAAACACATTACCATATCTCATCCAGCACATTACCATATCTCATCCAACACATTATGATATCTCATCAAACACATTACCATATCTCAACCACAAAATTATATCTCAACCAGCAAATCAATCTCAACTAGCACATAATAATATCTCAAGCAGCACATCATATCTCAAAAGGAACATCATATTTTATCTCAATCAGAACATCATCACATCTCAATCAGCACATTATGATATCTCAACCAGCACATCATATCAAGACCAGCACATCATATTGCAAACAGCACATCATGTCTCAAACAGTAGATCTTATCTAAACCAGCACATCATTCCCATTGCTGTCTTCCCCTATGATGATTGGGGATCGACTCCTTCATACAATACACCATGAACTCTGTCCTACTCCTCTCATTCCAAGTACGAGCAAGGATCCTGAGAGTAAACGGAATCAAGCCAGATCTCGGGCTGTGAGTCAGCTCGGTCCGAAAGAACACAAGAACATAACACTGAGAGGGAAACAGAGCACACAGAGAGAGAGAACACGGAGCCTGTAACATAACACCCACACATATGCTACAACAGGAAGTCTACAGATACATCATCACGCCCAAACAAACTGAAATGTTTTTCATGCAGACCTGAACCCATCTGTCTATTAGGACAGCCTTCCTGCTACTACTGACATGTTAGATGTTAATATGACACGCAGACAGAGGGAATCATCGTTACCATACAGCAGATCTGGTAACATAGCCATTCTAAGCTTTGGCTAGTTCCGACTGAAACATCACCTAGCCGAACTGAAAGAATCCTGTCTGTAACAGCCAATCCTTGAATACACAGTCAGTGTAGACTGGACAACTTTAACAGTTCCAGTACCGAGAAGGAATACCCATAGAATACACTGTCAGTGTAACACTAGACAACTTTAACAGTTCCAGCACCGAGAAGGAATACCCATGGAGTACACAGCCAGTGTAAGACAGTGTCAGCTGGTTCACAATGTGACATTATACCTAGCATATCTGAGAGGACCCCATTTATGATGTAGCCCGTGTGTATGAGACAAGGCCGGTTCTGTGTAGATCTATACAAGCCAGGAGTACGGAGCCCGTGTGTATGAGACAAGGCCGGTTCTGAGTAGATCTATACAAGGCAGGAGTACAGAGCCCGTGTGTATGAGACAAGGCCGGTTCTGAGTAGATCTATACAAGGCAGGAGTACGGAGCCCGTGTGTATGAGACAAGGCCGGTTCTGAGTAGATCTATACAAGGCAGGAGTACAGAGCCCGTGTGTATGAGACAAGGCCGGTTCTGAGTAGATCTATACAAGCCAGGAGTACGGAGCCCGTGTGTATGAGACAAGGCCGGTTCTGAGTAGATCTATACAAGCCAGGAGTACGGAGCCCGTGTGTATGAGACAAGGCCGGTTCTGAGTAGATCTATACAAGGCAGGAGTACGGAGCCCGTGTGTATGAGACAAGGCCGGTTCTGAGTAGATCTATACAAGCCAGGAGTACAGAGCCCGTGTGTATGAGACAAGGCCGGTTCTGAGTAGATCTATACAAGCCAGGAGTACGGAGCCCGTGTGTATGAGACAAGGCCGGTTCTGAGTAGATCTATACAAGGCAGGAGTACGGAGCCCGTGTGTATGAGACAAGGCCGGTTCTGAGTAGATCTATACAAGCCAGGAGTACGGAGCCCGTGTGTATGAGACAAGGCTGGTTCTGAGTAGATCTATACAAGCCAGGAGTACGGAGCCCGTGTGTATGAGACAAGGCCGGTTCTGAGTAGATCTATACAAGCCAGGAGTACGGAGCCCGTGTGTATGAGACAAGGCCGGTTCTGAGTAGATCTATACAAGCCAGGAGTACGGAGCCCGTGTGTATGAGACAAGGCCGGTTCTGAGTAGATCTATACAAGCCAGGAGTACGGAGCCGGGGCGTGTGTATGAGACAAGGCCGGTTCTGAGTAGATCTATACAAGCCAGGAGTACGGAGCCCGTGTGTATGAGACAAGGCCGGTTCTGAGTAGATCTATACAAGCCAGGAGTACGGAGCCCGTGTGTATGAGACAAGGCCGGTTCTGAGTAGATCTATACAAGCCAGGAGTACGGAGCCGGGGCGTGTGTATGAGAGAAGGCCGGTTCTGAGTAGATCTATACAAGCCAGGAGTACGGAGCCCGTGTGTATGAGACAAGGCCGGTTCTGAGTAGATCTATACAAGCCAGGAGTACGGAGCCCGTGTGTATGAGACAAGGCCGGTTCTGAGTAGATCTATACAAGCCAGGAGTACGGAGCCAGTGTGTATGAGACAAGGCCGGTTCTGAGTAGATCTATACAAGCCAGGAGTACGGAGCCGGGGCGTGTGTATGAGACAAGGCCGGTTCTGAGTAGATCTATACAAGCCAGGAGTACGGAGCCGGGGCGTGTGTATGAGACAAGGCCGGTTCTGAGTAGATCTATACAAGCCAGGAGTACGGAGCCCGTGTGTATGAGACAAGGCCGGTTCTGAGTAGATCTATACAAGGCAGGAGTACGGAGCCGGGGCGTGTGTATGAGACAAGGCCGGTTCTGAGTAGATCTATACAAGCCAGGAGTACGGAGCCGGGGCGTGTGTATGAGACAAGGCCGGTTCTGAGTAGATCTATACAAGCCAGGAGTACGGAGCCCGTGTGTATGAGACAAGGCCGGTTCTGAGTAGATCTATACAAGCCAGGAGTACGGAGCCCGTGTGTATGAGACAAGGCCGGTTCTGAGTAGATCTATACAAGCCAGGAGTACGGAGCCCGTGTGTATGAGACAAGGCCGGTACAGTACAGAGAGGGAATACTCCTTTGATACACACTCAGTGTAAAACGAAGCCTCGGCTAGTTCAGTGTGACATAACCTAGCACATCTGAGAGATCCTCGTTTAGACAGTCTACCACTGACTTAGCAGCCAGCCAGTGTATGACGAGGCACGCAACACAACCAGGGAACAAGAGAAGAATACGCATTGGAACCACAGCGAGAGTAACATCAGACCTATTCCCAGTGCAACTTTACCAGCTAACAGCCCTGTACAGAGAGAGTCCTGTCTTGTAACAGAGCAGGGAGTTTCTCCACTATTCCCTGGCTGTCCTCTGATAGTGCCGTGAACGTGATGCATAGAGCTTCTAGTCTGTGATATGTTAGGTTGCTTCCTGTGTGATGCATAGAGCTTCTAGTCTGTGATATGTTAGGTTGCTTCCTGTGTGATGCATAGAGCTTCTAGTCTGTGATATATTAGGTTGCTTCCTGTGTGATGCATGGAGGGGCTAGTCGGTGATGTATTGAGCTGACCGGAATGTCCCTGCTAACATTGAACACTGCCATGTCTCCCTGGCCCGAAGTAGTGTCACCCTGCTCTCTGAATCAACTCATGCGGGGAATACAATGCAACACCACTCAACAGGCTGGGCTTTAATTTCCGTATCAGCTCATTCAAGAAGATAACGGCCTTGCTTCACTGACATTATTGATCAGGCTTGCTTGTACCAGGCTCTCTGATTGGTTGATGGTTGAAAGAAAGGATCTGATTGGCTGATGGTGATGTAGATCCTCAGCCCAGCTATGTCCGACTCGGAGTCTTCCACGGATAATTCCTCGACGTCGTCGGACTCTCTGGATGAAGCCGGGGAGCTGGAAAATGAGGAACAATACCGCAACGGTGGGTGTAGAGCAAGGGGTGGGGGGACATGGTGCAGGGGGGGGGGAGGGGAGGGGACTGTTTGTCATTGTCAGATGTTATGCTCAGTATGTACCGATATATTAACTTAATTATTCCACATTCGGAATAATAATGGTGCAACAATGTTGTGGTTGTGTCTTGTGAGGGGGATTTGGTGCTGTTGAGGTGTTTAACACTGTCTCGTGTTATTTTCAGAATTAGATATAGATTAAGTTAATACACAGTCGGAATATGGGATGCAACAGAGTTCTATTTCTGTATTTAAAGAGGTTCAGCAGAGTTGGTTGGATGTTTGGTGCTGTCTCATCTTAGTTTCGATATATACCAACTTAATTATTTCACATTTGTAATTTGAGATGTAACAATGTCATGTCATGATTATAATTGGGAGAGAAGAGAATTTTTCTGAGGGATGGAGGTAGGGCTGTAACGATTCATCATTTACTGACCTAAACGCGTGTTACAAACTATTATTCTTACAAGTTTATTCATGACTGTAACAGATATGAATTTTTTTCGGCATTTTTACCTGTAATTAGGCAGTAAAATGTTTTGGGGGGAATTTGTTGTCATTTAAGGCCTAGTTTAGAAGAACTGTAATGTCAACATCTGTAAGAATTTGATATATTGTTGAGAAACAACAGATGGCAAAAAAAACCCACGTTTTATTTGTAATTCCGTGAGTACTTTAGCAACGATCCCGAGACCCCAGTCAGTGGGTGTCATGTGTCACAACCTCAGATGTGTCACCCCAGTCAGTGGGTGTCATGTGTCACAACCTCAGATGTGTCACCCCAGTCAGTGGGTGTCATGTGTCACAACCTCAGAGGTGTCACCCCAGTCAGTGGGTGTCATGTGTCACAACCTCAGATGTGTCACCCCAGTCAGTGGGTGTCATGTGTCACAACCTCAGATGTGTCACCCCAGTCAGTGGGTGTCATGTGTCACAACCTCAGATGTGTCACCCCAGTCAGTGGGTGTCATGTGTCACAACCTCAGATGTGTCACCCCAGTCAGTGGGTGTCATGTGTCACAACCTCAGATGTGTCACCCCAGTCAGTGGGTGTCATGTGTCACAACCTCAGATGTGTCACCCCAGTCAGTGGGTGTCATGTGTCACAACCTCAGATGTGTCACCCCAGTCAGTGGGTGTCATGTGTCACAACCTCAGATGTGTCACCCCAGTCAGTGGGTGTCATGTGTCACAACCTCAGATGTGTCACCCCAGTCAGTGGGTGTCATGTGTCACAACCTCAGATGTGTCCCGAGACCCCAGTCAGTGGGTGTCATGTGTCACAACCTCAGATGTGTCACTCTATGTGTCAAGTATGAATAATTCATCTCACCAGCTCCGCTCTCTGTACGAGATAATCAGTCAACAATTGATCACCTATAGTCTGTCAGCCAGACTCTGAAATACTTTTTCTAAGATGACTTCTAAGTTTGACTTAAGGTCTTAAAATAAGGAAAAATCTAAATTCTTCCTCCTATTAATTTCATAAATTTCTACAATTTGAGATTAATTCACAGTACTATAGTGGAGTCTATTTGGTAGCCTACTGATCAGCTTTCCTCAATGAAGGCCGTAATATAACTTGTCTTTCTCCCTACGTGGCAGGATTGTATAAATCTTCTGTGACATAGAGAGGTAGGATGATACGAGTTTGTATCTCCTCTGTGGTGCTATAGTAAGGTGTAACACAGTGGCAGGATTGTATAAATCCTCTGTGATATAGAGAGGTGGGATTATGCTAGTTTTTATCTCCTCTTTGGTGCTATAGTAACGTGTAACACACTAACAGGATTGTATAAATCCTATATGATATAGAGAGGTGGGATGATACAAGTTTGTATCTCCTCTGTGGTGATATAGTAAGGTGTAACACACTAACAGGATTGTATAAATCATATATGATATAGAGAGGTGGGATGATACAAGTTTGTATCTCCTCTGTGGTGATATAGTAAGGTGTAACACAGTGCCAGGATTGTATAAATCCTATATGATATAGAGAGGTGGGATGATACAAGTTTCTATCTCCTCTGTGGTGCTATAGTAAGGTGTAACACACTGGCAGGATTGTATAAATCCTATATGATATAGAGAGGTGGGATGATACAAGTTTGTATCTCCTCTGTGGTGCTATAGTATGGTGTAACACACTGGCAGGATTGTATAAATCCTATATGATATAGAGAGGTGGGATTATGCTAGTTTGTATCTCCTCTGTGGTGCTATAGTAAGGTGTAACACAGTGCCAGGATTGTATAAATCCTATATGATATAGAGAGGTGGGATGATACAAGTTTGTATCTCCTCTGTGGTGCTATAGTAAGGTGTAACACAGTGGCAGGATTGTATAAATCCTATATGATATAGAGAGGTGGGATGATACGAGTTTCTATCTCCTCTGTGGTGCTATAGTAAGGTGTAACACACTGGCAGGATTGTATAAATCCTATATGATATAGAGAGGTGGGATGATACAAGTTTGTATCTCCTCTGTGGTGCTATAGTAAGGTGTAACACACTGGCAGGATTGTATAAATCCTATATGATATAGAGAGGTGGGATTATGCTAGTTTGTATCTCCTCTGTGGTGCTATAGTAAGGTGTAACACAGTGGCAGGATTGTATAAATCCTATATGATATAGAGAGGTGGGATGATACAAGTTTGTATCTCCTCTGTGGTGCTATAGTAAGGTGTAACACAGTGGCAGGATTGTATAAATCCTATATGATATAGAGAGGTGGGATGATACGAGTTTCTATCTCCTCTGTGGTGCTATAGTAAGGTGTAACACACTGGCAGGATTGTATAAATCCTATATGATATAGAGAGGTGGGATGATACAAGTTTGTATCTCCTCTGTGGTGCTATAGTAAGGTGTAACACACTGGCAGGATTGTATAAATCCTATATGATATAGAGAGGTGGGATTATGCTAGTTTGTATCTCCTCTGTGGTGCTATAGTAAGGTGTAACACAGTGGCAGGATTGTATAAATCCTATATGATATAGAGAGGTGGGATGATACAAGTTTGTATCTCCTCTGTGGTGCTATAGTAAGGTGTAACACACTGGCAGGATTGTATAAATCCTATCTGATATAGAGAGGTGGGATTATGCTAGTTTGTATCTCCTCTGTGGTGCTATAGTATGGTGTAACACACTGGCAGGATTGTATAAATCCTATATGACATAGAGAGGTGGGATTATGCTAGTTTGTATCTCCTCTGTGGTGCTATAGTAAGGTGTAACACACTGGCAGGTTTGTATAAATCCTATCTGATATAGAGAGGTGGGATTATGCTAGTTTGTATCTCCTCTGTGGTGCTATAGTAAGGTGTAACACACTGGCAGGATTGTATAAATCCTATATGATATAGAGAGGTGGGATTATGCTAGTTTGTATCTCCTCTGTGGTGCTATAGTAAGGTGTAACATAGTGGCAGGATTGTATAAATCCTATCTGATATAGAGAGGTGGGATGATACAAGTTTGTATCTCCTCTGTGGTGCTATAGTAAGGTGTAACACAGTGGTAGGATTGTATAAATCCTATATGACATAGAGAGGTGGGATGATACGAGTTTGTATCTCCTCTGTGATGCTGTAGTATGGTGTAAGCTTTCTGTTTTGCTGTTTTGCTGTTTTGAGGGCTCTTGACAATATCATTTATGTAGTTATTAGCATATACAACACCTCACATGCTATAGTGAGGGAATACTACAAGGAAATATTGACTTGTAGCTCCTTTGACTGCGCTATAATGAGGGAATACTACAAGGAAATATTGACTTGTAGCTCCTTTGACTGCGCTATAGTGAGGGTATACTACAAGGAAATATTGACTTGTAGCTCCTTTGACTGCGCTATAGTGAGGGTTTGGTTCAGACAGATGGAATAGCCTCTCAGTCTGTGCCAGTGCTACACCAGCCCAACCAAGCCAGCTGTCAGTGGTGGAGGGAGCGTTATAACGAGGGAGTCTTGTGTTTACTGTAGTATAAGGATCAATACCAGCCTGGGTTGTAATCATTGATTCAGTGTGGGACAGTCTTATAGTGAGGGTTTCCATGTATGTGGAGTACAATGAAGAAGGAAGAAGAGAGGAGAGAAGCCAGTTGTTAGCTTGGCTTTATACTGAGGACTAGGAAGAAGAGAGGAGAGAAGCCAGTTGTTAGCTTGGCTTGATACTGAGGACTGGGATTATGATGGTGATATTACATAGTGGCAGTGATCTAGTAGGAGAGTTGTGTGGGTGATACGGATGAGGAAGATATCACATGATATCACCAGCACCAAGCACAAGGTCAGTCTGACTCTGTGTGGGGATGATACTTTGTATTTTACAGGAGCCCGTCTGAACATCTGCTTACTCTCACATCCAGCCATTCTTGTGATGAAGGTCAAGGTCAGATAATCTGAGAGGAATGTTGCACTGTAATAACGGAGAAGAGACTGGCAGAGGAAACTGAGTACTGTGTGATATAGAAGAAGCAAGTGTTGAATATAGAGGAACCAAGTGTTGAATATAGAGGAACCAAGTGTTAATATAAAGGAACCAAGTGTTGAATATAGAGGAACCAAGTGTTGAATATAGAGGAACCAAGTGTTGAATATAAAGGAACCAAGTGTTGAATATAGAGGAACCAAGTGTTGAATATAGAGGAACCAAGTGTTGAATATAGAGGAACCAAGTGTTGAATATAGAGGAAACAAAGGTTGGTTATTGAAGAACTTATGTTGAATATAGAAGAAGCAAGTGTTGAGTATAGAGGAACCAAGTGTTGAGTATAGAGGAAACAAAGGTTGGTTATTGAAGAACTTAGTGTGGAATATAGAGGAACCAAATGTTGAATATAGAGGAACCAAATGATTAATATATATATAGAAGAAGCGAAGGTTTGATAAAGAGGATCCAAGTGTTGAATAATTTTGAGGAACTTAGTTTAAGAGTCATGTGTTTTATAATATTCAGGAACTTAGTTTAAGAGCCATGTGTTAAATAATATTGAGGAACTAAGTTTAAGAGCCATGTGTTAAATAATATTGAGGAACTAAGTTTAAGAGCCATGTCTTTGATAATATTGAGGAACTAAGTTTAAGAGTCATGTGTTTGATAATATTGAGGAACTAAGTTTAAGAGCAATGTGTTTGATAATATTGAGGAACTAAGTTTAAGGGCCATGTGTTTGATAATATTGAGGAACTAAGTTTAAGAGCAATGTGTTTGATAATATTGAGGAACTTAGTTTAAGAGTCATGTGTTAAATAATATTGAGGAACTAAGTTTAAGAGCAATGTGTTTGATAATATTGAGGAACTAAGTTTAAGAGTCATGTGTTAAATAATATTGAGAAACTAAGTTTAAGAGCAATGTGTTTGATAATATTGAGGAACTAAGTTTAAGAGTCATGTGTTAAATAATATTGAGGAACTAAGTTTAAGAGTCATGTGTTAAATAATATTGAGGAACTAAGTTTAAGAGCAATGTGTTTGATAATATTGAGGAACTAAGTTTAAGAGTCATGTGTTAAATAATATTGAGGAACTAAGTTTAAGAGCAATGTGTTTGATAATATTGAGGAACTAACTTTAAGAGCAATGTGTTTGATAATATTGAGGAACTAAGTTTAAGAGTCATGTGTTAAATAATATTGAGGAACTTAGTTTAAGAGTCATGTGTTTGATAATATTGAGGAACTAAGTTTAAGAGTCATGTGTTTGATAATATTGAGGAACTAAGTTTAAGAGTCATGCCATGGATAATATTGAGAAACTAAATTTAAGAGCCATGCCATGGATAATATTGAGAAACTAAATTTAAGAGCCATGCCTTAGATAATATTGAGAAACTGAATTAAAGAGCCATGCCTTAGATAATATTGAGAAACTAAATTTAAGAGCAATGCCTTAGATAATATTGAGAAACTGAATTAAAGAGCCATGCCTTGGATATAGAAGAACGAAGTTTTGGATGTATCAAAATGATGATACAATAACATCAGAGTTTTACAAGTGGTGTCACATTTCCATTTTCCCTTGTCAACATCTTGAGAGAAAAAGTTTTGATGCGGGGGTTTGAAACTGATGTAAGCTGAAACCAGAAACAAATTACTTATTTTTCTAGGCCTTATATTGGTATTTCATATCACGTTTGTATCAGCCCAAGAGCTTAAGCTCGAGGGCTGATGTTGGTCGAGGGCTGATGTTGGACGAGGGCTGATGTTGGTCGAGGGATGATGTTGGTCGAGGGATGTTGGTCGAGGGATGATGTTGGTCGAGGGCTGATGTTAGACGAGGGATGATGTTGGTCGAGGGCTGATGTTAGACGAGGGCTAATGTTAGACGAGGGCTGATGTTAGACGAGGGATGATGTTGGTCGAGGGCTGATGTTAGACGAGGGATGATGTTGGTCGAGGGATGATGTTAGACGAGGGATGATGTTAGACAAGGGATGATGTTGGTCGAGGGCTGATGTTAGACGAGGGCTGATGTTGGTCGAGGGCTAATGTTAGACGAGGGCTGATGTTGGTCGAGGGCTGATGTTAGACGAGGGATGATGTTGGTCGAGTGCTGATGTTGGTCGAGGGCTAATGTTAGACAAGGGATGATGTTGATCGAGGGCTGATGTTAGACAAGGGATGATGTTGATCGAGGGCTGATGTTGGACAAGGGATGATGTTGATCGAGGGATGATGTTAGACAAGGGATGATGTTGATCGAGGGCTGATGTTGGTCGAGGGCTGATGTTAGACAAGGGATGATGTTAGACAAGGGATGATGTTGATCGAGGGCTGATGTTGGACAAGGGATGATGTTGGTCGAGGGCTGATGTTAGACAAGGGATGATGTTGATCGAGGGCTGATGTTAGACAAGGGATGATGTTGATCGAGGGATGATGTTGATCGAGGGCTGATGTTGGACAAGGGATGATGTTGATCGAGGGATGATGTTAGACAAGGGATGATGTTGATCGAGGGCTGATGTTGGACAAGGGATGATGTTGATCGAGGGATGATGTTAGACAAGGGATGATGTTGATCGAGGGCTGATGTTGGACGAGGGATGATGTTGGTCGAGGCCTGATGTTAGACGAGGGATGATGTTGGTCGAGGGATGATGTTGGTCGAGGGCTGATGTTGGTCGAGGGCTGATGTTAGACGAGGGCTGATGTTGGTCGAGGGCTGATGTTAGACGAGGGATGATGTTGGTCGAGGGCTGATGTTAGACGAGGGCTGATGTTAGACGAGGGCTGATGTTGGTCGAGGGCTGATGTTAGACAAGGGATGATGTTGGTCGAGGGATGTTGGTCGAGGGATGTTGGTCGAGGGCTGATGTTAGACGAGGGATGATGTTGGTCGAGGGCTGATGTTAGACGAGGGCTAATGTTAGACGAGGGATGATGTTGGTCGAGGGCTAATGTTAGACGAGGGATGATGTTGGTTGAGGGATGATGTTGGTCGAGGGCTGATGTTAGACGAGGGATGATGTTGGTCGAGGGCTGATGTTAGACGAGGGCTAATGTTAGACGAGGGATGATGTTGGTCGAGGGCTAATGTTAGACGAGGGATGATGTTAGACGAGGGATGATGTTGGTCGAGGGCTGATGTTAGACGAAGGATGATTTTGGTCGAGGGCTGATGTTAGACGAGGGCTGATGTTAGACGAGGGCTGATGTTGGTCGAGGGCTGATGTTAGACGAGGGATGATGTTGGTCGAGGGATGTTGGTCGAGGGCTGATGTTAGACGAGGGATGATGTTGGTCGAGGGCTGATGTTAGACGAGGGCTAATGTTAGACGAGGGCTGATGTTGGTCGAGGGCTGATGTTAGACGAGGGATGATGTTGGTCGAGGGATGATGTTAGACGAGGGCTAATGTTAGACGAGGGATGATGTTGGTCGAGGGCTAATGTTAAACGAGGGATGATGTTGGTCGAGGGATGTTGGTCGAGGGCTGATGTTAGACGAGGGATGTTGTTGGTCGAGGGATGTTGGTCGAGGGATGATGTTGGTCGAGGGATGTTGGTCGAGGGCTGATGTTAGACGAGGGATGTTGTTGGTCGAGGGATGTTGGTCGAAGGCTGATGTTAGACGAAGGATGTTGTTGGTCGAGGGATGTTGGTTGAGGGCTGATGTTAGACGAGGGATGATGTTGGTCGAGGGATGTTGGTCGAGGGCTGATGTTAGACGAGGGATGATGTTGGTCCAGGGCTGATGTTAGACGAGGGCTGATGTTGGTCGAGGGCTAATGTTAGACGAGGGATGATGTTGGTCGAGGCCTGATGTTAGACGAGGGCTGATGTTGGTCGAGGGCTGATGTTAGACGGGGGATGATGTTGGTCGAGGGCTGATGTTAGACGAGGGATGATGTTAGACGAGGGATGATGTTAGACGAGGGATGATGTTGGTCGAGGGATGATGTTGGTCGAGGGCTGATGTTAGACGGGGGATGATGTTGGTCGAGGGCTGATGTTAGACGAGGGATGATGTTGGTCGAGGGCTGATGTTGGTCGAGGGCTGATGTTAGACGAGGGATGATGTTGGTCGAGGGCTGATGTTAGACGAGGGCTGATGTTGGTCGAGGGCTGATGTTAGACGAGGGATGATGTTGGTCGAGGGATGATGTTAGACGAGGGATGATGTTGGTCGAGGGCTGATGTTAGACGAGGGATGATGTTGGTCGAGGGATGATGTTGGTCGAGGGATGATGTTGGTCGAGGGCTGATGTTGGTCGAGGGATGATGTTGGTCGAGGGCTGATGTTAGACGAGGGATGATGTTGGTCGAGGGCTGATGTTAGACGAGGGCTGATGTTGGTCGAGGGATGATGTTAGACGAGGGATGATGTTGGTCGAGGGATGTTGTTAGACGAGGGATGTTGTTAGACGAGGGCTGATGTTGGTCGAGGGATGATGTTAGACGAGGGCTGATGTTGGTCGAGGGATGATGTTAGACGGGGAATGATGTTGGTCGAGGGCTGATGTTGGTCGAGGGCTGATGTTAGACGAGGGATGATGTTGGTCGAGGGCTGATGTTAGACGAAGGATGATGTTGGTCGAGGGCTGATGTTGGACGAGGGATGATGTTGGTCGAGTGCTGATGTTAGACGAGGGATGATGTTAGACGAGGGAAAACCTCTAGAAAAACCTAGTAGAGAGTCGCGTCAGCCAACATATCGAATTGACCAATCAGAACTCAGCTTACCAAGCCACAATAGTCTGCCTTCGCACGTTTAACGTTGGCAGGTCATAGGTCTCAGAAAGGTCGGCTGACGCGACCCTCTACTAGACCTTTTTTTGTCTCAGTATAGGAGTGAAACGGATAATATTGAGGCTAGGTTTATTTAGACTGAGCTCCAGCTCTACTCACAGTAGGGATTTCTGGGAAGTCACGCTTCACTGACCACAGATTCACGGCTAATTAGGCATTGTATTCTTAAAGTCTTTTTTTTAGCATGTTAATGTCCAATTTAAGGAATACAAACTTGAGTCTATTTGCAATCCCGTCTTTATGAATCCTGAAAAAGGCAATAGATCATTTAAGTCTCTCTATAAAATCATTATATATACATGTAAACAATTCTGTGTACATGTATTGTAGTAGAAGATGAAAACATTACCTGCTTTGTTAAAAGTGGAATATTCTTGAAACTCAAATCACCTCACTTCACCTCACCTCACCTCACCTCACCTTACCTCACCTCACCTCACCTCACCTCACCTCACCTCACCTCACCTCACCTCACCTCACCTCACCTCACCTCACCTCACATAAGATCAAAACTATATTATGGTCCATTCATCTGTTTCTATAGGTCATCACAGCACTTTTCCCGCTTTTGAAACTCTCGTAAACATGATTCTTTATGAACCACAATGCAATAAAGTCTTCTTATTAGTGGGAGCCTACATAAACAGATAAGGCATAAATCAATTTAATCTTGTTTGTTTGACGGCCTTTCATGCTCTGGCATCAACTGGGTGACAGTCCTTATTTGGGTATTATGTGGACACCAGGTGATTATGGTGACCTTGACATATTTCACAATGTCACTATCGTGGTACATATCATATGGTGAGGTTCCGGTATCAAATGGTGAGGTTCCGGTATCATATGGTGAGGTTCCTGTATCATATGGTGAGGTTCCGGTATCAAATGGTGAGGTTCCTGTATCATATGGTGAGGTTCCTGTATCATATGGTGAGGTTCCGGTATCAAATGGTGAGGTTCCTGTATCATATGGTGAGGTTCCAGTATCATATGGTGAGGTTCCGGTATCATATGGTGAGGTTCCGGTATCATATGGTGAGGTTCCTGTATCATATGGTGAGGTTCCGGTATCAAATGGTGAGGTTCCGGTATCATATGGGGAGGTTCCTGTATCATATGGTGAGGTTCCAGTATCATATGGTGAGGTTCCGGTATCATATGGTGAGGTTCCTGTATCATATGGTGAGGTTCCAGTATCATGTCGAGGTTCCGGTATCATATGGTGAGGTTCCGGTATCATATGGTGAGGTTCCGGTATCATATGGTGAGGTTCCGGTATCAAAACATCTCTAGACATTTCTCCTGATGAAACCGTGACATCTGTGACATATTAATCGCAATGAAATGCTGAATCCATTTCTCATCTCTTGTGACAATTATCAATTTTTTTTTTTTTCTGTATTGTAGATTTGAGCACTCAATTTTTAAAGCAACCAAATATGAAAGAATTCAATCTGACCAGTGTCATTTTTCCCCACCAATCATAACTAAGCCTATTTCTTCCGTCCAATCAGATTTGAGCACAGACGAGCTGGGGGACAGAGTGGACAACGAGAGCTGGGCGGAGGGCGTCGATCATGTGACCTGCCACAAGTCGGAGGTCAGCTCGCCCAGCCAAATCAGTGATGTCGAACACGAACTCTATATGCTGCTCAACGACCTTGACCTTGAAAGGTGAGAGTTTAAATTTGAGGTAGTCGTTATTCACATTCAAGTATAAAGTGCCCTATCTGCTGACTGACATCAATCTAAATAAATTTAGATCAACAGGTTTTATGTTTGGTCATACCTTGTTGATCTAAGATTGGCCCGTAAGGCGTTGTGTTAAAGATGCGTCATGCACAAGATCCAGAAGGGTTGATGAGTTGAGGTCATGTTTGTATCAATAATTGTGATGTTACAAGAATGCTTCTATCAATGATAGTGTTACAGGAAAGGTTCTTACAATGATTGTGATGTTACAGGAACGCGTTGATGCGGGAGATTCAGACGGAAGATGAGTTGAGGGAATGCTTCTTCCAACAGCTGGAGGTTCTCTCTCAGAAACTGGAGGCTCTGCCGCTCTCCGAGAACGTGAGTAGGAACCTTCAAACAGTCAACTTACGGTACTACTACCTCTGTGTCAACACAAGTTGACTTGTCTCTTTATATCTCCACCTCTGTTCCAGTACAACCTGCAGACAGACATGATGCGCCGTCAGGTTGAATATGAGGCCAAGAAGCTGGAGGAAGCCATGACGGAGAAGTTTGGGACGAGTGAGCACATCGCCAAGAGACAGGAAGCGAGACTGCAGCGTATCAGAAACATAGAAGCCGAGATGCTTCTACTTCAGCAGAGACACCGGGAGCAGCAAGTGAGAGCTTGAGTTTCCTCCCTTTACCTGAGTTGTCTCCCTTTACCTGAATTGTCTCTCCACCCTAATTGCCTCCCACTACCTGAATTGCATCCCACTACCTGAGTTGCCTCCTTTTACCTGAGTAGCCTCCCTTAACCTGATTTGCCTCCCACTACCTGAGTTGCCTCCTTTTACCTGAGTAGCCTCCCTTAACCTGAATTGTCTCCCACTACCTGAGTTGCCTCCTTTTACCTGAGTTGCCTCCCTTTACCTGAGTTGTCTCCCTTTACCTGAATTGTCTCCCTTTATCTGAGTTGTCTCCCTTTACCTGAATTGTCTCCCTTTACCCAAGTCACCTCCTCCTACCATGATTGCCTCCCTTTACCTGAGTTGCCTCCCTTTACCTGAGTTCAGTTGCCTCCCTTTATCTGAGTTGTAACCCTTTACCCAAGTTACAACCCCACCTCATTATTGCCTCCCTTTACCTAAGTTGCCTCCCTTTACCTGAGTTGCCTCCCTTTACCTAAGGTGCCTCCCTTTACCTGAGTTGCCTCCCTTTACCTGAGTTGCCTCCCTTTACCTAAGGTGCCTCCCTTTACCTGAGTTTCCTCCCTTTATCTGAGTTGCCTCCCTTTACCCGATCTATGTTGTCCTCCTTTACCTGAGTTGCCTCCCTTTTCCCGAGTTGCCTCCCTTTACCTAAGTTGCCTCCCTTTACCTGAGTTTCCTCCCTTTATCTGAGTTGCCTCCCTTTACCTAGGTTGCCTCCCTGTAGCTGAGGACCTGAGTTTCTTCTGTTTACCTGAGTTGTCTCTCTGTATCCGAGGACCCAAGTTGCTCCCTTTTCCCAACTTGTGTATTTTACCATCACCTTTACCTATCACTATAAAAGCAATACATCACCAATGCTCAGACTGGATTATTTGAACTTAAACAATCTGACATGTGATGTAAATATTCCCCTCGCATCAAAGCCCACTGCAGAGACTGCGGCACGTTCAGTATTTGATTCCAGTCAGCAATATAGTGTCTGTTCAATGAAATACATATTTTTGACCATGTGCTAATGTACAAAGTATTTAAAAGATAAAATGGGAGATGTTCAGATGACCTTTCTGCCACTATTCCTTCTCTAACACTTCTCTGTTTGAAATCATCTTAATCGTAAAAACTTCTACTTTCCTCCAGTTGATGAAACAGCGTCAGAATGGAGTGGATGTGTCGGGGAGCCCCGTGTTTGATTCAACGTCCGGGCGGTCTGGCAGTGGGGTCAGTGTGGGGACGAACACAGCTCTGTGTGGAGAGGTTAGTGATGTTGATAATGTTTGACTAGAGGTATAAGAGCGGTCTGGCAGTGGGGTCAGTGTGGGGACGAACACAGCTCTGTGTGGAGAGGTTAGTGAAGTTGATAATGTCTGACTAGAGGTATAAGAGCGGTCTGGCAGTGGGGTCAGTGTGGGGACGAACACAGCTCTGTGTGGAGAGGTTAGTTGATAATGTTTGACCAGTGGTATAAGAGCACTAGTAATACCAGACAACTGTAGATAACAGATACACAAAGGAAGTGTGGTGCCGTGATAGTCTAGGGAGTAGCACTTCTCTGTGTTGAGAGGATGGAGAAGTTATATCCTTCATTGACCTGTTACGTAAGCAGAATGGGATATGTGAGCAATGCTCACTTTTGTCTTGTCGTATCTAGTACCAGAGCCATATCAAAGCCCCATTGCACCACCTTATCTGCGGGATCTCATTGACGAGTATGAACCAACCAGAGCTCCTAGATCAGAAGACATCTTTCTAGTGTTCCAAAACCCAGCAGAACACGTTTTGGTGACGGCAGCCCTCAGATCAGGAGGACAACATCTTTCATGGTCCCAAAACCCAGAGAGCTGATATTTTATGTACAGGCACCATGGCATATGGGGATTCTAATTTGTAACTTTTGTGACCCTGTGACCCCAATTCAGGGCCACAGGGGCCACACCCTTAAAACCTATGTTCGTCTTCTTCTCCAGAACCAATGACTCTAGAGAGCTGACAGTTTGTGTGCAGGCACCTTGGCATGTAGGGATTCTAATTTGTAACTTTTGTGACCCCAATTATTTCTAAGAATCTAAGGGACCATGCCCTAAAAACTTATTTTCATCTTCTTCTCCAGAAGCAGAAGGCCTAGAAAGCTGAAACCTTGTGTACAAAGTTCTTATCTAGTGAGGATTATAAATTGTAGCTTTGGTTGCCCCATGGCTCCTTCTAAGGGGGCACAACATTGGCCTAACCCCATAGCGAAATCAAATGTAAAACCTGATAAGCTACAGTGCCGATGGCTCTATTTTTCTCAAAAACTATTTAAGATAGGTTAACCAAACTTGCTCTGTGTCCTCATTGTATCAATACCTTGATGGAGTTCGAAAATCAGAACCGCAAAATTATTTTTTACGGTGTTATTGCCCTTGTTTTGAGATTTTGGACTCTGTTCTAGGGAGTCGTCAAAGGGGACAATTTTTCTCAGAAACTATTAGAGATAGAATAACAACAATTGTACTGTGTCTTTAGGGTTTCAATACCATGATGGAGTTTAAAAATGAGGTAAATGCAATTACTTATTACAGGGTTACAGCCCATTCAAGAAAATATTGGGAGCTTTGATGAAAACTTATTTGGCAGGGGATGTTGATGACCATGTCGTCTTGTTATAACTAGGAATGTTTGTCTACACAAGTAACAAATTAACCCCAAGTCACTTGTATTAACCCTTTCATCTTAAGGAAACTCATTTACTGATAACAAATATGTCTTTGATCCTAATGAGTTGTTTGAATGTAAGAAAGGGTTAAAGCACTTATGCACCCATTAAAGTCAGCAAATGGTGAATTACTAATGATTGACGATTGTTGCAGATATTTGTCCCGAAGCCAGGTGCAGACAACGCCCGTGCGAGTGACCGTATGCTGTTCACAGTGTCCGGTGGGAAGGTGAGGGTCAGTATTGCTGCCCAGACCGCAGACGTGATTATACAAGAAAACCCGGACATTCTACAGGCAAACATTGCACAGAACAACTCGCTGTCTTCCATCTACCATGGCTCCTGGCCCATTGGCAAGGGTGAGTTCAGTGTTAGGCTTACTAGGGTGAGTTCAGTGTTAGGCTTACTAGGGTGAGTTCAGTGTGAGGCTTACTGTGGCTCCTGGCCCAGAGGCAAGGGTGAGTTCAGTGTTAGGCTTACTGTGGCTCCTGGCCCATTGGCAAGGGTGAGTTCAGTGTTAGGCTTACTGTGGCTCCTGGCCCATTGGCAAGGGTGAGTTCAGTGTTAGGCTTACTAGGGTGAGTTCAGTGTTAGGCTTACTAGGGTGAGTTCAGTGTTAGGCTTACTGTGGCTCCTGGCCCATTGGCAAGGGTGAGTTCAGTGTTAGGCTTACTAGGGTGAGTTCAGTGTTAGGCTTACTAGGGTGAGTTCAGTGTTAGGCTTACTGTGGCTCCTGGCCCATTGGCAAGGGTGAGTTCAGTGTTAGGCTTACTAGGGTGAGTTCAGTGTTAAGCTTACTAGGGTGAGTTCAGTGTTAGGCTTACTGTGGCTCCTGGCCCATTGGCAAGGGTGAGTTCAGTGTTAGGCTTACTAGGGTGAGTTCAGTGTTAAGCTTACTGTGGCTCCTGGCCCATAGGCAAGGGTGAGTTCAGTGTTAAGCTTACTGTGGCTCCTGGCCCATAGGCAAGGGTGAGTTCAGTGTTAAGCTTACTAGGGTGAGTTCAGTGTTAAGCTTACTGTGGCTCCTGGCCCATAGGCAAGGGTGAGTTCAGTGTTAAGCTTACTGTGGCTCCTGGCCCATTGGCAAGGGTGAGTTCAGTGTTAGGCTTACTAGGGTGAGTTCAGTGTTAGGCTTACTGTAGCTCCTGGCCCATAGGCAAGGGTGAGTTCAGTGTTAGGCTTACTGTAGCTCCTGGCCCATAGGCAAGGGTGAGTTCAGTGTTAGGCTTACTGTGGCTCCTGGCCTATTGGCAAGGGTGAGTTCAGTGTTAGGCTTACTGTGGCTCCTGGCCTATTGGCAAGGGTGAGTTCAGTGTTAGGCTTACTGTGGCTCCTGGCCTATTGGCAAGGGTGAGTTCAGTGTGAGGCTTACTGTGGCTCCTGGCCTATTGGCAAGGGTGAGTTCAGTGTTAAGCTTACTGTGGCTCCTGGCCCATTGGCAAGGGTGAGTTCAGTGTTAGGCTTACTGTGGCTCCTGGCCCATTGGCAAGGGTGAGTTCAGTGTTAGACTTACTAGGGTGAGTTCAGTGTTAGGCTTACTGTAGCTCCTGGCCCATAGGCAAGGGTGAGTTCAGTGTTAGGCTTACTGTGGCTCCTGGCCTATTGGCAAGGGTGAGTTCAGTGTGAGGCTTACTGTGGCTCCTGGCCTATTGGCAAGGGTGAGTTCAGTGTTAGGCTTACTGTGGCTCCTGGCCTATTGGCAAGGGTGAGTTCAGTGTGAGGCTTACTGTGGCTCCTGGCCTATTGGCAAGGGTGAGTTCAGTGTGAGGCTTACTGTAGCTCCTGGCCCATAGGCAAGGGTGAGTTCAGTGTTAGGCTTACTGTGGCTCCTGGCCCAGAGGCAAGGGTGAGTTCAGTGTTAGGCTTACTGTGGCTCCTGGCCTATTGGCAAGGGTGAGTTCAGTGTTAGGCTTACTGTGGCTCCTGGCCCATAGGCAAGGGTGAGTTCAGTGTTAGGCTTACCGCGGCTCCTGGCCCATTGGCAAGGGTGTGTTCAGTGTTAGGCTTACTGTAGCTCCTGGCCCATAGGCAAGGGTGAGTTCAGTGTTAGGCTTACTAGGGTGAGTTCAGTGTTAGGCTTACTGTGGCTCCTGGCCCATTGGCAAGGGTGAGTTCAGTGTTAGGCTTACTGTAGCTCCTGGCCTATTGGCAAGGGTGAGTTCAGTGTTAAGCTTACTGTGGCTCCTGGCCCATTGGCAAGGGTGAGTTCAGTGTTAGGCTTACTAGGGTGAGTTCAGTGTTAGGCTTACTGTGGCTCCTGGCCCATTGGCAAGGGTGAGTTCAGTGTTAGGCTTACTGTAGCTCCTGGCCTATTGGCAAGGGTGAGTTCAGTGTTAAGCTTACTGTGGCTCCTGGCCCATTGGCAAGGGTGAGTTCAGTGTTAGGCTTACTGTAGCTCCTGGCCCATAGGCAAGGGTGAGTTCAGTGTTAAGCTTACTGTGGCTCCTGGCCCATTGGCAAGGGTGAGTTCAGTGTTAGGCTTACTAGGGTGAGTTCAGTGTTAGGCTTACTGTAGCTCCTGGCCCATAGGCAAGGGTGAGTTCAGTGTTAGGCTTACTGTGGCTCCTGGCCTATTGGCAAGGGTGAGTTCAGTGTGAGGCTTACTGTGGCTCCTGGCCTATTGGCAAGGGTGAGTTCAGTGTGAGGCTTACTGTGGCTCCTGGCCCATAGGCAAGGGTGAGTTCAGTGTTAGGCTTACTGTGGCTCCTGGCCCATTGGCAAGGGTGAGTTCAGTGTGAGGCTTACTGTGGCTCCTGGCCTATTGGCAAGGGTGAGTTTAGTGTTAGGCTTACTGTGGCTCCTGGCCTATTGGCAAGGGTGAGTTCAGTGTTAAGCTTACTGTGGCTCCTGGCCTATTGGCAAGGGTGAGTTCAGTGTTAAGCTTACTGTGGCTCCTGGCCTATTGGCAAGGGTGAGTTCAGCGTTAGGCTTACTAGGGTGAGTTCAGTGTTAGGCTTACTGTGGCTCCTGGCCTATTGGCAAGGGTGAGTTCAGTGTTAGGCTTACTGTGGCTCCTGGCCTATTGGCAAGGGTGAGTTCAGTGTTAGGCTTACTGTGGCTCCTGGCCTATTGGCAAGGGTGAGTTCAGTGTTAGGCTTACTGTGGCTCCTGGCCTATTGGCAAGGGTGAGTTCAGTGTTAGGCTTACTGTGGCTCCTGGCCTATTGGCAAGGGTGAGTTCAGTGTTAGGCTTACTGTGGCTCCTGGCCTATTGGCAAGGGTGAGTTCAGTGTGAGGCTTACTGTGGCTCCTGGCCCATAGGCAAGGGTGAGTTCAGTGTTAAGCTTACTGTGGCTCCTGGCCCATTGGCAAGGGTGAGTTCAGTGTTAGGCTTACTAGGGTGAGTTCAGTGTTAAGCTTACTGTGGCTCCTGGCCCATAGGCAAGGGTGAGTTCAGTGTTAGGCTTACTGTAGCTCCTGGCCCATAGGCAAGGGTGAGTTCAGTGTTAGGCTTACTGTGGCTCCTGGCCTATTGGCAAGGGTGAGTTCAGTGTTAGGCTTACTGTGGCTCCTGGCCTATTGGCAAGGGTGAGTTCAGTGTTAGGCTTACTGTGGCTCCTGGCCTATTGGCAAGGGTGAGTTCAGTGTGAGGCTTACTGTGGCTCCTGGCCTATTGGCAAGGGTGAGTTCAGTGTTAAGCTTACTGTGGCTCCTGGCCCATAGGCAAGGGTGAGTTCAGTGTTAGGCTTACTGTGGCTCCTGGCCCATTGGCAAGGGTGAGTTCAGTGTTAGGCTTACTGTGGCTCCTGGCCCATTGGCAAGGGTGAGTTCAGTGTTAGACTTACTAGGGTGAGTTCAGTGTTAGGCTTACTGTAGCTCCTGGCCCATAGGCAAGGGTGAGTTCAGTGTTAGGCTTACTGTGGCTCCTGGCCTATTGGCAAGGGTGAGTTCAGTGTGAGGCTTACTGTGGCTCCTGGCCTATTGGCAAGGGTGAGTTCAGTGTTAGGCTTACTGTGGCTCCTGGCCTATTGGCAAGGGTGAGTTCAGTGTGAGGCTTACTGTGGCTCCTGGCCTATTGGCAAGGGTGAGTTCAGTGTGAGGCTTACTGTAGCTCCTGGCCCATAGGCAAGGGTGAGTTCAGTGTTAGGCTTACTGTGGCTCCTGGCCCAGAGGCAAGGGTGAGTTCAGTGTTAGGCTTACTGTGGCTCCTGGCCTATTGGCAAGGGTGAGTTCAGTGTTAGGCTTACTGTGGCTCCTGGCCCATAGGCAAGGGTGAGTTCAGTGTTAGGCTTACCGCGGCTCCTGGCCCATTGGCAAGGGTGTGTTCAGTGTTAGGCTTACTGTAGCTCCTGGCCCATAGGCAAGGGTGAGTTCAGTGTTAAGCTTACTGTGGCTCCTGGCCTATTGGCAAGGGTGAGTTCAGTGTTAAGCTTACTGTGGCTCCTGGCCCATTGGCAAGGGTGAGTTCAGTGTTAGGCTTACTAGGGTGAGTTCAGTGTTAGGCTTACTGTGGCTCCTGGCCCATTGGCAAGGGTGAGTTCAGTGTTAGGCTTACTGTAGCTCCTGGCCTATTGGCAAGGGTGAGTTCAGTGTTAAGCTTACTGTGGCTCCTGGCCCATTGGCAAGGGTGAGTTCAGTGTTAGGCTTACTAGGGTGAGTTCAGTGTTAGGCTTACCGCGGCTCCTGGCCTATTGGCAAGGGTGAGTTCAGTGTTAGGCTGACTGTAGCTCCTGGCCTATTGGCAAGGGTGAGTTCAGTGTTAAGCTTCCTGTGGCTCCTGGCCCATTGGCAAGGGTGAGTTCAGTGTTAGGCTTACTGTAGCTCCTGGCCCATAGGCAAGGGTGAGTTCAGTGTTAAGCTTACTGTGGCTCCTGGCCCATTGGCAAGGGTGAGTTCAGTGTTAGGCTTACTAGGGTGAGTTCAGTGTTAGGCTTACTGTAGCTCCTGGCCCATAGGCAAGGGTGAGTTCAGTGTTAGGCTTACTGTGGCTCCTGGCCTATTGGCAAGGGTGAGTTCAGTGTGAGGCTTACTGTGGCTCCTGGCCTATTGGCAAGGGTGAGTTCAGTGTGAGGCTTACTGTGGCTCCTGGCCTATTGGCAAGGGTGAGTTTAGTGTTAGGCTTACTGTGGCTCCTGGCCTATTGGCAAGGGTGAGTTCAGTGTTAAGCTTACTGTGGCTCCTGGCCTATTGGCAAGGGTGAGTTCAGTGTTAAGCTTACTGTGGCTCCTGGCCTATTGGCAAGGGTGAGTTCAGTGTTAGGCTTACTAGGGTGAGTTCAGTGTTAGGCTTACTGTGGCTCCTGGCCTATTGGCAAGGGTGAGTTCAGTGTTAGGCTTACTGTGGCTCCTGGCCTATTGGCAAGGGTGAGTTCAGTGTTAGGCTTACTGTGGCTCCTGGCCTATTGGCAAGGGTGAGTTCAGTGTTAGGCTTACTGTGGCTCCTGGCCTATTGGCAAGGGTGAGTTCAGTGTTAGGCTTACTGTGGCTCCTGGCCTATTGGCAAGGGTGAGTTCAGTGTTAGGCTTACTGTGGCTCCTGGCCTATTGGCAAGGGTGAGTTCAGTGTGAGGCTTACTGTGGCTCCTGGCCCATAGGCAAGGGTGAGTTCAGTGTTAAGCTTACTGTGGCTCCTGGCCCATTGGCAAGGGTGAGTTCAGTGTTAGGCTTACTAGGGTGAGTTCAGTGTTAAGCTTACTGTGGCTCCTGGCCCATAGGCAAGGGTGAGTTCAGTGTTAGGCTTACTAGGGTGAGTTCAGTGTTAGGCTTACTGTAGCTCCTGGCCCATAGGCAAGGGTGAGTTCAGTGTTAGGCTTACTGTGGCTCCTGGCCCATAGGCAAGGGTGAGTTCAGTGTTAAGCTTACTGTGGCTCCTGGCCTATTGGCAAGGGTGAGTTCAGTGTTAGGCTTACTGTGGCTCCTGGCCTATTGGCAAGGGTGAGTTCAGTGTTAGGCTTACTGTGGCTCCTGGCCTATTGGCAAGGGTGAGTTCAGTGTTAGGCTTACTGTGGCTCCTGGCCTATTGGCAAGGGTGAGTTCAGTGTTAGGCTTACTGTAGCTCCTGGCCCATAGGCAAGGGTGAGTTCAGTGTTAGGCTTACTGTGGCTCCTGGCCCATTGGCAAGGGTGAGTTCAGTGTTAGGCTTACTGTGGCTCCTGGCCTATGGCAAGGGTGAGTTCAGTGTTAAGCTTACTGTGGCTCCTGGCCCATAGGCAAGGGTGAGTTCAGTGTTAGGCTTACTAGGGTGAGTTCAGTGTTAGGCTTACTGTGGCTCCTGGCCCATTGGCAAGGGTGAGTTCAGTGTTAGGCTTACTGTGGCTCCTGGCCTATTGGCAAGGGTGAGTTCAGTGTGAGGCTTATTGTGGCTCCTGGCCCATAGGCAAGGGTGAGTTCAGTGTTAGGCTTACTAGGGTGAGTTCAGTGTTAGGCTTACTGTGGCTCCTGGCCTATTGGCAAGGGTGAGTTCAGTGTTAGGCTTACTGTGGCTCCTGGCCCAGAGGCAAGGGTGAGTTCAGTGTTAAGCTTACCATGGCTCCTGGCCCATAGGCAAGGGTGAGTTCAGTGTTAGGCTTACTGTGGCTCCTGGCCCATTGGCAAGGGTGAGTTCAGTGTTAGGCTTACTGTGGCTCCTGGCCTATTGGCAAGGGTGAGTTCAGTGTGAGGCTTACTGTGGCTCCTGGCCCATAGGCAAGGGTGAGTTCAGTGTTAGGCTTACTGTGGCTCCTGGCCCATAGGCAAGGGTGAGTTCAGTGTTAGGCTTACTAGGGTGAGTTCAGTGTTAGGCTTACTGTGGCTCCTGGCCCATTGGCAAGGGTGAGTTCAGTGTTAGGCTTACTGTGGCTCCTGGCCTATTGGCAAGGGTGAGTTCAGTGTGAGGCTTATTGTGGCTCCTGGCCCATAGGCAAGGGTGAGTTCAGTGTTAGGCTTACTAGGGTGAGTTCAGTGTTAGGCTTACTGTGGCTCCTGGCCTATTGGCAAGGGTGAGTTCAGTGTTAGGCTTACTGTGGCTCCTGGCCCAGAGGCAAGGGTGAGTTCAGTGTTAAGCTTACCATGGCTCCTGGCCCATAGGCAAGGGTGAGTTCAGTGTTAGGCTTACTGTGGCTCCTGGCCCATTGGCAAGGGTGAGTTCAGTGTTAGGCTTACTGTGGCTCCTGGCCTATTGGCAAGGGTGAGTTCAGTGTGAGGCTTACTGTGGCTCCTGGCCCATAGGCAAGGGTGAGTTCAGTGTTAGGCTTACTGTGGCTCCTGGCCCATTGGCAAGGGTGAGTTCAGTGTTAGGCTTACTGTGGCTCCTGGCCTATTGGCAAGGGTGAGTTCAGTGTTAAGCTTACTGGGGTGAGTTCAGTGTTAGGCTTACTAGGGTGAGTTCAGTGTTAGGCTTACTGTGGCTCCTGGCCCATTGGCAAGGGTGAGTTCAGTGTTAGGCTTACTGTAGCTCCTGGCCCATTGGCAAGGGTGAGTTCAGTGTTAGGCTTACTGTGGCTCCTGGCCCAGAGGCAAGGGTGAGTTCAGTGTTAGGCTTACTGTGGCTCCTGGCCCAGAGGCAAGGGTGAGTTAAGTTTACTGTTAGACTAACTTACTCACTAGGTTCAGTTAAGTGTTAAATAAAGACAATTTTCAAATGGTTGAAATAATCGTTCTAAGGAATTCCTTGAAATAATTTTTATGTAGTTGTGAAGCGGTACATTCAGTGATTCTTACTGTGGTAACACGGTCACAATTTATTGAATAATGGCGGTCGTAATGAAGACAACTTTACTTTCGATATCGAAACCACACCACGTGTGATAGAAATTCCATTGAAAGTTTTAGATACGCCTTGGTCATTTAGTTACGGGATTGGCAACTTAAATTCAGCTAGCAGAGCTAACCAGCATAAAACAGTGGCTGGCACAGAACAAGAAAATTCAGCCACGGTGCCTTGTAGAGCATATAAATTATTCAGCCACGGTGCCTTGTAGAGCATATAAATTATTCAGCATCAGCCACGGTGCCTTGTAGAGCATATAAATTATTCAGCATCAGCCACGGTGCCTTGTAGAGCATATAAATTATTCAGCCACGGTGCCTTGTAGAGCATATAAATTATTCAGCCACGGTGCCTTGTAGAGCATATAAATTATTCAGCCACGGTGCCTTGTAGAGCATATAAATTATTCAGCCAGGGTGCCTTGTAGAGCATATAAATTATTCAGCGTCATGAGGGTAAGGGTGATATCATTTATCATTTTTAGCTCATCAGGTCTGAAAGACCCGATGGGCTTATGGCATTATGACTCTTTGGCCAATGAGGATTCTAGATTGTAGATTTTGACACCAATGCATGACACCAAATAGGGTCACATTGGTCACAACCTTAAAAAAAATATTTTCATCTTCCCCTCTGGTTCCAAAAGGTCTAGAGAGCTGAAAAGATGTTTGTAGTCTCCTTGGCCAGTGAAGATTCTAAATTGTACATTTGGTTACCCAATGACCCCAAATGGGGTCACAGGGATAAAAATCTCAAAAACCTATTTCCATCAAAAGTTTGATGAGCTACAGAGCCCATGGTTCTATTTTCAGAATTAGAATATATATTTTACTGATGTATGCGAAATGTATCTTATGAAACATATCAATGTCAATTTTACTTGCATCAATAATTTTCGTCTTAGTTGGGTCTTTCACGTTTTAAACCCTATACCCCCCCTTTATTCAATACAATTGTTTTCACGGGCCGTGGATACGGTATAGGAACTCTTGACCTACTGTCAACTGGTAATGTCATGTTCTAGGAGAAATAGGTACAAGCCATATGAACCCTTGACCTCTGACCTGCAGGGTTGACGACCTCTGACCTGGGTGGGATCCCGGACCTGCGGGGCCAGGACCTGGCGAGTGTGATGAGCTTCAACTCCACCAACACAAGCAGCACCAACAGCTCCGTTGCCCCCGGCGATGACGGGTCACACCCCCATCCTCCTCAACAGCAGCTTGGAACCAAGGTGAAGGTCACACCGGACATTTTGATCGGGAGTTACTTCTTTAGGTTATCAGACTAGTGATGAGATTATTTTGTTTATCACATAGATGAGATAAGTTTGTTTATCACATAGATGAAATAAGTTTGTTTATCACATAGATGAAATAAGTTTGTTTATTACATAGATGAGATAAGTCACGATCATGAGGAGGGTATTATTATGTTTATCTTGTATACGATGGTTTGTTTATTATATAGAGAATATTAAAAAAGTGTATATATAAACGCTTTATTTGACACTATTTGGACATTCTGACTGATGATATTTTATGTTTGTATTTTATTGCTTTCTTTTTACTCTGTGTATATTTGCAACAAATTTGACACCGTGTTCATTACCACTATATTTGACAGTACAGGACTCCAGATAATTATTTTGACACATGCGTATTTCACTCATCAAATTTTAGATTGAGGCGTAAAATAGCACATGAAAAACGGTGAGGAGTATTTCACTCGTGAAATTAAAATAAAAATTTAGAATATCTGCCGATTTAGTATCTTAACGTGTGCCCTGATCCTGCTGATGACAGGATGATAGTAACCTTCAATCGGGGCTTGCTGTAATCAAAAGTGTTCCCCGAACACTGATGATAAAATCGATTGCAGCAGGCTCATTCGAAAAATTTGAAAACGATTCGTGAAAACTAAACATTCTATTCGAGATGTAACAAATTGTATATGTTGAACCAAAACAATATTTGACAATTACCTTTACGCATGCATGTAAATAAAATCTTACTCGAATTCTCAGGTGGAGATGGTGTACTCTCCGCTGTCCACGTCGATACTGTCTGTATTAACGCTCTGTTTAACCTCCAGGTGGAGATGGTGTACTCTCCGCTGTCCACGTCGATACTGTCTGTATTAACTCTCTGTTTAACCTCCAGGTGGAGATGGTGTACTCTCCGCTGTCCACGTCGATACTGTCTGTATTAACGCTCTGTTTAACCTCCAGGTGGAGATGGTGTACTCTCCGCTGTCCACGTCGATACTGTGTGTATTAACTCTCTGTTTAACCTCCAGGTGGAGATGGTGTACTCTCCGCTGTCCACGTCGATACTGTCTGTATTAACTCTCTGTTTAACCTCCAGGTGGAGATGGTGTACTCTCCGCTGTCCACGTCGATACTGTCTGTATTAACTCTCTGTTTAACCGCCAGGTGGAGATGGTGTACTCTCCGCTGTCCACGTCGGTACTGTGTGTATTAACGCTCTGTTTAACCTCCAGGTGGAGATGGTGTACTCTCTGCTGTCCACGTCGGTACTGTGTGTATTAACTCTCTGTTTAACCTCCAGGTGGAGATGGTGTACTCTCCGCTGTCCACGTCGGTACTGTGTGTATTAACTCTCTGTTTAACCTCCAGGTGGAGATGGTGTACTCTCCGCTGTCCACGTCGGTACTGTGTGTATTAACGCTCTGTTTAACCTCCAGGTGGAGATGGTGTACTCTCCGCTGTCCACGTCGGTACTGTCTGTATTAACTCTCTGTTTAACCTCCAGGTGGAGATGGTGTACTCTCCGCTGTCCACGTCGGTACTGTGTGTATTAACTCTCTGTTTAACCTCCAGGTGGAGATGGTGTACTCTCCGCTGTCCACGTCGGTACTGTGTGTATTAACGCTCTGTTTAACCTCCAGGTGGAGATGGTGTACTCTCCGCTGTCTACGTCGGTACTGTGTGTATTAACGCTTTGTTTAACCTCCAGGTGGAGATGGTGTACTCTCTGCTGTCCATGTTGGGGACACATGACAAGGATGACATGAGTCGCACGCTTCTCGCCATGTCGAGCTCTCAGGACAGCTGCATCGCAATGAGACAGTCAGGTAATGATAGAACACTATAAAGTCTATATATAGACTGTGTTGTTCTTGGTGCTTGCATTTTGTGGACAATTATTATGCACACTTTTGACTAGAGCTCTTTTGTTCAAGTCTTTGCTGTACAGTGCTTACCCGTATAGAAAATGATTATGCACAATAAAAGTGTTGCAAGACAAAAGGTCTTCAAGAAAATCCTGACAGTCAATTTTACATAACCGTTAGTGGCCTATTGTCATGACAACTGTGGTCTTACTTCAACACAGCCCTTGGTTAACAGTACTATCTCCCTCTTGTATCCTTCGTAAACATATCTTAACAACTGGAAACTTTTGAAACATATTTAGTATTGATGTCATCATTTTGGGTTTGATGTGATCATTTCATTTGTAGGATTCAAAAATCATTTTCTAATTTTGACAAACAATGATTTGCACTATTTAGTAGCCAAAAAGCATACCTTGAGACGAAGAATACTTGAAAACTAAAAACAAAATAGTGTTGATACTCTTGACACCGTAGGTGATTTCTTGTCCCCAGGCTGTCTGCCCCTGCTCATTCAACTGCTGCATGGTAGTGACAAGGACTCGGGGTTGCTAGGCAACACAAGAGGCAGTAAAGCTGCCAGGGCGAGAGCATCTGCCGCTCTTCACAACATTGTTCACTCCCATCCCGATGACAAGCGCGGCCGACGCGAGGCTCGAGTCCTTCGCCTGCTGGAACAAATCCGCGCTCACTGTGACCAGCTCAGGGGAGATAACTCTGAAGAGGAAGAGGAGCCCAAGAACTCCAAATCAGGGACGGGAGGTGAGTGTTGGATGCAGAACAAGCACCTGTCTTTTCTTGTCCATGGATTGGTTCAAGCATGGCTCAGTCACACTGCTATTTGAATGATAAAGTAGCCAATAAAAACTAATTCACCCAAAACTTATTATCTACATAAAGCATCTGTCATCTACAATTCATGACTTAATTCACCCAAAAGTCATCTACAATTCATGACTTAATTCACCCAAAAGTCATCTACAATTCATGACTTAATTCACCCAAAAGTCTTCTACAATTCATGACTTTATTCACCCAAAAGTCTTCTACAATTCATGACTTAATTCACCCAAAAGTCCTCTACAATTCATGACTTAATTCACCCAAAAGTCATCTACAATTCATGACTTAATTCACCCAAAACTTACTATCAACATAAAGCAACTGTCATTTACAATTCTTGAAATTTGGTAAGTCTGGAAATGGCCATGCTTAACCCTCACCATGCTCTATCAAACTTGCCACTTATCTATGGATATTACAAGTCAAAAGATGACTTTTTTCACGGAGCTTACTTTATCTTTGTTCATCATTGCGCTTGTATAAATTACATATCCATTTATGCATAATATCTCTAAAATGCTTGATTTTATGAATAAATCAAGAAAACATCTCAAATACGGTTAATATTCGAAATTATGCATCCAATTAATCTACCTATTAGTTACAATACCTAATAAACACTATCGAATCGAATATATCTTCCTGTCAGCTTATGACAAGGTTTCAAACTTACGTTTGGCGAATTTGCGCGCGCCACTCGAGCCACATTGTCCGGTTTTCGATCCAAATCCCGACTTTGAATGGCCGTATTTTCGCTCTAATGTACTGATTGACCTTTAACTTGTTATTTTCAGTAACAGTGGTTCTCGATGTAATAACATCGATTTCAAAATTTGACATATGTGATCCTATCAACATACTCTGTGTCTCTTTAACCCTCACCATGCTCTATCAAACTTGCCACTTATCTATGGATATTACAAGTCAAAAGATGACTTTTTTCAGGGAGCTTACTTTATCTTTGTTCATCATTGCGCTTGTATAAATTACATATGGAATTGAAGACAATTCTTCAATCTTTATTTTGATACAAAAAAATTCAAAATGCGCCGAATAGTTTTTGTGATATTTAATCTTAATCTTTTATTTGAAGAACATTTTACTTAACCCAGTTAAGTTATTACATAAAACTGACTTTAGCATGTATAGGGCAATTCACCAAGCATCCACAACGTAGCGAGCGTAGCCTTGTTTACCGAACAAAGGGCAAGGGAGATTACTCTTGACACTCTGTTGTTGCTTGCTCCTAGGGTAGCCCATGGCCCAGTTTAACATAGCTAAATATACCTACGGCACGTGACCGTTTTTGACCAATGGTAAGCCGACATTGCTGTGCAAGTCGAGAAAAGACTAAATATCCTTGCTTTACGCAGTTGTTTATAGTCATGATTTTGCTCTTTTTCTACCCATATAACTACCGTAGTAGCTTGCCTCTCTGACAGGGTTGTCTGACTTTTTTGCCTTGACTTACAAACGTCCAAAAGATCTTTGAACCCCTGATACAAATCTCCTTAGGCATGTTGATGACTTTGTCCTCTTACTATTGGTAGTTGTTGTTTCAGCTTCACGGTCATCAGATATTGATCATCACCCCGGGCCGGCCATCGCTGCACTGATGAAACTCTCCTTTGATGAGGAACACCGTCACGCTATCTGCACACTGGGTGAGTGGAGACATAGTGATGCTCGTCTGGGGATCAAATTTTATGGAAGGAGACAAAGTGATGCTCATCTGGTGTGCTGATCACACCTTAGGGAAGGGGAAATTTCATTTACTGTAGATCAACCTTAGGCCAGGGGACATTTCATTTACTGTAGATCATGACATTTCATTTACTGTAGATCATGACATTTCATTTACTGTAGATCATGACATTTCATTTACTGTAGATCATGACATTTCATTTACTGTAGATCATGACATTTCATTTACTGTAGATCATGACATTTCATTTACTGTAGATCAACCTAAGGGAAGACAAAAAGAAGGAAGTTAAACACTGTGTTGACAAAATCAGAAAAGTGCACCTATTATTGACATAATTATTGCCCTTCTTCTGTGAACTTTGACTCATGATTTAGTAAAAATCATGCGATGTAGCTTATCTCTGATTAGGTAGGGTATATGTGTTACCGATTTCTTTTATGAACTCATGTAATTCAATTTGGTGCTCACTTCCCTCTTATTCTGTTGCAGGTGGTCTACAAGCTATCGCAGAGCTATTAGAAGTTGATCATGAGGCAAATGGCCCAACGACAGAACAGTACAACATCACGATGCGACGGTATGCGTGCATGGCGCTCACCAACCTGACGTTCGGGGACGGCACCAACAAAGCCTTGCTGTGCTCGATGAAGGGGTCCATGAGCGGACTGGTTGCTCAGCTGGCCTCTCCTAACGAGGACCTCTCACAGGTTGCAGCCAGTGTTCTGCGAAATCTGTCATGGCGAGCTGACCTGGCCAGCAAGAAGACGTTACGGGAAGTGAGTGCGGTGACCACACTGATGTCTGCGTCCATGCAGGTCAAGAAGGAGTCAACCCTCAAGAGCATTCTCAGTGCCTTGTGGAACCTGTCTGCCCACTGCACTGAAAACAAGGCTGACATTTGTGCTGTTCCTGGCTCGCTGGAGTTTCTGGTGGGAACCCTGACCTACAAGAGTCCATCAAAGACTCTAGCAATCATTGAGAATGGGGGTGGGATCCTACGGAATGTGTCAAGCCACATTGCAGTACGGGAAGACTACCGTAAGGTTCTACGACAACACCTCTGTCTGCAGTTGCTCCTCAAGCACCTGCGCTCCACCAGCCTCACTATTGTCAGCAACGCGTGCGGGACTCTCTGGAATCTCTCAGCCCGCTGTCAGGTGGACCAACAAGCGCTCTGGGAGATGGGTGCTGTCAGCATGTTGCGCAATCTGGTGCACTCCAAGCACAAGATGATCTCCATGGGTAGTGCTGCTGCCCTCAAGAATTTACTGTCTGCCCGTCCGTCCATGAAGAATTTGGACATGGACAGAATATCCGGATCAAATCGTCCTGGTCTTCATGCAAGAAAGGTGCGAGCTTTGGAACAAGAGCTGGATGAAAACCTTGCAGAGACTTGTGAGAATGTCGAGAGTCCTAGAAGCAGTCCAACAGAGACCAAAAAGGAAAATGGCTACACAAGACGCTTTTCTGGTGACAACATTGTTGTGTTCCCGGTGACAGAGTCTGAGCCGCGCCGACCCATGATGAGAGGTCACATGTACCCAAGGTCTGGGAGCTCTGATAGCGCGGGACCAGAGGGGAAGATCCGCTCACCGCAGAGAGTTGCTCGATCAGGGAGTCAGGACAGTGTCGGAAGCACCCACTCTGACATCTCACACGACCGGTCTCGCGCTCACACTATGCTAGCAAAGAGTTCAAGACTTCTGCATGAGAGACAAGCAAGCAGTTTGGACAGGAAGACGGGCCTGCAACGGTTCAACTCGGATGGATGCTCTGTCGACAGAACTAGGATTCCTCCTAATAGTCGGATTTTACAAGTGATGCAGGAAGTTGCAATGCATGCCGGTCTACCTGCCACTTCCACAAATGACGCAGAGAAACAGCCAGTTCAGAGGAATCCAAGAGCCCCCCCCTTTCAGGCAACACAGTCGAAAGGAAACAACCTTGGTAACCCACAAAAATGTCTCGTTGATCAGTTTGGCAAGAAAGCTTTTAACTACCTCCCTAACGGCAAAGAAATGTTCCATGAACAGAAGAGAAACAATGTTGATTTAGTGGGGTCCAATGTGGAGGGTGATGAACAACCAATCAACTACAGTCTCAAGTACCAGGATGTTGCTACAGGTCGACCTGGCCAACTCAACAATCGACCTCAGGTGAAGGTTGGCAACTTTATAGCACCAGCCATGATGCCCAGAGCAATGCCCAATATGGTGCACAACAGATTCCCAGCCCCTCCTAACCCTAGAGCTGTTTATGAACCCCGGCACAGGAACGTTGGCTCACACCAGGGCATTCCTTCCCAGTTCGGTGCCTATGCAGAAACAGACATTGACGTGGATGACCAACCGACGAACTTCAGTCTCAGGTATGCTGAAAATGTGGAGGAAAACTTTCAAGACCAGCCTATAAACTATAGTGTTCGTTATCATGAGGAAGACTCACGATACAAACAGAGCAACATTGTCTATCATGAAGCTGAACCAGACTACCCAGCTGCTGACCCAAGATACCAGACCAGAGACCAAGACTACGCCACAGGGGATGCAAGATACCAGGCACCAGAACCTGGGTACCCCACTACAGAGCCTAGGTACAAACAGACTGGGGGAGTTTACCAGGCTGAAGACGAGAGTGAACCTGAGACATACCAGCAAGAAGCAACGCCCGGGGAAGAGACAGATCCCCACTGCGCTGATTGTAAACTGGAGGCTGCTCGCAGGACTAATGAGATAATGGATGAGTACATGCCAAGCTTCTTCCTGGATGACCAAGTCAAAACTTTCTGCACAGAGGGAACACCCTATCTGTCAACCGCAACCTCATTGACGGACCTGACTGGGAAGATACAGTACAAGGAGGATGAGGAGAAGAAGGAGCAAGAGGAGGACGGCACCGCTTCCAGCAATGGTCACTTCAGCAACACTTACGAAGATGAGACCAGCGGCTCGGGTAGTAGAACCACTGACCCTGGGACAGGCTCAACTGTGATCGTGAAAGTTGATGCACCAGCGAAAGACTCAAACATGTCTGTCCAGGTGTCACAGGAAGCAGCAGTGGAAGCTGATCAATCCTTCCACTTGCAGAACGATTTGAATGCTCAGGTGGACCAGCCAAAGACATACTGTGAGGAGGGAACGCCTGTCTGTTTTTCCAGAGTGAGTTCACTTAGCAGTCTACATAGCACCGAGGCAAGAGAGCTCTCAGAGCAGCATGGTCGGCATCAGCTTGTGCTCTCCAGCATTGAAGAGTCTGACAAGGGAGACAGTATGTCTGTGTCAGTCATTGAGAATGCCGATGCCAGGAAGCCTCAGAAGGAAGGCTCAACAACACCTGGCACATCTGATGTAGCAGAGAAGGAGCACAAAACAGTGACTTTTGACGACCAGCACCACGTAGAAGAGACGCCCCTTATGTTCTCACGCTGCAGTTCTCTTGGCTCCCTCAGCAGCTTCGACACTCAGTCTGTCCACAGCTCGGTCGTCAGCGAGTACAGTCGGCGGGCAAGTGAGGTTGTATCTCCAAGTGAGCTGCCTGATTCACCCAGCGAGACTATGCCCACCAGCCCTAAACCAGAACCTGAGGAGAAAACTGAGCAACAAGAGACTGACAAGCCTAAGGACTTCACTCAAGCAATCCTGTGCAATGCAGATGTTGTCACTCCTGTTAAGAACTTAGCTGCCCTGATTGCTGCTGAGACTTTGTCTGTTGGAAGCAAGATGGAGGCCCCTGTGGTTTATGCTGACGAAGGGACTCCACCAACAATGTCTGAGACACAGAGTATCCTCAGTGCACTGACAATAGATGACGAGGGGAGCATGAAGGTGGAGACTGGGAAGGATGACAGTCTGACTGAAGAGTCCAGGGCCCCATTCAATGAGGAGAACTCATCCATGTCAGAAGTGTCTGAAGGAGAAGAAGACATCCTTGCCCAATGTATCAGCTCAGCTATGCCAGTGCCAAACAACTCAAGCCGCAAGATGAGAAAGAGCTCCTCTGATAATGCAATAAAAAAGAAATCAAGTTTGCCCAAAATAGACAATTTAGGGTCTGCTTCTAAATCAAAACTACCCACCAAAGTCAACAATATCACTGCTGAAGCTTCCAAATCCAGTTTCAACAACCTTCCAAGCAAAGATCAAAAGTCTCTTTCATGCAAGCAGGTCGGAAATGTGGTTGCTAATAAAAATCCGAAAACACCTTCTAAAAAAGAACAAGCCATGCCACCAAATAATCAAATGTCCCAAATACCACAAAGTCCTGGCAGAACTCGATCGGCTTCAAAGATTGCCCAGAACACCAGATCTCCTTCTCGCATTGCCCAGAGCGTTGCCAGGTCCCCACAGACTCCACGAACTACTCAGGTAGTTCAGCCCCAGACTCCACGAACCAACCAAAACAACCAAAATGGCTGTATGCAGCCTTCAATACAGAGAGGCAGTCCGAAGCATATACCAACCGGGGCAGTCAGACCCACATACACTCCTAACAAGGGACCAAGCCAGTATCAAAACAACCTCCAACAATCAACACCAAACACTGTCGTGTCTCAGCCACAGTCTACAACCAATCAGAATACGGGACAGTATGTTCCAAACACCAGACCTCTTCAGGATATCAACAGCTATTCTCCTGACTTTGGGTCCGACACTGTCAGGACATACGCCACTGAGGGAACGCCTCTCAACTTCTCAAACTCTAACTCAGTGAGCGATCTTAGCTCGCTCTCCTTTGACGAAGCTTCAATCCACTTTAAGGACTCACCCATTCAGGCTCCCCCTCCAGACGACGTCAAGTCTGATAACAGTTCCATCTGTGAGGAAACAGAGGAACTCCTTGTCTCACAGGTCATCCAAGCTGCCATGCCCAAGAGCAAAGTTGCTCGACGACTCGACATGGATAACCGTATTGGAGTGGACAGAGAGGCTGAGGGTGCAGAACAGCCCGCCCCTAGTCTGAAACCCCCGCCGGTATCTGCTGTGGTGAAACCTCAACAGGTGATTGCTCCTGTATTGCAACCTCAACAAACTGTCCCTCAAGTTTTTCAACCTCAACAAACTGTCCCCCAAGTATTCAAGCAACAGCAAGCTGTGCCCCCAGTTTTCAAACCTCAACAACCTGTCTGCCAAGTTTTAAACCAACAGCAAGCTGTCCCCCAAGTTTTCAAACCCCAAAGGACCTCCAGCTTGGCTGCTCCTGAGCCTACTGCTCAGCAACATGGGCGACCCTCTCAAGCTGCTTCTGAGCCTACTGGTCAGCAACATGGGCGACAGTGTGAAGCTGCTGATACTGTGAAAAATTACAATGTGGAAGGGACACCTCTTAACTTTTCGAATGCAACTTCTCTAAGTGACTTGACAATAGATTCTGTTGATGATGTTTCGAGGTTCAAGCAGTCGGAGAATGGCAACAGTAAGTTTTCGATCACGTCCCCGGCACATTCAAGTTATCCTGTTCAAGTTGATGACTCTGTCTTTTACGGAACAGACTCTGTAGATTCTCCACAAGTGTATCAGACTGAGGACACCCCAATCACCTTCTCCAGGAACGATTCTCTCAGTGAGCTCAGCATCCTCAGTGAGGAGGTTCACGTGGGGAGCACTAAGCATGTTGAAGTGTCAGACACTCTGAGGTCCAGTTCCAGCTCTGTGCCAAAGGAGAGACATGTAGTTGGACAATCCAGTGAAGAGAGTAGTGTCATTAAGGAGAGACATGTAGTTGGACAATCCAGTGAAGAGAGTAGTGTCATTTTGGACCAGACAAGATTAGAGGACAAGTGCCAGAAATACGCAATGGAGGACACACCCATGTGCTTCTCCAGGAACTCTTCACTCAGCTCCTTGAACAGTCCAGAACCAGAACCAAGCAAGCCTGAGACTGAAATCAGGGATGTGATTGATCAACACGTGCCTTACAAAGTGGAGGACACACCCACTGTATTTTCTCGAAATAGCTCGCTCAGTGAGCTCAGTGTCGAATCCACTGCCTTTGATGCTACAGAACAAGCCCTGCTGGATGAGTGCATCAGCTCAGCCATGCCTAAAAGTCGGATCTGTCGTGGAGATGATCGCTCCCGCAGGTCTGTTGGGGGGCGTACTAAAGTAGACAAGAGAGGGAAGAAACTGTCCAAGAGTGCCTCGCTGGAGATAAGTTCTGAGGGTGCCGCTTCAATGGATGAGTTTGTGTTCAAGAAACCAGGGCTAATGACATACAGCTGCTCAGACGCTCAGGATATGCAGAGGGTGACGCGAGATGAAACATGGAAAACAACATCAAGCTCTTCTAAGTCTTCTGACGATTCTCGCTTTACCTGGAAGAGGTCCCAATCTCAGGACAGTGAATACTTTCAGAAAGAGAAGAAAGAAAACTCAAACATTGAAATTGCAAATGGACGTCCTTTTCTTGGATCTGCTGACACGCTTGAGGAGACATCTGCGTCATTTGATAACCGTATGTTCGAGGAGGCACGCTCTCTGCGCGAGAAGATCCTCAGTGCAAGCTTCAGCTCAGCAGCAACAGACTCAGTGACAGAGAAGATGGACAGCGAGAAGTCCCACCTCAATGACAGCTTCATTCAGAAGATGGCCCTGACTCAGTCTCAGTGCACAGACAGTATGGACTCCTCATTCCCTAAGGACCTAGAAGACAGTGATGCTGATACAACAGTAGTGATGGCTGGAGATAACACTGTGCTCTACACCGAACCTGAGAAGCAGGACAATTCTGAATCCTTTGAAGAAGAAATTTCTCCAGAAGACATCTTACTTCTTGAAGAAAATGCAAGTTTGATTGTGTCTGAGCTCTCAACCAACCAGATGTCGAGTAGTGGGTGTGATGATGACATGTTTATTGAGAATGAAACACTCTCCCTTGTATCCAACGACTATACTTCAGACACAGCATCAGAGATCTCGGTCTCTTGGTCAAATACATCAGAGAAGTTGAGCGAGTACTCTGGCTCGACTCTCTCCCAGGCAGACGGATCTGTTGCCTCTCAGAAGGGTGCCAAGATTATTAAACCAGATAAGAAGAACATCAACCAAGTCAACAAGGCAGACCCTGCAGCACTCAGAGGTAGAAGAAAGCCGCTTTACAGCAACAAGTCATCCTCTTCCTCAGTTCGCTCCTCTTCAACAACAAAATCTGACATGTCAGTCCGTACTGCTCGATCTGGTCAAAGTACTCGTGGCCCCACCGGCAGATGTGGTCCTAATACTGGAGTAAAGAAGACGTCTCCTAGACCTCAAGCCCCCAGTGCTACAAGCACACCTAATAAACCTGCAGCCAATAACCGTAGACTGTCAAGGAGCCCAGCACCTACCAACAGAAGCAGCTCTACATCAGGTATCCCCAGGTCTCCTCTATCCAAAACCAGTCCACCAAGCAAGGGACCTTCGCCAAAAGAAAGCAATGCAAAAGCCAAAGCTGATCGACCTAAGCCTCCTATTAAGCAAGGCACATTTACAAAAGATTCTTCATCTATTTGCGCTCCAACAATTGATCAAGATTCATCAAATTCTGGGACCACAGAAGGTGTCAAGCTCAGAGAGAAGAAATCCTCGCCCTCCCAAAGTCAAAGGAACTCTGGCAGTTCAGGAAGAAACTCAAGTGGCAGCCCCCCAGAGGCATGGAGTAAAGCATTGGATGGTTTCAACTTTATAGTTGATACGTCTCAGGAAAATGGATACAATGCTCCATACAAGCAGATCCAGATGCAGAAAAATGCTAAAGATGCGCCTGGAGCTTTGAAGCGACCAAACACAACACCTGGTAAAAAACCATCAAACATAGCCAGGCCAGTTCCAGGCCAGTGTACTCCACCCCGAAGCAACAGCAAGACAAACCTGAACAAATCAGGGAGTGGAAGCAATTTGAGGAAAACCAGCAGTGGGGCAAGTTTGACAAAAACTCAGAGTGGATCTAGTCTCAACAAAACAAGCAGTGGATCATCTCTCAATCGTGGCGGATCCACATCCAATCTTAAACGCATGGAAGCCAAATCTGAGCTAAAGAAATCTGATAGTAATGCAAGTTTGAAGAACAACTCTAGACCAACAACTCCTGTAGGACGAAGGTCATCAAACTCAAGCATCAGTGGGCGGAAAGTTGAGGGAGCTTCACCAAACAAACCTTCCTCTGCCGACAAGAAGGCTGCTACTCCAGCTACTTCTGAGAAGAAGCCACCAGTGGCAGGAAAGAAACAAGTTCCCAGCAAGATAGCAACTCTCTGGAAGAAAGAAGATGGAGACACACCTCTATCAAACTCGGCCTCTAGACTTCCAGTTGCAGCATCAGCACCTAAGACAAAAAGATCCCCTAAACCAAGTGGTCTTCCAACTCCACCAAAACAGAGCAATGTGCCAACAGCTTCCAAAGCAAAAGCAAGACCTCCCCCGCCAAAACGGACTGACTCTCTTGCAAGAGATAACACTCAGAAGGAAGGTCTTCCCAAGAGCAGTACATACGACAAGATAAGTGCAGATCTGGATTCAGCCAGTGTCCCAAACTCTGACGTAAATGGGGAATCAGATGTAGTAGTGGGTTCTGAAGATGACCTGAACACAGCCTTCCAAGAAAGTCCTTCCGTCACAGTTCTCGAGTGCGATAGTCTCGCTGCTAGCAGTGCCGATGAGGCTGGGTCAGAACAGTTTATGACTAATGGATCAACTTTTGGAACAAGCGACCTCCACTCAAGGACGGTAGGGGACAACATGTCCAGTCTGTCGTGCTCTGTTGACTCTCTTGACGACATCTCAATGCACTCCCTTCCAGTCAACAGTGGAACTTGGAAGAAGAAGAGGGCAGAGGGATCACTTACCCTTCCGAATGCAGATGAAACTTGCAGGTCTGTACCCAGTTCACTGTCCACAATTGTGAACCAGTCTTGTGACGACTCAATGATGAGCATGAATACTTCGACTGGTCCCAACATCTGGAGGAGGTATGATGAGTCTGGTCTCCCCCCAACAGGAGAGCCACAGATTTGGGTGAAGAGGGACAGCAAGAAGGACAGCAAGAACAAGTCAAAAGGCTCCAAGAAGGACTCCAAGTCTGTTGCACAAAGCATCAAATCAACCTTGTTCGGTAAGAAACCTGGACTCAGTAAAATCTTTGGATCACAGAAGTCAAGTAGCAAGGAGAAGAAGAACAAGGAAGATCAAAAGGCTGCTGAGAACTGTCGAAACCTCCTCGCAAACCCTAAAGCAGGAACTCTGTGGCAGGAGTCACGCACTAGCCCTTCAGCTATTGTCCCCCCCTTCAACTACAGCCCCCCAGCCAACACAACTCCTAAACCTGAACCCATCATCAGCACAAGGCTAGAGCTGAACACAAGCTCAGAGATCATCAACACTGACAATAAGAAAGTGCTCCAGCCCACTCCAACTTCTAAACATGTGACCAAGACGGAGATGTTACTGGCTCGCAGGAGACAGTCCTACCTGAACAGCTCCATGAAGTTGGATGAGAGCAACCTGGAGGATGAGAGCAAGAGACCATGTATGGTGACGACTGTGTGACACAGAGACCATGTATGGTGACGACTGTGTGACACAGAGACCATGTATGGTGACGACTGTGTGACACAGAGACATGTATGGTGACGACTGTGTGACACTTAGACATGTATGGTGACGACTGTGTGACACAGAGACCATGTATGGTGACGACTGTGTGACACAGAGACATGTATGGTGACGACTGTGTGACACAGAGACATGTATGGTGACGACTGTGTGACACAGAGACATGTGAGGGACAATGCTAGTTGGAGACATGCTTACTAAGTGAGCTATGTCTATGGTCAAAGATTGTTTGAACTCCTCTTATCAACAAGTGATGTGATCCTGACCTGAAGGAGATCGGTCAATGAGTCAGACTGCATTTCGAGTCAGAATGATACCTGCTGATTTGATATTCAGCCCTTATAATGAATTCTTTACCTCTGAGAGTCTTTAAGGATATTGACTGTGTTTTATCATTGATCTCCGAGAGAGTGTCTGTGAGAAGGCATGGTGCTGAGTACAAGATCTGGTCCACGCGTGTTTTATGTTCGCAGATGGTGTGACATGAGTTGTTATCAGATAAAAACATTAAGACAGTATTGCAAGAGGCAACAGATTCTTACAACCTATTGAGAAATTTCAGTAAATAGAAGAGTAAAATTGTTGGCAGCAACTTATGAAAGTAACTTTGCTGGTCTCCCAGACAGAAGCCAGACACTCTTTCCACTGATTGTGAGACGTGACAGTGTTATCGATAGAGGGAAGTCACGTGGAAAGTGCAAATTGACTTGAACTAGTAACTTCCAGAGGGATGCAAATCTTGTGATACGTTTGAACATATATAACCAACGGTTTGAACATATATAACCGACGGTTTGAACATATATAACCGACGATTTGAACATATATAACCGACGGTTTGAACATATATAACCAACGGTTTGAACATATATAACCAACGGTTTGAACATATATAACCGACGGTTTGAACATATATAACCGACGGTTTGAACATATATAACCGACGGTTTGAACATATATAACCAACGGTTTGAACATATATAACCGACGGTTTGAACATATATAACCGACGGTTTGAACATATATAACCGACGGTTTGAACATATATAACCGACGGTTTGAACATATATAACCAACGGTTTGAACATATATAACCAACGGTTTGAACATATATAACCGACAACGCTGAACATACAAGCTTTAAGACTGTGTTGTTGTCAATATTGTGTTGTGTACGACTAATGTGCTGAAGAGGGCTTACTGTGACATCAACTGATATTTGTGTAGCAGACCAGTTGACAGATAGTGCTTTATGTAGAGTGTTGTGACAAAACCTGATAGTGTTTTGTATAGACTGTTGTGAGAATAACACTGTTGTGTTGAGGACGACCGTCATATCACTAAGACACAACAAGACTCCTTACTTTATGACTTTTATAAATGTGAACGGTGTTGATTATCATCTGCTGGATTCAATTGATATGAACTCTCCAATATGGCAGTTAGGTAGCGTATGTTCTGAGAAGGACAATATAATTTCAAAAAGTTTCATGGTTTAGCAGATCTTTGATGAAAGCATTTATTTCAGTAAGGGTAGGTGAAAGTTCGTTTTGTATCACTGGTATTTCATTACAAATAATACAACTAGCTTGGATGTGATGTTTGAGGACTCTCCCATGCTGTGCTTTAAGCTTCACGTGTTGTGCGGGGTCAGTGTTGTGACGTGGACTGTTTGGGTCCTGTATAAACTTTCTTACATCAAGAAACGCCTGTTTGTCTTCACAATTTCAGACTCTATTTATCGCTGTACAGATCGGCTTGGTCAGTGTTGTGACGTGGACTGCTTGGGTCCTGTATAAACTTTCTTACATCAAGAAACGCCTGTTTGTCTACACAATTTCAGACTCTATTTATCGCTGTACAGATCGGCTTCATTAAAGTGAGCTCAGACTTTATCAATATTAGAGAAGCATCATTTGACTGTACAACCTCGATTTACTTCTCTTTTACAATCATACATTGATGATAAGATTTTCCACCGGACGTTTTTCACATGTATATTAGTTCTACCAGATGTTTTTGCATATGTATGTCATTCAATTTTATTGGCAATTTTTACAGCATGTTCTTTTTTATGACATTTTGTGGTGGATTAGTAAGTGACAATATTGACAAGCATTTATGCAGCACAGAAACCATCTCACATTCTCCAGATGTTAGTGATAAGCTCATTTGAATAATTTGCTGATACAAATACCTCACCAATAGAACATCTGCTGTAGGGGAACGTCAGGAACCATCGTCTCCAAATCATTAGGATGTCTAAAGAATCTTTGATTAACATATGTCTTAACATAAGAGAGGTTCCGGAACGATTGTGTCCAAATCATTAGGATGTCTAAAGAATCTTTGATTAACATATGTCTTAACATAAGAGAGGTTCAGGAACGATTGTGTCCAAATCATTACGATGTCTAAAGAATCTTTGATTAACATATGTCTTAACATAAGAGAGGTTCAGGAACGATTGTGTCCAAATCATTAGGATGTCTAAAGAATCTTTGATTAACATATGTCTTAACATAAGAGAGGTTCCGGAACGATTGTGTCCAAATCATTAGGATGTCTAAAGAATCTTTGATTAACATATGTCTTAACATAAGAGAGGTTCAGGAATTTGTTATCTAACTTAACCAAAGACAGGTTGAATACTTCAAATAACTAACCTATTAAAGGGACCATTCGAGCGGGGTATTTTTTGTGGAAACGAAACTTTTCTGTTCACAATTATATATGATTTTTACATGATAATTTCACACTTAATTTCTTATATATTGGTGAGATAAGCATTTTAGTTGTTAAAGATTTGACAATTTGACAAAAAAATTAAGTGTATCTCTCAAAAAATAAAAACATCGTGAAATGAAGCCAATCATCAAAGCTATGATCGTTGAAATCATTACTACGACAAAATGCTGTCGCAACTGATACATTTTATTATGAATCATTTGTAAATATTCTCTTCTATCAATCAAGTTGTTATTACTTAATTTTGTTAATGAATAAGCATATTACAGCACATTTGTTTTCTCGCAATGCTTACCTTTCGAAAGCTGCTCGAGTGGTGCCTTTAAGCTGTATGAATCTTTGTATTCAAGTATGTTTAGAACATGGCCCCCCCTGTCAGAGACCCCTTGGGTGTGTACTATTGACCGGGTAACTCACTCGCCACAATTGATCTCTTAAATCTAATTCTTCGCTATTCTTGACTCAAATTGTTGAGCCTGGTTGCCCGCTTGCTTGAAGTAAATGTAACCAGACTCACTTCATGAAAATTGAGTTAGAAATAGACACAACAATATTATATTTGGGATTACATTCAGGAATTCACTATCTAAATGGCATTTATCTCCAAGAAATAGACATAAATGATTAAATCTGAAGTTAAGATAAGTGGCGGAGTATCTTAGGATACATGTTCAATCGATTCTTGATGAACTTTTTGTTGAAATTTGCGTCCAAAGAGCATTTTACACACTAGAGATTGATCATGGTGGGTGAGTTACCCTGTCAATAAGTAAACATAGTGATCTCTGATAGCGGGGCCCATACTTCAGAAGGAGAGCTTTAACAGTAATGTGTTTCAAATAAGTAAACATAGTGATCTCTGATAGCAGGGCCCATACTTCAGAAGGAGACCTTTAACAGTAATGTGTTTCAAATAAGTCAGTGCAAGTTGTTTTTAAAGAAATTTGAATTATCAATATCGGAATTTGAGAACTCTTTCAGAATCTTGGTTGAAAATATCTTTAAAAAGGATATCATTTTGCATCTTGCATATTTCTCAACCTCCCAAAAAATTTGGCTATAAATGTTACTAGTCCACGATGTATCTAATCAGCTTTATTGACTTTACAGCATATATTCAGTAAATGTAGATGATGACTGTACAGAAAATTCATGATAACTGTTGATCTAGTCTCCATAACTTAGCTATCAGTGTGACTTGTGTATCCCCATCACCCTGACAGTTAAAGCTGAACAAGATGAGTTGTACAAATATCACCATTCTCAGTACCGTAATCAAGCTTTGTGCAATATGTGTTTGTTTCCCCTTTATCTGAGTTGTCTATATATGTACATATTACTCATCATCGTTTCCATGACGACTGTACATACATCTACACTGTAACTAATCATCTTGGCTCACTCACCCGGCAGGCAGTTGTGCGATTAAACTATTTATTGACCTCAAACAAGTCTTTTGTTTTAAACTCAGCTGGTCACAAAGTAAGATTTGTCAGTATCGTGGTCAGAATTCACCCATTATCAGACCAGTAGATTAAAATAAACTTGCGATCTACATGTTAGAATCAGTTTAATACACAGACTAGACAAAGTACCCACTAGAATCAGATCAGGATAGATTAACTAGAAGCAAACCAGTTCCTTGGGGAGGTTTGGCAATGTGGACAGGTGGGGTCAAGGATAGATTAGCTAGACGCAGATCAGTCCTCGGGGGGGGGGGGGGGGGGAGGTTGACAATGTGGACAGGTGGGGTCAAGGATAGATTATCTAGAAGCAGATCAGTCCTCGGGGAGGTTGACAATGTGGACAGGTGGGGTCAAGGATAGATTATCTAGACGCAGATCAGTCCTCGGGGGAGGTTTGGCAATGTGGACAGGTGGGGTCAAGGATAGATTATATAGAAGCAGATCAGTCCTCGGGGGATGTTGGCAATGTGGACAGGTGGGGTCAAGGATAGATTATCTAGAAGCAGATCAGTCCTCGGGGGAGGTTTTGCAATGTGGACAGGTGGGGTCAAGGATAGATTAACTAGAAGCAAACCAGTTCCTTGGGGGATGTTGGCAATGTGGACAGGTGGGGTCAAGGATAGATTATCTAAAAGCAGATCAGTCCTCGGGGGAGGTTTGGCAATGTGGACAGGTGGGTTCAAGGATAGATTATCTAGAAGCAGATCAGCCTTTAGGGGAGGTTGACAATGTGGACAGGTGGGGTCAAGGATAGATTATATAGAAGCAGATCAGTCCTCTGGGAGGTTTACAATGTGAACAGGTGGGTTCAAGGATAGATTATCTAGACGCAGATCAGTCCTCGGGGGAGGTTTTGCAATGTGGACAGGTGGGGTCAAGGATAGATTATCTGCACGCAGATCAGGTTTGGCAATGTGGACAGGTGGGGTCAAGGATAGATTATCTAGACGCAGATCAGCCCTCGGGGGAGGTTTGGCAATGTGGACAGGTGGGGTCAAGGATAGATTATATAGAAGCAGATCAGTCCTCGGGGAGGTTGACAATGTGAACAGGTGGAGTCAAGGATAGATTATCTAGACGCAGATCAGTCCTCGGGGATGTTGGCAATGTGGACAGGTTGGGTCAAGGATAGATTATCTAGACGCAGATCAGTCCTCGGGGATGTTGGCAATGTGGACAGGTGGGGGTCAAGGATAGATTATCTAGAAGCAGATCAGTCCTCGGGGATGTTGGCAATGTGGACAGGTGGGGTCAAGGATAGATTATCTAGACGCAGATCAGTCCTCGGGGATGTTGGCAATGTGGACAGGTGGGGTCAAGGATAGATTATATAGAAGCAGATCAGTCCTCGGGGGAGGTTTGGCAATGTGGACAGGTGGGGTCAAGGATAGATTATATAGACGCAGATCAGTCCTCGGGGGAGATTTTGCAATGTGGACAGGTGGGGTCAAGGATAGATTATATAGAAGCAGATCAGTCCTCGGGGGAGGGTTTTGCAATGTGGACAGGTGGGGTCAAGGATAGATTATCTAGAAGCAGATCAGTCCTCGGGGGTGGTTGACAATGTGGACAGGTGGGGTTAAGAAATAGTGCATAAGACGCATGTATAATATGTTTAATCTATGTATTGTTAACTTGCTCTTGTACCACGGTTGGTGGTTTCGAGTGAATAAAGATTGATTGATTGATTGACAGGTGGGGTCAAGGATAGATTATCTAGAAGCAGATCAGTTCTTGGGGGAGGTTGACAATGAGGACAGGTGGGGTCAAGGATAGATTATCTAGAAGCAATTCAGTCCTCGGGGGAGGTTGACAATGAGGACAGGTGGGGTCAAGGATAGATTATCTAGAAGCAGATCAGTTCTTGGGGGAGGTTGACAATGTGGACAGGTGGGGTCAAGGATAGATTATCTAGAAGCAATTCAGTCCTCGGGGGAGGTTGACAATGAGGACAGGTGGGGTCAAGGATAGATTATCTAGAAGCAGATCAGTCCTCGGGGGAGGTTGACAATGTGGACAGGTGGGGTCAAGGATAGATTATCTAGAAGCAAATCAGTCCTCGGGGGAGGTTGACAATGTGGACAGGTGGGGTCAAGGATAGATTATCTAGAAGCAGATCAGTCCTCGGGGGAGGTTGACAATGTGGACAGGTGGGGTCAAGGATAGATTATCTAGAAGCAAATCAGTCCTCGGGGGAGGTTGACAATGTGGACAGGTGGGGTCAAGGATAGATTATCTAGAAGCAGATCAGTCCTCGGGGGAGGTTGACAATGTGGACAGGTGGGGTCAAGGATAGATTATCTAGAAGCAAATCAGTCCTCGGGGAGGTTGACAATGTGTTATCACTCTTCAAAACTAGCTTGTAATCACTCATCAAAACTTGCGTGATATCACTCTTCAAATCTGGTATGTTATCACTCTTCAAAACTGGCGTGTTATCACTCTTCAAAACTGGCGTGATATCACTTTTCAAAGTTTGTGTGCTATCACTCTTCGAAAAGTGTGTTTAGTTCCACCTTCTCACTGCGTATTTTCCCAACAGGATCTACCGGCTTCAGTTGTGCCGTATGAAATGATTTCTGAGGTGATACTAAGTAACACAGTAAGCAGTATGTATCAACATAAGATTAAAAGATCACGAGTACACAATACTTTTAGAACAAGTGTATACTAGAAATAATGTGTCTCCATTTATGAACTTGTTTACATTAAGATAAGATAAGATAATTCTTTATTGCCGGTTAAAGTTATGCAAATTAGACTTGTATTCTCATGACAGTGATATGTTCTTTCTAAGAATAACAACTTACACAAAACTTGTCAACAATAAGCTTTGTGTTTAGCAATCTACATGACAAGTTGATGTGGAAAGAGTTATTTTGCATCAGGTTCCAGTTCCTGTGTTTTACTCATATTTGTACCATTTCTATATCTAACAGAAGTTCTTCTTGACACAAAATCAATTTAGGACATAAGCTAACTATATTTTGTGAAATTATATATATTTTTCACAACAATTCATGTTCTCTCCCGTCAAGTCTTTTAATATCACACATAAGGGCTTAGTCAGAGGTCAGGTTTACATGCTCAGCACACTAGCACTGTGCGTAAACCGATGACCGTAACTTTAGTTACGATCATCCCAACATGGCGGCAGATAATACGCTTCGGAACTTTTCACTCGATATTCTAGTTGTTCAGATACATTCAGATAAATTCAATAATGCACTTTGATGCAGGTTGACGTGGAGAAGAAATTCTAAAAATATTACCTTTTATAAATACATATTAATACAGATATTCAAGTTTGAAAAATCGGGCATGATGACGGTAACTGAAACATGATGATGACGGTAACTGAAATGTTCGACAAAACTAGGATGACGGTAACTGAGCATTTCCTAGATCAGTAAATGTAAGTTTTTATGAAAACACTAGTTAAAGGACATGCATTTTAGTAATTAAAAACGAAGGTTGACGGTATATTTTTGTATAATGTTAACAAGAAAAACAGTTTGTTTATACTGGTGCCCATTTGAAGCCACATAACTTATTTCATTCCTATGTACTTCACCCAACAACAGCACATAAACAATCTAAAAACGTACCATTTAAATAAAATGAAATCTGGACGAAATTGCTGGCATATTTGTTTTGAAAACGCCTCATTTGAGAATTAAACTACGAACATTAAAATGTATAATTGAATTCAACGAACATTTAAAATAAAGATTATAGTTGTCAACATCTATTAATAATTATTCTATCTTAAACTTTTCACCCTGAATCAAATTAGAAACGATTTCGCTAAACATAGTTTTACAAAAACTTGTATTTTCCGGCAAGCATCCACTGTCCTGGATTTTGTAGCCAGAGAAAATTAATCGCATTGTGATATGTAGTCTGGTTCACACGAAGACACTGAATATCATAAAACTCTAAACCGGTCTCATTCACAAGATTGACGCATACTTAAGAGTTAATGTCTAGGTTCAAGAGGAATCAAATGCGATTCTAAAATCATAGAAAAGGGTCGAATTACATTTGCACCCCGGGATAGAGGAACAAATAAAAAGCTAGATGATTCATATACTAGTCTGATAGTACCCAATAAAGTAGGGTTTTGTTAAGTTTCAATCTGCATAGCTTCCTGTTAGTAACCAGCTCATTGTTTTTACTGCACACAGGAACTACACAGTTATATTTTTTGAAGATTTCAATACTGAGACAAAAGCATATATGTTATAAGTATTCATATATACGCGTCGTCTTTTTATATACAATGTAGCTACAAAATATATTTCCTTATAAATATCACCGTTTGTAAGTATCATGTCATCTCATTGTTGTCAATGACTACTCGTATAACTGTTTTCATTGTATTTATATCATTTCACAAGGGCAATAGCAAGCTTTAAGTCAGAATGCGTGCCATATAAATCCCTTGGATATTATGGATAACTGGCTGAAATAAAACATTAAAATGTCTATAACTATGAAATCTGTGTATTGCAAAAGATTGACTTCCAGTATCGGTATCACTAAACAGGTCATTAGTTTATTTAATATCATAAATCATTCTACATTACAATGTGTAAGATCAAATCACTCAAGTCATTCAATCGTTTGCTAATTTTCCCCTTTAAAAACAAAATTATTGTGTTCTGTCAATGGCTATTCCCAGCTGTTGATTGTTAATGAAATTTCTATACAAATATCCTTATATTATAGTCATATTTCGTTTTTAAGCCCAGGGCTTAAATTCGTTTTTCATGTTTCTCCATCAAAACAGGTAAATCCCGTTATTAGGCCCTGGGCTTAAATAAGTGCAAATATGGAGTTCTTACTGGTTTCCTTTATACTTTTCAGGAAGTATTCTTTAAAAAATTGTTAACGTTTTCTAAATAATTCATAAAATGAATTTTCTAAAATTTAACAATCAACAAACAATGACAATGTTTTGCAAACGGCTGTTAATATAGATCTACTTATCCAACACCTTTAAATGAACTCTAAAATCAAATTAGAACACATCATAAAAAAAACCAGCATAATGTTTGAATAAAATTCATTTGAATTAAAGATATTATACAGTGCTGGTAACAAAATGAAAACAGTGTGATATATATCTTTAAAAAGATACCTGCATTGCGTTGTCCAGAACGTTGTTTAGTGCTTCTAAAATACAAAAAAAAAAAAAATACAAATCATTACACAGGTTATCAGATGATCAGATGGTGATTTCGACTTCAACTACCCTCTGTGACCTCTTCAACGGTGAATATTTGCTATTTCCGACACGCTAATACATATTGTTTTACTTTCGTGTATGCAGTTACCGTCATCTATCCTTTTCAGTTACCGTCATCATGCTCATTTATGATTTTCCAGTTACCGTCATCATGCCCGATTTTTCAAACTTGAATATCTGTATTAATATGTATTTATAAAAGGTAATATTTTTAGAATTTCGTCTCCACGTCAACCTGCATCTAAATGCATTATTGAATATATCTGAATGTATCTGAACAACTAGAATATCGCGTGAAATGTTCCGAAGCGTATTATCTGCCGCCATGTTGGGATGATCGTAACTAAAGTTACGGTCATCGGTTTACGCACAGTGACTAGGATGCTTCTCCAAATATACGTACACAAAGCCAAATACACAAATTGCTACACTCTCCTTAAGGATCTGGGGCTAGCAGCCCTGCCTGCTTGTATATTGCATAGTAATCCTGACCTAATTGATAAATAGAACATAATGGACTTTATGGAAAGTACATAAATTGTCTTTATGAAAAGTATACTTGTATTCTATTAATAGTAATACTTTTTACAAATAACAATTTAAACAAGTCAAGAATCAGCTTTTGTGTACAACAATCTGCACAATGAGTTAATATTAACAAGTCAAGAATCTACTTTTATGTACAGTAATCTACATGATAAGTTAATAATAGAGGTATTTTGTATCAGGTTCCAGTTCCAATACCATGTGTTTTATAAATACCTGTAAAACTTAATGATAATTGTATCATGCTGAAGGGGTTCTGGGAACAACATGTCATCATAGAAGTCATTATTTTTCAATTAGATTTCAGGCCAAGTACTACTCCTACTAAATCAATTAAGATATCATTCTGAAAAGTGAGTATTTTTTTATATATTGATTCCTGACAAAGACGCATTTATTTTATTATCAAGAATCCAAGATGGTCAATATGTCAATTATATTGAATTTCCAATTAGATTTTGTGAAATTCATTGACAAGAATACATTTCCTGATCAATCAAATCAATTGTCATTATATTTGTATTGATACGCTTGTTGTAATATTTATCAACACTATAAATACAGTTACAAAAAAAATGTATGAATCATCTTTATCTGCGAACAGCCTGAAGCATGACTGTTTTAATAAATCCTTTTTAATAAAACATAAAATGATAAAAGTTGTTCACTCCATCAGTGGGTTACATAATTCCTGACACTTCATATATGGCAAATAACATAGCCAATGAGGGATAAATGTACATTTTTTAATCATCTATATCTGATTACGGTCTGAACAATGATTATCTAGATAATTATAATGATCATTCAATTCAAACAAATCCTTTTCAAAAGCATTTAAAATGATTAAATTTGTTCACTCCCAACAGTAACTGTTAGGTTTTTTTACTCCTTTGTTCTCATGCAAATAATTTATTCCAAATTGAAAATTTTGGTTAATGAATAACAAATTATCTTTTATTTTGTTTGTCATGCTAATAAAAGATATCATTTAATATTCATCTTCAAAACTAATTGAACAGCTGTCTGAACAAAGTCTTTCTCACCAATTCTCTCTGTTAGTTAAGATACTTCAATAAACATATTACTGACTTTACCTCCAGATTATTTCCATTGCAAACCTCTCTTCTACCCCCACCCCTTCTATGCCCCCTTTCCCTCCTCCCCTTTTTTCTCCTGTCCTTCCATTGCAAACCTCTCTTCTATCCCACATTCCTTCTATCCCCACCTCCCCCCACCCCCTTTCCCCTCCTATCCTTCCAGCCCCTCTCCTGCAACTCTCCTCTAAAGAGTATCTGTATTGCATATTGAAATGAGGGGAGGACACTCACTATATGGAATAACAGTAACTTATATAAGAGGATAAGTTACATAAGCTGCATTCAGGTGCAAGAGGTCATCATAGGTCATCATATCTAGTAATTAGCATAAACCCCCATGTTGCTAGCCAATTCTGACCAATCAGATTGCACTAACATATGTCAAGATTTAAGATATTCAGAAATCTTCAGTTAGAATTACATGAGACATTGACCTGGACAGTTTACTTTGGCAACTGGACTTGTCACTAGCTGAATTTGTGATTTGTGTCAGAGGGATATATTCCAAAGGTTTATGTGCATCATCTTTTTAGTTCTTTGGAAGTTGAGAGTGTGACTAAAGGAATACTCCTAAACCAATCAAGATATCATAATGAAATTAATACAGATGCCCACATAACATAGCATTTTGAAGATTAAAAAGTCCAAGATGGTCACCAATTCAGCCATAGATATACAAAAAAGTTATACAAAAACCTACTGCTTGTTAACAAATCATGATTATATCATTCTTGTATTAATGTTTGTTCAAGCTCTAGTGGTTTCCAACAGAAGAATAGCATTTTAAAAGATAAAAAAATTATGATGGCAGCCATAATCAATTATCATATAAAAGATGGTTACACAATTAAACCATATTACCACATCATTCATTTTAAGGTGAGCTTCTGTACCCTCGGTACTTTTATTTGAAGCTAAACTTTTAGCCTGTTTTTCATGAAGTTCATCTAATCTCTTAAAAGAACGATTAGCATTTTTTGTCTCCCTGTGTGATTATCTTATTTAATGTATTACCATTTGCCAGTGACAGAAAGCAACACAAACACTTTAAAGAGAACTTGGGGACAGACTATGCACAAGTTTGATAGAAAAGGTCCAAAATGATTGAGTCAATGTTAAAGTATCGTAGTTTCCTGAGGAAATGAAGGCGAGATTGGCACTTACTTATAAATGCGGTCTGTATTAGAGAAATTCAACTGATTGTCAATGCATGTTACCTTTGCACGTTAATTGAGACAAATAAGCGATATTCTTGTGACATTTTAAATAGAATTGGGGAATAAAGACATTTTACAAAAGATATAAGCTCAAGTTTTGGTGATTAAAAGGAACCTTACATAATGTGCCTTTAAGATAGAAAACCTACATATGTCATGTGTATCTCACATAATGTGCCTTTAAGATAGAAAACCTACATATGTCATGTGTATCTCACATAATGTGCTTTTAAGATAGAAAACCTACATATGTCATGTGTATCTCACATAATGTGCCTTTAAGATAGAAAACCTACATATGTCATGTGTATCTCACATAATGTGCCTTTAAGATAGAAAACCTACATATGTCTTGTGTATCTCACATAATGTGCCTTTAAGATAGAAAACCTACATATATCATGTGTATCTCACATAATGTGCCTTTAAGATAGAAAACTTACATATGTCTTGTGTATCTCACATAATGTGACTTTAAGATAGAAAACCTACATATGTCTTGTGTATCTCACATAATGTGCCTTTAAGATAGAAAACCTACATATGTCATGTGTATCTCACATAATGTGCCTTTAAGATAGAAAACCTACATATGTCATGTGTATCTCATAACTCTGTTGACAAGAAATCTGACAAGAGAATTACTGTGATATCAGAATGACCATACATACATGTAAGTAGTTGTGTTTCCTGTATATCTAAATCGAGCCTAAACTATTTCCGCAACTAGGTTTTAGTTGTCATGGCGATACTGTACTTGTGACTTCACAACACGCTGTAGACTTTCATTGTTATTATTAGACCACCATTTGTATGTGAAGTAGACAATATGAGACAGGGGTATTTAATTCTCTGTGATTTTGATCTCATGGTTCACAAAGGTTCAAATTGTCTAGTGCGTTTTATTTCAATATTTCATGATTCGTAAACCTGACATTACATATTGTGTTTAATATGTCAGACAGACAGTTTTTATTCAGTAAAGAGTCCAGTATAGCCAATAATTAAAGAATATATTCGTGTACAATGGGTGCGCTCAGTTATACATCGCAGCTTTTATCTGGAGCTGATAAGCTTTTGAAGATGCAACATAACAGAGTACAAATAAGTTATTATTTTGTCAAACTTACAACAAAGAAATGTATGTAGGGCAATTTCCTTAAAATGTGAAAATATCTAGTTCCCAGTTTCCATAGGCTTACAAACAAATGATACATTTCATCATATCCAATTCTAGACAAACATATAGTCCCTGAAAAAAAGTTGTTTTTTTACTTAAATTTTAATTTCCAATATTTGATATTAAAATAAAAAGGAGCCCTGAACAATTCTTAATTTCAAAAGACATTGTCTAGACTTAAGAAGGCTCGTTTAATTTTTTCGCTTTAGGGTCTGGATAACAGACTAATCCAATTCCATTAATAATTCATATCAACCCCTTACAACAGTCCAAGTTCATTTGAATCTTGATATAGCAATCCTTATATACGTTGAATAAGCATAACCAAAAACATATTGCCTTTGTCAAATCTTTGTTACCCTTTTATCATAGAATAAAGTATATATGGTCCAACTATCCAGCGTTAACAAATTTGATGTAGGAATCTGGTTTGTGGCATATTTATAATTACACACAAAAACGTAATCTCTCTAGGTAGGTATAACTACTGTTCTACATTCATCAAAAACTATACCATTCACAGTCGAGTTTTTACCTTGAGCAATGTTTACAAAATTCAATTGGAATACTTTCTATTACTGTAGTTACATACCCCTCAAACCATAAGACACAGGCACTGTCTTAGCGTCGTTAACAATCAGCAAATCAGTGCAGTTAATGTTAACAAATTTCGTTCACAAACCATTAACCGAAACCAAGCCAAGACAAAATAGCTTAGCTAAGGCCTGAGATGCATGGTTTGTCTGTGCTTTACTCCATAAACGCTTAGGCACATAAACTTATTCAAAATATCTTTATTAAGTGTGGCCACAGGGTTACTGTATAATGACATTTCGTACAATCACGAAGGGTACCCTTTTGTTTAAACTTGCGTTCTTGGGTTTTCTACAATAACTTTCAAAAAGATCTAGTTAATTTTGAACTGGATAACAAGTACCAGCTAGTTCTAAAGTATCATCTGCAAACATAAGTGCACATACATTTGAAAAAGATATTCCATGAACAACCACCCTCACTTTCAATATTAAAAATCAATACCGCGGTATATCAAAAATTTAAAGAAGAGGATAACATTTCGTACATGCATTTGCTGATTATGCTTTCTAACTCTGACAGAATCTGTACCAAATCACTAAACAAATGAACCTATTTTGAGATCCATGATTCAGTTTTGCATAACAACATTGTATGTGTTCACTCTGAGTGCGGCCAATGAACGTGATTCATAATGCGGGGCTATGTACTTTAGCTAAGCCCATATGTGTCCCCTTTGAGTGGGGCCTATGAACGTGATTCATAATTCGGGGCTATGTACTTTAGCTAAGCCCATATGTGTCCCCTTTGAGTGGGGCCTATGAACGTGATTCATAATGCGGGGCTATGTTTCTTAACTAAGCCCGTCTGTGTCCCTTTGAGTGCGGCCTATGAACGTGATTCATAATGCGGGGCTATGTACATAAGCTAAGCCCGTATGTGTCCCCTTTGAGTGCGGCCTATGAACGTGATTCATAATGCGGGGCTATGTACATAAGCTAGGCCCGTAATTGTCCACTTTGAGTGCGGCCTATGAACGTGATTCATAATGTGGGGCTATGTACATAAGCTATGCCCGTAATTGTCTACTTTGAGTGCAGCCTATGAACTTGATTCATTATGCGGGGCTATGAACATAAGCTAAGCCCGTATGTGTCCACTTTGAGTGCGGCCTATGAACGTGATTCATAATGCGGGGCTATGTTTCTTAGCTAAGCCCGTCTGTGTCCCCTTTGAGTGCGGCCTATGAACGTGATTCATAATGCGGGGCTATGTACATAAGCTAGGCCCGTAATTGTCCACTTTGAGTGCGGCCTATGAACGTGATTCATAATGTGGGGCTATGTACATAAGCTATGCCCGTAATTGTCTACTTTGAGTGCAGCCTATGAACTTGATTCATTATGCGGGGCTATGAACATAAGCTAAGCCCGTATGTGTCCACTTTGAGTGCGGCCTATGAACGTGATTCATAATGCGGGGCTATGTACCTTAACTAAGCCTGTATGTGTCCACTCTGAGTGCGGCCTATGAACATGTCAATCAATCAATCTTTATTCCTTTGCAGTGGAGGCCATAGGCCCAGTCTACATTTTTAGATTTACAGAGCGGTACATGTGTATAATTACAAACAATACGATAAACAAACACTTGCAATATATTATTGGCGTAACAATTTATCTCTAAGCGTCATTGCATTGTGTATAAAAATTGATAAGTTCTGGACAACATCTTGTTTGTCTTCAGACATAAGCATATTGAATTTATTTAAAGTTGGGCTTGAATAGAAATAATACGGTAAATACAAACGCCTTAGATGTTGGTAACATTTACATACAAGCAAGAAATGAAATTCATTTTCAATAAAGTTATCTTTGCATAAAGTACATAATCTATTTTGTCTGGGTTGGTTAGAATAACGACCGGTTTCAATTTGGAGGCGATGTGAGGCACATCTGAATCTGGCAAGAGATGATCGAAACTTTGATAATGATAAATTTGTTATATAAAATTCAACACGAAACTTGAATTTAAAACAAGAATAGAACGAATACTTTGAACTATTTACAAGAGATGAGTACCATTCCTGTTCATAATTTACTTTAAGTCTAAATAAAAATTCTGATAAGAATTTATCAACATTATTCAAATTTTGTTGTTGTTCCCAAATATATCCAAATCCAAAGGTGTAGAGAATATTCTTAACTTTTGATGCCCAGTTTGTTTTACCATTTACAGAATCTAAAAATAACATATTATAACATTTCTTTACAAATCTTGAATCTGGCATTTTACATATTTTACACCAGTATTTAACAGCCTTTTTGTAAGCACATATATACATAGGATAACGTCCACATTCTCCCCTAACAACATGGTTCGATGTGGACCGTTTCACATTTAAAAATCGTTTACAACAAAACATATGTACAATTTCCACTTCTTTGAATTTATCTACTCCCCAAATCTCGGCTCCATAGAGAAGAATGGGATTGATTTTAGTGTCAAATATTTTGAAAAATAAGTTATGGGGTAATGGATTTAACATAAAGAGAGATTTGAAAATACCATATGCAATTCGTTTGGCTTGCAAAGCCGCGTTACTGACATGGGGAGACCAGGATAGAGAACGAGAAAATAAAATACCTAGATATTTGTAAGAGGAAACAGCGTTCAAAATAATTCCATTATAATACCATTTTTCATGTTTACTTAGTTTACAACCATTTTTGAATACAACAATCTTTGTTTTGTCCAAGTTGACAATTAGCTGATGGCTCTTAGTGAAGCTTTCTAATATATTTATACGTTTTTGTAATCCAAATACAGTGTCAGCAAATAGTACAATGTCATCAGCAAAAAGTAGTAAAAACATTTGTACAACATCGGGGTGGAGCTGTATGCCTGGATAACATTTTGATTCAATTTCTAAAGCTAATTCATTAATAAAAAAAGAGAACAATATGGGACTTAAAACACACCCTTGTCGTAAACCGTGTGGGCAGTCAAACAGCTGAGAAAGAGAAATATAACGTACACGTCCCTTGACACAATTATAGATAGATGTTAGGGCTTTAAGCATCTTTGGTGATACGCCTTTGAATTTGAGAATTGCCCATAATTTATTCCTATTTATGTAATCAAAAGCCTTCTTAAAATCAACAAAAAGAGCGTAAATTTTCCCCTTTTTTTTACATAAATATCGTTGGATAACAGATTGCAAAATGAAAATATTATCAACTGTACTGTAGCCTTCCCTAAAACCAGCTTGAGATTCTACAACCTTATCATAAGTATTTGCCCAAAATGCAAGTCTATTATTAAGTATAGATGTATATAATTTACTAAAAGTACTTAGCAGAGATATACCCCTATAATTGTTTGGATCGTTTCGATCACCTTTCTTAAGTAAAGGTATAATAATTGCAGTGCTCCAACTCTCTGGAAAACTTGATGTCTCAAACATGATATTGAACAATAGTTCCATATATGGTAACAGAATATCCATGGAATGCTTGAAAAATTCAGGGAGTATATTATCTTCACCAGGTGACTTAGCTGGTTTAAGTTTGTGAATAGCATCACAAATTTCCTCTCTGGTAATGGGTGAATCTAATATCGTACATGTTACATCATCAACATCGTAATTAAAATCACATTCATCAGTATTATCAGGCACAGTGTTTTCTTGATACAAGTTCTTAAAGTAGGAGAACCATGTTTCAATATTGATATTGTTCTTGGGGGATCTTGGAGTGGTATAGTTCTTTAAAGTATTCCAAAATAGTTTTGAGTTATGAATGTTCTGTAGCAACATGTCCTTTATTAATTCAGTGTAGAGTCTTTTCTTGTTCCTTAACATATCGTTGTAAATGTTCCTGGAATTAACATAGGACTGTCGGGATGTATCAGATTTATTCCTTCTAAATACTTTAAACAGTCTTTGGGTTTCTAAACGGAGATAATTACATTCACGATCAAACCATGGCTGATTTGATTTGCTTTTGGCGTGAATTCGTTTCTTTGTAAAGTCGGCAGCTTTATGCAAGGCCTTTGTGAACAATTCTACTGATTGATTCACATCATAAATTGCTTGGCTTGCACAATCGTCTAGAGTCTTCGTTACATCAGGCGAAAGCAGATTAGTTCTAAATTGGGTAACACAATCTTCTGTCCACTTAAACCTAAAGTTCTGTCTATAGTTTTTTACCATATTTCGATACCGAAAAGTCACAAGAGTATCGTTTATCTTTAATATTTTCATGCAAAAATTCACAGTAGTCCATTTTGAGTGTAGATATGATGTCATCTTCTACATAGTCAGGGTTAGTGCCGGTTCGTGCGTTGAAATCCCCTCCAAGAAAAACTGAAATGTTACCATGCTCCTGTAGAATGTCAGTTAGGGAATCCTGTAGCAAGGCTATCCCACATTGTATATTATTGTGTGTATACCACGTAGATGTCTGCGGCTGGATATATACAGATCCTAGTAGCATGTCGTTTTCTAAATCAAATAGCACCTTGTCAAATAACACAAAAACACAATTTGGAGTGATCTTGCTTATTTTTATAAATTGTTTGAACGACTTCTTGACGAGCACAAGTATTCCCCCCGATAATCTGCCGTGCGTAGAGACTCGAGTAGCATCCAGACTGTAGCACATGAACTCATCAGAGAACATATAATGATCTTCTTTTGTATTCCAGGTTTCACACAGACCAATCACATCAAACGTCTCAAGAAAAGTAATAAAATCAGTATCGGATGATTTTGAAGATAGTCCATTTACATTCCAGAATAAAAAAGAATGGTTATTGATAGTTTGTACAGTTGTATTTGGGCCCTGGCCACACCCCTATCTCGTCTTGTCCTGCTTACCCCTCGAGCGTAGGTTGTGTCCACGCGGTGTGTCGTCTGAGGTGGTGGTCTCTGGGTCGGGCCGTGTAGCAGACGACGCATCTAGTTGGCTCCGTGTGGTGTCTGTATTCCGCCTCTCCGTCACAAACAGTTTACCATTCTTATAATATCCATATTTGTTTTCAGCTTTCAATTCGTTCAATTTTTGTCTTTGATTTTTCGTTAGGTCTGACGAAATTCCATATCTGTCCTCTTTCAGTCTGTCTCGTAGTCGTAGGGCCCACACTTTGTCCTCTGGGTAGAGAAACTTAACGATCATAGGTCTAGGTTTACCAGGCTGACCTTTCAACCTATGAGCGGCAACAATACAGTCGTTAGTGATATCGTTATCACCCTCCATATTGTGTCCATTGAGAATGTCACATACGTAACTTTTACACACAGACACTGTTTCTCGTGCTTTTTCAGGTAACCCATATGATATGATATTACAGCGTCTACTGTATTGTTCTTGTTTCTCAAGCACACCCTCTATACTTTCAAGTTTGTTGGTAACCAGGGAAACATTGTCGTTGCTACGAGACGTCTCTAGGTGTTCTAACCTATCAGCAACTGCGTCGACATCAACACGTATGATATCCTGTCTACTTCTCAGATCCGACAGCTCACTGTTAATGTTCTCTAGCTTATCACTCATTCTCCCCATATCTGTTTTTAAGTCTCTAATTTCAGTTGTAATGTCCTTTTTCAACGATTTAAGTGCAGATAGTATCTCCTCACGTAAAGAAACATCTTTATCTACAGGTCCTGGGTTAAGTTCAATGTCGCCAGACAGAATGAGAAGAGAACTTTGATATATCAGAGTGAGAGTGGTGTTTACCTTTTCATCGATAGATCCGAGATATGAAATCCTCCATGAATATCCAGTTTGAGAATGAATCACATAATCCCGATAGAGCTGTGTGAGTGTACAGCCTACCATGGCAACACAGAAGATTACGAGCGTTACGCTAACGATTCTGTAACTTGTGTCCATCCCGGGTGACCATCGGCTAGTCGGTGTGTACTGGTCACTGTCATGGCTGCCACAACGGCGGGATACCAGCTTGGGTCGATGATAAAAAGTCCCAATTCTAGATCGCCAAAGGTCGATCGAGATACCCATTTTTTGTCAGATTCAGTCCAGTATTCAATTCCGTGGCCGAAGTTAATGATTGTTTTCCTGGTACGTACTTACTAGTAAGTTCTTAACGTGTATCACTCAGAGCGATAGTTCGCACGACCGCTCGCTTCGCTTCGATGAACATGATTCATAATGCGGGGCTATGTACCTTAACTAAGCCCGTATGTGTCCACTCTGAGTGCAGACTATGAACTTGATTCATAATGCAGGGCTATGTACCTTAACTAAGCTCGTATGTGTCCACTCTGAGTGCAGACTATGAACTTGATTCATAATGCAGGGCTATGTACCTTAACTAAGCCCGTATGTGTCCACTCTGAGTGCGGACTATGAACTTGATTCATAATGCGGGGCTATGTACCTTAACAAAGCCCGTATGTGTCCACTCTAAGTGCGGACTATGAACTTGATTCATAATGCGGGGCTATGTACCTTAACCAGGCCGGTATGTGTCCACTCTGAGTGCTGACTCTTGGAGTTTATTTTACAAATCACCTGGGATTTATCACAATCGGCAGGTGTAAACTCACAATCGAAGAATTATTCACCATTCCTAGATTGCATAAACAATCTGCATATTATGATATCTGAACTATATTGGAATGATCACAATCTGGGAATTTCTTTGTGAGGGGCTCTTAATCGTTTTAATGTTTAAGTAAAGGAATATGGGTTTCAATATCAGGAAAATGAAAGGCTTTGTGTGAAAGTTTTACTGATCAAGTATATCTGTCGACATATAGTGTAGAATGGTTTGAGTTGACTTTTATGAATGCCTCTGCCTCTAACCTACAGTACACATGTGGCAGATGTATTGATTGGAGGAGGTGGGACGCTCCCTCGCTAACAGTGGCTAGAGTGTTCTTCCGCTTGTTTTGAAATAAACTATTTTAACGTTATTAATATTCTCACTCTTTTTAGCTTAATAATTACCAGGTACATTAGGGGTTAAGCCTTTAGTGTTTGGTCCTAGTGCAATCCGATTATGCTACTTCCCAAGTCTTCACTTCTCAGCTAATTGGTCTTACTTACATCTTATTTTCTGCACAGCCTTTCCACACTGACAAAACAGAAATAAGGGACAGACAGGACCATGTAATGTAGCGTTTGTGCGAAGTTTCCATAGCCTGTGTTGTAACTTGTATGGATTACCCCTCTGTACCATGTCCATTCAGATATACTATCTACGGAAATAAACGTTCCAACACCCCACAGGAAGTGTTGCCATCCTTTGACCACTGTTTACCCTGATACACACAAACCATGTGCACTGAAAATAACCCACGTGTCGGTTGGTCACATTATTATCTGCATACATCATGATCATGTGCAGGGTTGCTAATGCACATGATATATGACCAAATTACTATGTGCAATGTGTCCAAAAGTTTAGTTGCCTAAATTAAATGGTGTAGCAAAGATAACATATTGAATATTTTCAATGGTTTTGTTTCCTGAACAAATTTCAAATCATTATGTATTTAACAGGCTTTAAACATAAATGAATCTTTACAATGAATTTTGTTACAATGGATAATTTATAAAACACTGATAATTGACAACACTGTCTATTTAAGAAAAACTATAATAAGGATGTTCTGTCTACAATCCCACATTACATGGACATCCATACATGTACTCGATCGTTTGCTGCTTGGCACACCCTGCAGTCAGCTGATATCCTGAACAGTTTGCAGTCGTATAAATATATTACTTCCCTTATCGTTGAGCATCTGAGAAGAGGGGCACGGTTGCTGTTTGCTGTTTACTGTATAGATATAAAGTTCATGGCTCGTGGCTCATTGAATAACACAACCATTGAAATTTTGTTATTCTGTTTATAATCTAACTCAAGGACTTTTTGGGCTCTGCATTGTTCATGAGGTGAAAACGCCTGCACAAGGGTAAGTCACATATTTCTAATGATAGATATTGTCAAGCAACGTAGCTTAAAAATTCAATGTATTGTATTCAGCTCATTATGTATGGTAGGCAAAAAGAAGCTATTTACTCGTGTTCTTTATTCAAACTGAACGTCACTTGTAACTATGTTAATTCAAATCATCACTCTCCTGTTGAAGATACCGTTGCCCAATGAATCCATGTGTGACATAGAGTTCTGACACGCCGCTAATGGCTGAAATGCGGTCCAAGCGAGATAAAAGAAATTACTCACTCACTCACTCTCTCGAGAAGTCAATTACAAATGATGAAATATTACATGGTATACGAGTCTTTAACTATAAGTTCTATCAAATCGCTTTTAAGATTTAATGAAATAGTGAACAGAGGAGAATGTCTTTTGTTGGTTTCTTTGTCAACATAATTTGAACATATTTCTATTTATGGAAATTAATTAGGATTGGCGAACAAGCTGATATGTTTCTAGCTCAAATGTTTCTAGGCAATGAAAATAATTGATTTCGCATATACATGTATTGTGTTAAATATAAATTATTACAATTCAGGCAAATTTGGAAAATTGGAAATACCTGACCCAAACTGAACAAAACCCCGCTTATATAAATTTAGTTGTTTGCAATTAGAATTCTATTAAATTTGTTTAGTAGTATTGTAAATGTTTTGAGGCTTGAAAAGCTGTTTCAGTCACTTTCTTGATGAAAGTATGAATTTGGATAACTTTATAACAATTCAGGGCAAGTATGAAACTTTTAAAAACCTGGCTAAAATTCTAATAAACCCGACTTAAATAAACTCAACTGTATGAAATTGACCTATATTTATATTGTTAAAGTTTTTCAAATGTTTGAGATAAGATGATAGAGAAAATTATCTACTCTATCCATTGTAATTTTTAGCTCATCAGGACTGAAAGTCCAGATGGGCTTATGGCATGGCCCGTCGTCCGGCGTCCATCCGTCCGTCCGTCGTCCGTCGTCCGTCCGTAAACTTTTGACACTTTCGACTTCTCCTCATGAACCATACACATTAGAGAGCTGAAATATTGTGTACAGGTACCTTAGCATATGGAGATTCTAATTTGTAACTTTGGTGACCCTGTGACCCCAAATAGGGTCACAGGGGTCACAACTTTAAAAACCTATTTTCATCTTCTTCTCCAGTTCCAAAAGGAATAGAGAGTTAAAGATGATATGTGCAGACTCCTTGGACAATGGGGATTCTAATTTGTAACTTTGGTGACCCTGTGACCCTTAATAGGGTCACAGGGGTCACAACCCTAAAAACCTATTTTCATCTTCTTCTTAAGTTCCAAAAGATCTAGAGAGCTGAAATTATATGTGCAGACTCCTTGGCCAATGGGGATTCTAAACTGTAGATTTCGTGACCCTATTACCCAAATTAGGGTCACAGGAGTCACAACCTTAAAAACCAATTCTCATCTTCTTCTCCAGTTCCAAAAGGACTAGAGAGTTAAAAATGATATGTGCAGACTCCTTGGACAATTAGGATTCTAATTTGTAACTTGGTGACCCTGGGACCCCAAATAGGGCTGCAGGGGTCACAACCTTGAAAACCTATTTTCATCTTCTTCTCCAGTTCCAAAAGGTCTAGCGAGTTAATAATGATATGTGCAGACTCCTTGGTCAATGGAGTTTCTAATTTGTAACTTTGTTGACCCTGTGACCCCAAATAGGGTCACAGGAGTCACAACCTTAAAAACCAATTCTCATCTTCTTCTCCAGTTCCAGAAGGAGTAGAGAGTTAAAAATGATATGTGCAGACTCCTTGGACCATGGGGATTCTAATTTGTAACTTTGTTGACCCTGTGACCCTTAATAGGGTCACAGGGGTCACAACCCTAAAAACCTATTTTCATCTTCTTCTTAAGTTCCAAAAGATCTAGAGAGCTGAAATTATATGTGCAGACTCCTTGGCCAATGGGGATTCTAAACTGTAGATTTCGTGACCCTATTACCCAAATTAGGGTCACAGGAGTCACAACCTTAAAAACTTATTTTCATCATCATCTTCAGTTCCAAAATGTCTATTGAGCTGAAAGACAGCATGTAGACTCATTGGCCAATTGGGATTCTAAACTGTAGGTTTCGTGACCCCATGACCCCAAATAGGGTCACAGGGGTCACAATCTTAAAAACCTGTTTTTCTCCATTAGATGACAGTCTATGGCAAATTTATTTCTCCTTGGATATTTTAGTGTGGAATCCTTTTACTGTCTAATATTGGCGATCTAGAAAGTGTTGAATAATAATAAATCATTTGGGTAAGGAAATTTATTCCGAAATCGTTACATTTGTTTTGTCATTTTTTTATATGTTTTCTTGCAATAGAAAACATCAGTTTCATTTTTAACTCATCTGGCCTGTATAAAGAAAACTTGATATGATGCCTGATGAGCTACAGAGCCCATGGCTCTATTTTTTCTTTCATCTCATGTTTTGATGGTTCATAGCTGATTAATTACTTAATTCATTTGCTTCATGCATATCTATGTATATAAATACCATACTGTATATTTCATTATCAGTCACCTGCAGAAAGGGCAAGATTTGGCCCAGAAACGTCAAAAGAAATCAGTAAAGAAGTTGTTATCCATAACATTTGTCTTGTACTGACTCAATTTGTAATAAAAAGACTATGTCGATCAAAATAGACGTGTTTTGATGACATGAGTTATTTTGAACCAAATATATCAAATCATAACCAGTTTTAGTGTCAAGACCGATGTAGAAGTTCTTCTGATAGATTTAAGTTAAGGAATGACCATTTTGAGGCAAGATTCATTACAATTTGCGCCAGACTTAGAATTATTACAATTCGTGCCAGACTTAGAATTATTACAATTCACGTCGAAATGGAATTATTACAATTTGCGCCAGACTTGGAATTATTACAATTTGCGTCAGACATGGAATTATTACAATTTGCACCAGATTTGGAATTATTACAATTTGCGCCGGACATGAAATTATTACAATTGCGCCAGACTTAGAATTATTACAATTAGCACCAGACATGGAATTATTACAATTTTGGCCAAACATTGACTTATTACAATTTGCGCCAGACATGGAAATGTTACAATTTGGCCAGACATGGAAATGTTACAATTTGGCCAGACATGGAATTATTACAATTTGCGCCAGACAAGGACTAATTACAATTTGCGCCAGACTTTGAATTATTACAAATTGCGCCAGACATGGAATTCATTACAATTTGCGCCACACTTAGAATTATTACAATTCACGTCGAAATGGAATTATTACAATTTGCGCCAGACTTGGAATTATTACAATTTGCACCACACTTGGAATTATTACAATTTGCGCCACACTTAGAATTATTACAATATGCGCCACACTTAGAATTATTACAATTTGCGCCAGACATGGAATTCTTACAATTTGTGCCAGACATCGAATAATAACAATTTGCGCCAGACATGGAAATATTACAATTCGCACAAGACATGAAATTATTACAATTAGGGCCAGACATCGAATAATAACAATTTGCACAAGACATGGAAATATTACAATTCGCACAAGACATGAAATTATTACAATTAGGGCCAGACATGGACTTTTTACAATTTGCGCCAGATTTGGAATTCTTACAATTAGCACCAGACATGGAATTATTACATTTGCGCCTGACTTGGAATTATTACAATTTGCGCCAGACATGGATATGTTACAATTTGGCCTGACATGGAATAATTACAATTTGCGGCAGACTTTAAATTATTACATTTCACGCTAGACTTGGAATTATTACAATTTGCGGCAGACTTGGAATTATCACAATTTGCACCAGACTTGGAATTTTTACAATTTTCGCCAGATTTGGAGTTACTACAATTTGAGGCAAGATTTATTACAGTTTGTGCCAGACTTGGAATTATTTCATTTCGAGGCAAGATTCTTTACAATTTTTGCCAGACTTGCAATTATTACAATTGGAGGCAATTTACGGCAGGTATTACAATTTGTGACTTTTATTACAGTTCAGGGCACAACAACGTTCATATACAGAAGTTACTGCTGAGCCTAGCGTTGGGACAAATTCTTGAGAAGTCATTGTGAATCACATCTATCTTCGGAATCTAAAGAAGAAAACACAGGTAGGTAATGAGTCTCTTCAACAAATAAGTTATATCGTATATCAGAATAAATAGCAATCAATACTGAAATGATATTCGTCTTCGATTGCATTACAATTACAAAGATTACATTCCTACCACTAAGAGGTTGCAACAGGCCTAGAAAATGTCTAATTTCTATAGCTCACGGTAAAATTCCTTATCTTCACTTACTCGTTATACTACACGGATGTCTGGGAACACTAATGACATAAGGTTCAACTTGTACAGATTCTGTATAATTCCTTATCTTCACTTACTCGTTATACTACACGGATGTCTAGGAACACTAATGACATAAGGTTCAACTTGTACAGATTCTGTATAATTCCTTATCTTCACTTACTCGTTATACTACACGGATGTCTGGGAACACTAATGACATAAGGTTCAACTTACACAGAATCTGTAACAAGTCGGTAAATTCGTAATTTGTTCCCTTTTATTAATCCTCATTCCATTATTAACTAAACCACTCGTCATAATCAACAGCCACTAGTACGCTCTTATCACAAAGAAATCATACAAGACACATGTACAGGAAGTTGCAAGTTATTCAACATCATCAAAGTTTTAAGCCCACTTACAGATTACACAAGGAGTTCTAAATTCTTCTAAAGAGAACAGATTAATAGAAAACATCGATTTTCTACGCCTAAGAAATATCCCTCTGCCTGGTTCTGTACCGCATTAATACATGAAAATTCCCTTACTCCGCAGAATGAAACTGTGTTTATTTCCGTAGGCGGGCCACCGGCCCATTATACATGAACGTGCATCATAATAATATTGATAATAGTTGCAGCGCCATAACATGATATAGAATGCTAGTTGTATGATAGGAAACTGGATCATTTCTTAAATGTTAGAAATACATTGCCAGATTGTTAACAATATTGTTATTTCGTGATGACATCAACTGCAGAAATTTACTAACAGTAGGGTAAGAAGTGTAGTATGTAGGAAGCAGGCTTTGACGAAGATTGTCATAAAAGTCACAATTAATCCATATAAAAATGCTTACTAAATTACTAAATTCTATTATTAAAGTTTTTGACAGCGATATACGCCGATGTTTCTTCCTCACTCAATTAACAATTTATGGTTGGAGCATCGAAATTTACACAATGCAATACAATACACTGGTATATTAACTAATGATATATAATCTTCACATTTAACTTCAATTCTAATAGCGTTATATAGTTGGAATTTCAAGTAGTTTGAAATACTTTCAAGAAAAAGTTGTTTATCAAGGGCAATACATCTTTCCGTAAACATAGAAAAAAAACATTAATATGTCCAACACTTAAGCAAAATCCTAAAAACAATTTTTTAACATTCAACGTCGAGCATTTCCCTCCAGCCAAATTATCTTGATATTCATAAACCTTTTTCTAAATAACATTATCCTGCTGAAACAAGAGCCTTACCCAATATTTGATAATTCTAACATATTGATGAACCCGGAGAGAATTTCTACCTAGCTCGCCTCGGGCTACTAAATTAGGCTATAGTTCTACCCAGATGCAAAATATTTTTACAAAGTTTATCGTATACCCGGACAGCGTCAGATGTGAATGAAACCGCCAAACTTCTGTACCATTCATAAGAATCTGTTAACTCTTTACTGCTTGCAATATTGCCATGCCTCAACCCCTTTCCTGCTTGCCTGACAAGCACCTGCTCTGCCCCTTATACTGCTCGCAAAAATTTAAAAATTTAAAAAATTTTAAATTCAATTAATTCAACTGTTTAGGAAATTTTCATGCCCTTGAGTGACCCTTTTGTCAATTTATAGGTAATTTTTTGCAATTTTGATATTCAAATTGCTCATTATTATTCATTAATTAAAAGGTATAAAACTGCAAAGTGGAAAAACATACATCAGTCATAAAAAAGAATAAACCATAGGTAATATTTTGATCATGATTTTATTTAATCTCTTTTATGAATTTTATCAATACTGTCACCAAAATTCCACATATATTCCTGAAGAAAATGACACTTATTAGGATTAATATGATGTTTAACCAATAATTCAGGGGAGATAATCCGGGTCAACTCAAATCAACAAGTTCAATCAGAAGGTGATCTTCAGTTTTCTCAAAGTAAATCACAATATGAAAGATTACATAACAATAATGTTAGGCACTTTTACATTATATACAATTCTAAATCATCAATTTCACCAAATTCAAAAGTCTACTGCAATCATGGCAATGTAAATTCTAGACCTGAGTGTGTTAAATAATGTTTTTGAAGATGAAAATAACCAGAGTTTAATTTTTTCATTATTAGCAAAAAATCATGATATCTATGACACTTGATGATCAAGATATCTTTCAAATCAAATTGAAACAAACTTACAAACTCCAGTTTAGTGAAAATCATTCAACAACTTGTCTTTATTTGACAATTCTATCTCAAAATTAAAAATTGTCCAGGATTATCTCCCTTGGCAATGAAATCTGTAGAACCTGATTTCCTTATTTAAATGTTAACAAATAACAAAAATATGAACTTTACTAGATCCAATGAAACAAAATCCCTTTACTGGCTTATGATGAGAGCTCATTGTGATGGTAAATGTACTGGTATATGTGTTATTGGCAGATTCTATTACAGACCTTACCTATATTATTTGTTTACATTAGTAATACAAATAAGGACCAATCAACACATTTACTTTCGAATAAAAAAAATGCCTTTTAAAATACTGAAACCCACAATTACAAAAACATTTTCAAGTTCCTTTCTTGTTTTGCTGATTATGTTTCCTTAAATTTAGATATGGTAATCTTGGTCAAATCGTTGAATTAAATTTGTTTTACTGTCTGGCTTTATAATAAAAACCAGATCATAACATTAGTCATCATAGACATGGAATATAAACTTTTCAAATTTAATCCAGCGCACTGGTAAAAAAATATTTCACCATCCATGCCATAAGGATATTTATACCTATTTGACACTACATGAAAAAGTATACTGGATATTATTAATGACTCATAATCTTGCAAATTTCTAAAAGTCATAACTATGAATTATCAACTGGCTTGAACTGAATCTGCATTTACATAACGAAATCACAAATATTATAAAACCCACAACAGCATAAATTGTTGTTAGATTGAGTCAAAGATTTTGATGGCTCCATATTGTTCACATTATACCTGAATAAAACAGGTGTGTTCAGTTTTTTTTCTTCCTAAGTTGACTTCATAAATCTTCTGAGTTAGATAACTTAGCACTGGACTGCATGTGGAATATCACAGACTGTTCCAATCTCCAGCAGTGGTCACTAACTCTCCATCCTGGATATGCTTCCACTCTGAATAGTTCCTGCAATAGAAAGTATAAATAAATGATATTGACTGCTCAACACAAATAATGAATAATAATCAGATTTAATATACATGCAAATTCCATTTGACTGATATATTGAAACATTTAGAGAATAACCAACGAGGTACGAGTGATTACGGGATATCTGCCCGAGTCTAAATAATGTTGACAGTCGCGAGCCTTGGCGAGCGACTGAACATTATTTTGACGAGGGCAGATATCCCGTAATCACTCGTACCGAGTCGGTTATTCTATATATTACCCATTTGTAATGAAATATAATTAACAAAGACTGAAAAAATGCGATTGAGAAATCGTAGTAATGCTGTAGTAAGTGATACCAATCAGCTGATCAGTATTCATACGCGTGTCAAACCGAACATCTCCAGAGTGAATTAGTCAACAACGCATCGGAATCTAGTTCAGTTTCAAAACAATACCAAAATGACGAAAATATTGTCCCTGAATGATATAATACACCTTTCAACCTTGAACAAATTAACACACATAAAACTCTTAAGAAACAACATTATTTGATAAAGATAATAAGTATTTGAATCAGCCGATCGTCACGCCGTACTACCACTGTGATGTGTTGTTGACGGCACAATGTTGTAACGAAAATGTCAAAAACCTGTCAATTTTTTAAAACTATAGTTGATAAAAGTGGCAATATCTTTAAGAGAAACTTACAAAGAATGCATCAAAACAAGTCTGTATGTCAGGATAATCAAATAATCTAAAGTTTGAACAACATTTGTTTCTTTCGACGTTACTTTCATTCACGTAGCAAGCGTCAAGAACGATAACTCTAATCGGCCTGTGATCACGGTAGGATTGTTCCCAGGGCTGATCAACTATGTGTATGTTGATTTGTGAAAGATATTGCTTTCATGAATGTATGTATTGAATTTGAGTCCCTATGGTTTTTATGTGTTAATAATTACTAATGGATCAGTGAAATTCTTGTGCTTGGATAGATTTCATGAATTTTCGATGGCAGCCATGTTTGTTTACAAACAGACAGCGCTTATTGTACCTTTGGAAAAAGCACAATCTTGAGATCACAATGAAATTTAACACGTAGATGAATAGTTTCAAATAATACTGCGTTTAAATATCAACCTGTAAGTTATATGATGTACAGTAATATTCATCGTTCTACGATTTTATTTTTAACCTAATCGACATACGTTCGACACGTTCAATTTATCAATGAAACTTGAAAAAAGTTCCGTCGACCAATCGTCTTTCATTCTCTTAGGAACCGACCAATCAACGTTGAGAATCACCAAAAAGCACATGTGCGGATATCAAAAAAATATCCACTCGTGTATCCTCGCCCGTATGGGTAATATTAGGCTTGTACAGAATGATTCAATTAAATCCAAATTGTATCAAAATAAACAATGAAATCTCAAATCAATTTCAGTATTTTCACAGGTCATAGTATGGCATGCATTTTGTGATACAACAATTGTTTTTGTCAGCAAATGACTGTAACAGTTTTATAACTGTTTGGTGAGAACACATTTTATAACTTATATCTATTATCATGATAAAGAGTTTTGTTGGAATTATTCACAAAATTCTACAACAAATGTATGCATCCATAAAACTTACAGGAAAAATGTCATTCCAATCAAATTATGAAAGATCCTTAGTGAATTTGTTCTTAAAATTTCTCTAAAGCAACTGTGAAATTTCTGTTTTTCTCATCAAATCAGTGCTTTCTTAAAATTGGACAGACTCCAAGATTTATACAATGAAACAGATTAGAGCAAATAATTCTGAGAACTTTCAAAGCCTACTCAGAAAGAATCTTCTGGGAAATATATCATGAACCTGAACTGAAAAAGTGTACACAAAGATATTTATAAGAACTAAAGATATCCAACTGACCACCATTAAAGAAAACTTTTCATATTTCCTCAGCTTTCCGGCCTTTCTAAATACCATTCCTTTAGTTTTCTCAACATTAACTTTAAGCTGCCATTTATTACAATTTCAACTTTATCAATCTAACCTCTTTTGAAGACCTATGACCTTACTGTCTACACTCGCCATATCGTCTGCAAATAACAGCATGAAGATCTGAAGAACTCCTATCTCTATACACCTCTGATTATCCTTTCCCAAGTAATCAATGATATCATTTACATATAGAGAAAAGAGAAATGGAGACAGCTGACAGCCCTGTCGGACACCACACATACAATCGAAAAAGGAGGTGAAAGCTTCATTTAATGATACGTTTGATTTAACATTTAAATACATAATTTCTATCAATCTATTATACTCTTCCTTGAATCTTAGACTGCCACAATTTAAACATAAACCAATTTCAAAGGCTGATTCAAAAGCTGCTTTTAGATTTATAAAAGCACAGTAAAGACCAAGATAGTTCGAAATTATAGTGACTAATACAAAAATATTATCAGTAGTTTGGAAGCCTTGTCTAAAACCTGACTGTTCTGAAATAACAACTTTTCATGATCTGCCCAAGCAACTAACCTATTGCAAATGGCCTTAAAAATATCTTACCAGATACCTCTAACAGAGTAATAGGCCTATCTATAAAAGAGACATCAATAGACTGAACAAGGTTACAAACTGATAAAAGTCATTTTCTTCAAGTGAAACATTAAGTCCATTGAATAGATTTTCAAAGTATTCAGTCCAATTATTTGTGCTTATGTTATTGGAAATGAAGACAGGTCGACTTCTCACAATAGAAACGTTTACTAACATTTATAGTAAGTGAGTTCAGGAGTGATTGTGCTAGAGTTTCGAACACCGCTGAACGTTTTGATGCACAGAGCTGCTTATACTGTCTCCAGGCCTCTGTGTAGCGCACTCGGTCTACTGCACTCTTAGTCACGTGGTACACACGGAGCCGACTGCGGTGACCTGCTGAGCTGACTTACACTCACTGTCAAACCAGTTACCTCCCTTTGGTCGCCTACACATTGTATGTTTGACTTGCTTGAAGTCGCTAGCACAGTTTAATAAGCTGGAATAAAATGAATCATGTGCAGTGTTCACGTCCTCATTATTTATCAGTTCTTTAAAGTTAATTATTTCCTGTTCTGTTATTGAGTCCCACTTTTCTCTATTTGTGGAAATGTTTTCTCACTATTCCAAGTGAACCTTTGTCTAGGAATGAGGTTTTGTTGAAGATATGGCTTAAAATCAATCTTGTTTACAATTAGAGAGGAGGCAACAGGAAAATGTGATGATTGAACTTGGTCACCAACATTACTGAAGATTACAAATGAGATATCTGAACAGATGACATAGTCAGCCACACTCTGTCCGTTTTAGCTACAAAGGTTATTTTGCCTACATCTTTGTCATCAAAAAGACGACCATTACAATTCTAAAACCAGTTCTTTTACAGAAATCTAGCAGTGCTCCACCTCTGCTGTTAACATAGTTATCTTGGGAACTGCGAGGTGTAATATTATCATCACTGATGTAATTTATGTCTTCATCCACTGGAATAAATTGAGGGTCGTCGTTTTCAATATAATCCGGTATGGTTGAAGTTCTGGCATTAAAATCCCTCTTCAAGATGATATGGCAGCCTAGATATGTTTCTCTGAATGCTTCAATATCAGTCTCTACTTTATCTCAAAGATGTTCATGGGAATATTCACTAGAGCTACAAGGAGAGTAGTAAATAAAACCCAATATGAGTAGAAAACTATTGGTAGTATTTTCGAGTTTTAACCATAAGACGTTTAATGGCCTACTTTTCTAAACTGTCACTGCAGAAGATAGATGTTGTTTGATAAATACAACAATTCAACCTGAGTTACTCAGTGCCCCTGGCTTCTTTGTTCTGGTCTGTGAGACATAGTGAAAACCGTTTACCCCGGTACATCAAATTTATCGGTGTCTTCTGTCCATGTTTCTATACGATTATATAGAAGTTTGTAATAAATTATATAATGGAGGTGTACACAAATGTTTTTAAGTCCATCACTATTCCAGATGCATAAATCAAATGTTGTTGCCACTTTTTGTCACATGGGTGGTGTTTTCAATAATAGGCAGTGTCTGTAGTGTACAGACTGGAATATGCTGCCTACTAGTGTAGAGATTAAGTCCATGAGTTTGTATTCAAGATCGTCGCGGGTTTCTCAAGGTTCTTCTTCTAAGTTATATAAGATCAGGTTGTTAAGTTTTTCGCGTGCCTCAAGAAAGTCTAGGCGATGTTGAAGATCAGACGCCAGTGATTTTAATTCCTTTAGTTTTCTTCTGTTAGAATTTGAAGATCATGTTTCGATTTTTGTAGTAACTTCATGGAAGTTCGCGTTCATTTCTTTCGCATAGCTTTAATTTCTTTCATTCATTCAACATTACTCATTTCATGTGAGCTGTCTAGTGTCGTCTGTCTCCCCCTGGGGCAGTGGCGGATCCAGAGGGGGGGTACGTCCCCCCTCCCCCCCCGCCCCCCCCCCCCCCCCCCCCCAAGAGAATTTCAGATATAGTAATTGTTGACAGTTGTATTTACAAGAAAAGTGTAGGGAACTTAAATTCAGTAAACATTAACACAATAAAATTAAGAATTCACATTATATTAGGTAACTAAATTGTTTGACCTTAATTCTGAATAATCTCAAAACGACACTGATCATATGGCATGGCATATATGTGTTCCTCGTGACCAGTCAGATACTCAATGATCATCACAAATATCTACCGTTCACCTATCAACGATCTAACAGTTTAAACTGTTACGTAACTCGCAGTTCAAATCTCAGTTTTTCAGGTAATTATGATGTTAATACATTCACTGTTATGTCTACTTATATGCCACATGACAATGAATATAAATATGTAACGGTTAAATGAATTGAAACTCTTACATTTACAGAATTTAGCGTGTTTGCTTTGACGCAGCGTCGATCGCTGTTCGCTGACTGCGTGTTTGCAAAAAAAAAGACTGTTTATTGCAGTAATAATACATGTTAGCGTAAATAGATTATCAGTTTATCATGTAATGTTTTTAAAAGTTGCATAATTAGTTTTCCTTCATGTATAAATCATTTTGCTTGTGTGGAAAAGTTTTTTTTTGTACATTTTAGCTCAACCTGAAAAAGTAAGGCAAAGCATTCTGAATCAACGTAACCCTAGAGACTAGTGTATAATTTAACTATCAAAGGGAGATAATAGGTGTGTAACTAGACGGCAGTACAATTTCTCTGAAAGGCTTCAAACTTGTTTTTGAGTGCAGATTTTGGTATTGTGATTGTTTTCATTAATTATGAAGACATTTTATTATTCTTCAAAGGTTTCAGGATTTGTTTCTTTAGTTTTAATGGTCTTCTGAATAAATTAACAGTTATTAGAAATTGCTGATCAATAAATGTATACAAACTTATAGAATTAAATTTCTCTTGTATAAAATTAAATATTTATGCTGTAAATATTCCCTTTATCAAAAGCAAAATAAATATTGATAAAGGCGCTGCAGTAGAAACAACCTCTCTAGCTTATCGTGACATACATTACGTTACAGAATATATGCTTACTCCTTGGTGTTTGGTGTACAAACTTGGATACATATATATATGAACAATTACACAAATTTTAATGTATTAAGTATATGAATGCCATGTTGTATTCCCCCTATTCGCATGATGGAGTAGAAATAGACCAAATCGTATACTTAACTTTTGAAAAATACCCTTTAATATAATTTTGTTTTTTAAAAATGAAATTATTCATAATAAAATAACCCTCATAAAGGTTTTTAAAATTTATTTAAATAACTTCTTGAAAAGCAGGAAAACGTGTTTAAGAGCACCATTATTTCAAAATTTCTTGGGGGGGGGGGGGGGGGGGGGGGGGCATGGCCCCAAACCCCCCTAGCATAACTCATTCTACCAATGTCAGTACTGATAATTCAACAAAGTCGCACCCAATTTGATCATATGCAAACAAACATATTTTCACAATTGCTCTTAATGACACACTTTCATATGATTATGTATCTTCATATCAAATATGATCCAAATGTGATGATTAGTATAGAAGTAGTGAGCCGAACAGAACTTTGACAGTTTTTCAACAGAGTCCTGGCAGGGCTACAGATAATGGGGACTCATAAGATCAAACAAAAAATGAAGAATTTGCCAAAACAATATTTTTCTAACAAATTAGTTAAATTGAATAGAGCATTGAGTATTTATTTGTATTTTCAAAATATATCAACATAATATTGTTTTTACTAATTGGGATGGATAGCGAAAAATATAAAACTGGCGATGATCAAATTTAACAACGTATAAAGCAAACTCTTTAGCACTATGTCAGTACACCTTCATACTCTTGAGTACACCTGCACTTAAAATTCAAGGCATATGTACAACTTCACTCAAAAAGTTATCTGGAGCCCTGGTCCTAATTTTTTGCCACAAAAGGCAAAATTTTATAAAGATATTTTCAATAGTGTTATTCATGACACACTTTTATATGATTCTGTATCTCCATATAAAATTTGATCAATATGACTGTGATGATTAATTTAGAAGTTGTGAGCCGGACGGGACTTGTAACAGTTTTCCAACAGAGTTCTAATTTTTTGCCAAAAAAGGCAAAATGTTACAAAAATATTTTCAATATTGTTTTTCATGACACACCTGCATTTGATTATGTATCACCATAACAAATTTGATCCAAATATGATGATTAGTTTAGAAGTTCTCATGACACATTATTACATGTTTCCTCATTTTCATGACAAATTTGAATTGAAATGGTTGATTATTTAGAAAGTTATGAGCCGGACACAAAGTGTAACGGACGGACGGACGGTACCCATTTTAATAAACAGTCTTAGTCCTGTCCGTACACACACAGGCACGTGCACGTGCAACACGCGCACACGCACAGCTACTCGATGTTTTGCTCTTCGTGTCATAAACAAAAACAGCTAATTTGTATCTAAATGAACTTAAATCGCACCCAATTGTATTGACGAGATTTTTCTGCGTAAATTTCTGCCAAAATTACCTCCTTAGAAAGTCCATGAACTTTGAATTCGGTAGGTTTTCACGGAGACAATTTTCATGCGTGCGATCTGTCCTCCCCTATAGGTGTGTCCGCTCCAGATGTCACTACCGTATGATCAAATTGGCGAACAAGATTGGCGTACAGTTAACAAAATACTTATCCTCAGAACCACCTAGCTTTGAGTTATGAATTATTAAACCAAGTGCTCGATCACCTATTTCCTTGGACGTTAAATGTAAGTCAACATGTTCAACTTACCGAAGTACAAGATTCTCGTATGAACTACAGTGTAAAGACATCAACAACATCATCTGCAAGCCCGTATGTGTTCACTCTGAGTGTGGCCTATGAACGTGATTCATAATGCGGGGCTATGTACCTTAACTAAGCCTGTATGAATCCACTCTGAGTGCGACCTATGGACATGATTCACAATGCGGGGCTATGTACATAAGCTAAGCCTGTATCTGTCCACTCTCAGTGCAGCCTATGAACGTGATTCACAATGCGGGGCTATGTACCTTAACTAAGCCCGTATGTGTCCACTCTGAGTGCGGCCTATGAACGTGATTCACAATGCGGGGCTATGTACCTTAACTAAGCCTGTATGTGTCCACTCTGAGTGCGGCCTATGAACTTGATTCACAATGCTGGGCTATGTACATAAGCTAAGCCTGTATCTGTCCACTCTCAGTGCAGCCTATGAACGTGATTCACAATGCGGGGCTATGTACCTTAACTAAGCCTGTATGTGTCCACTCTGAGTGCGGCCTATGAACGTGATTCACAATGCGGGGCTATGTACCTTAACAAAGCCCGTATTTGTCCACTCTGAGTGCGGCCTATGAACGTGATTCATAATGCGGGGTTATGTACCTTAACTAAGCCCGTATGTGTCCACTCTGAGTGCCGCCTATGAACTTGATTCACAATGCGGGGCTATGTACCTTAGCTAAGCCCGTACGTATCCACTTTGAGTGCGGCCTATGAACATGATTCATAATGCTGGGCTATGTACCTTAGCTAAGCCTGTATCTGTCCCCTTTGAGTGCGGCCTATGAACTTGATTCACAATGCGGGGCTATGTACCTTAGCTAAGCCCGTACGTATCCACTTTGAGTGCGGCCTATGAACATGATTCATAATGCGGGGCTATGTACCTTAACTAAGCCTGTATGTATCCACTCTGAGTGCGGCCTATGAACGTGATTCATAATGCTGGGCTATGTACCTTAGCTAAGCCTGTAGGTGTCCACTCTGAGTGCAGCCTATGAACTTGATTCATAATGCGGGGCTATCTACCTTAGCTAAGCCCGTACGTATCCACTTTGAGTGCGGCCTATGAACATGATTCATAATGCGGGGCTATGTACCTTAACTAAGCCTGTATTTGTCCACTCTTGGTGCGGCCTATGAACGTGATCCATAATGCGGGGCTATATACCTTAACTAAGCCTGTATGTGTCCACTCTGAGTGCAGCCTATGAACTTGATTCATAACGCGGGGCTATGTACCATAGCTAAGCCCGTATGTGTCCACTCTGAGTGCAGCCTATGAACTTGATTCATAACGTGGGGCTATGTACCATAGCTAAGCCCGTATGTGTCCACTCTGAGTGCAGCCTATGAACGTTATCTATAATGCGGGGCTATATACCTTAACTAAGCCTGTATGTGTCCACTCTGAGTGCAGCCTATGAACTTGATTCATAACGCGGGGCTATGTACCATAGCTAAGCCCGTATGTGTCCACTCTGAGTGCAGCCTATGAACGTGATCTATAATGCGGGGCTATATACCTTAACTAAGCCTGTATGTGTCCACTCTGAGTGCAGCCTATGAACTTGATTCATAACGCGGGGCTATGTACCATAGCTAAGCCCGTATGTGTCCACTCTGAGTGCAGCCTATGAACTTGATTCATAATGCGGGGCTATGTACCTTTGCTAAGCCCGTATGTGTCCACTCTGTGTGCTGACTCTTGCAGTTTTCTTTTACAAATCACCTGGGATTTATCACAATCTGCAGGTGTTAACGCACAATCGAAGAATTATTCACCATTCCTAGATTCCATAAACAATCTGCATATTATGATATCTGAACTATATTGGAATGATCACAATCTGGGGATTTCTTTTTGAGGGGCTCTTAACTCGTTTTAATGTTTAAGTAAAGGAATATGGGTGTCAATATCAAGAAAATGAAAGGCTTATGTGAAAGTTTTACTGATCAAGTATATCTGTCGACATATAGTGTAGAATCGTTTGAGTTGATCATGACTTTTATGAATGCCCCTGCCCCTAACCTACAGTACACATGTGGCAGATGTATTGATTGGAGGAGGTGGGACGCTCCCTCGCTAACAGTGGCTAGACTGTACTTCCGCTTGTTTTGAAATAAACTATTTTTTGTTTTGAAATAAACTATTTTAACGTTATTAATATTCTCACTCTTTTTAGCTTAACAATTACCAGGTACATTAGGGGTTAAGCCTCTAGTGTTTGATCCTAGTGCAATCCGATTATGCAACTTCCCAAGTCTTCGCTTCTCAGCTAATTGGTCTTACTTACATCTTTCTTTCTGCACAGCCTTTCGACACTGACAAAACAGATATAAGGGACAGACAGGACCATGTAATGTAGCGTTTGTGCGAAGTTTCCATAGCCTGTGTTGTAACGTGTATGGATTACCCCTCTGTACCATGTCCATTCAGATACACTATCTACGGAAATAAACGTTCCGACACCCCACAGGAAGTGTTGCCATCCTGTGACCACTGTTTACCCTGATACACACAAACCATGTGCACTGAAAATAACCCACGAGCCCGTTGGTAAGTGACCGGGTGATGGTCACATTATTATCTGCATACATCATGTGCAGGGTTGCTAATGCGCAGGATATATGACCAAAGTACTATGTAAAATGTGTCCAAAAGTTTAGTTGCCTAATGGTGTAGCAAAGATAACATAGATTGAATATTTTCAATGGTTTTGTTTCCTGAACAAATTTCAAATCATTATGTATTTACTAGGCTTTAAACATAAATGAATCTTTACAATGAATTTTGTTACAATGGATAATTTATAAAACACTGATAATTGATAATTTAAGAAACAGTATAATAAGGATGTTCTGTCTACAATCCCACATTACATGGACATCCATACATGTACACCGATCATTTGCTGCTTGGCACACCCTGCAGTCAGCTGATATCCTGAACAGTTTGCAGTCGTATTGATATATTACTTCCCTAATCGTTAAGCATCTGAGAAGAGGGGCACGGTTGCTGTTTGCTGTTTACTGTTTATGAAAAGTTCATGGCTCGTGGCTCATTGAATAACACAACCACCAAAACTTTGTCATTCTGTTTATAATCGAACTCAGGACTTTTTGGGCTCTGCATTGTTCATAAGGTGAAAACGTCTGCACAAGGGTAAGTCACATATTTCCAATGATAGATATTGTCAAGCAATGTAGCTTTTCATGTATTGTATTCAGCTCATTATGTATGGTAGGCAAAAAGAATCTATTTACTTGTGTTCTTTGTTCAAACTGAACGTAACTTGTAACTATGTTAATTCAAATTATTACTCTCCTGTTGAAGATACCGTTGCCCAATGAATCCATGTGTGACATAGAGTTCTGACACGCCGCTAATGGCTGAAATGCGGTCCAAGCGAGATAAAAGAAATAACTCACTCACTCACTCTCTCGAGAAGTCAATTACAAATGATAAAATATTACATGGTATACGTGTCTTTAACTATAAGTTTTATCAAATCGCTTTTAAGATTTAATGAAATAGTGAACAGAGGAGAATATCTTTTGTTGGTTTCTTTTCAACATAATTTGAACATATTTCTATTTATGGAAATTAATTAGGATTGACGAACAAGCTGATGTTTCTAGCTCAAATGTTTGTAGGCAATGAAAATAATTGATTTCGCATATACATGTATTGTGTTAAATATAAATTATTACAATTCAGGCAAATTTGGAAAATTGGAAATACCTGACCAAAATTGAACAAAACCCTGCTTATATAAATTTAACTGTTTGCAATTAGAATTCTATTAAATTTGTTAAGAAGTATTGTAAATGTTTCGAGGCTTGAAACGCTGTTTCAGTCACTTTCTTGATGAAAGTATGAATTTTGATAACTTTATAACAATTCAGGGCAAGCGTGAAACTTTTAAATACCTGGCTAAAATTCTAATAAACCCGACTTAAATAAACTCAACTGTATGAAATTGACCTATATTTATATTGTTAAAGTTTTTCAAATGTTTGAAATAAGATGATAGAGAAAATTATCTACTCTATCCATTGTAATTTTTTCTTTCATCTCATGTTTTGATGGTACATAGCTGATTATATTATATGAGAAACTATATACAAGTGAAGATTGCACCCAAATTAATCTTGACAGTCTGTTTTCAGACAATAATGTTAAGAAATTACCAGAAGAAGAATCTTCCAAATTAGAAGGGAAATTGACATACCAAGAATGTTTGTTGGCACTTAAAAATATGAAAAATGGCAAATCCCCAGGATCAGATGGATTCACTGCTGAATTTTTGAAATTCTTTTGGAATGATATAAATAAATATTTAATAAACTCCTTAAATTACGCATATGATAACGGTTCCCTTTCGGTAACACAAAAACAGGGACTAATAACCTGCTTACCTAAAAGTAACAAACCAAAACAATTTCTGAAATCCTGGCGCCCTATAAGTCTACTTAATACTTCATATAAACTAGCATCAGCTGTTATTGCAAATAGAATAAAACCAGTATTACCTCTCATTATAAATGAAGATCAAAAAGGCTTTGTTCCAGGTAGATACATTGGAGAGGTTACTAGATTAATTTATGATGTCATGGACCATACGGATGACTACCAGATTCCGGGTTTATTACTCCTGATAGATTTTGAAAAAGCTTTCGACTCAGTTGACAGAAAATTTATCATAAACGTCCTAAAATTTTTCAACTTCGGGCATAGCATTCAAACATGGGTGTTAACTTTATTCAATGATATAGAATCTAGTGTTTTAGTAAATGGATTTGGGAGTTCCTTCTTCAAAATTTCTAGAGGTTGCCGACAGGGAGACCCTGTCTCGCCTTATATCTTTATCCTGTGTGCCGAAATATTAGCCCTTTTGATAAAAAACAACCATAACATTAAAGGTATTAAAATTGGAAACATTGAAAGCCTCCTAGCACAATTTGCAGATGACACAACAGTATTACTTGATGGAACAGAAAAAAATTTGTATGGAGTGCTAAATACTTTAGATTTCTTTGCTAGATTCTCGGGCTTAAAGGTCAATACAGACAAAACTAGGTTGATTTGGATCGGATCAAAAAAGAGATCAAGACATAAACTATGTAAAGAGTACAATCTTGATGGTCACAAACAAGCTTCAAACTTTTGGGCATTACTTTTGATGTTGATTTAGATGAAATGGTAGAGTTAAATTACACAGAGAAACTAGAGAATATCGATAAGAGTATGAAAATGTGGTCCCTAAGATCTCTTACACCTATGGGAAGAAATGTAGTTTTGAAATCATTACTTTTGCCAAAACTAAACCATCTTTTTTCCTCTATCCCAAGTCCACCAGATGAAACAATTGACTTATTACAAAAGAAATGTTTTAACTTTATTTGGCAAGGTAAAAAAGATAAGGTTAAAAGAGTAATAATGATATCAACTACAAAATTTGGAGGGATAAATGTCCCAAATATAAAAAATACTATTAAAGCACAAAAAGTAATATGGATTCGAAGATTATGCTTTGACGATACACTTTGGAAGAATAATGTTATGGAGATCATTGCAAATATACACAGGATATGGATAGCTGATGGTGATTATATCTCCAAACAGATTTTACCAAAAATAACAAATAAATTCTGGAAGGAAACATTGAAGATATGGTCAGAATACTTAAATATTCACTTCAAAGACATTCCAGAAGGAAATGATATTCTTCGCCAGTCAATATGGTGCAATTATAATATATTAATAGATAGAAAACCAGTTTATTTCAAGAAATGGGAGGAAAAGGGGATTACCCGGTATATTTCTCTGCCATATTATAAAGGAAGATGGAAGTATACACTCCCTAGAACATCTGAAAATATCAATATTGATATTAATTTCCTTGAATATCTCAGCATAAAGAATGCAGTAGCTGAATACTTCAGTAGGAAAAGTATTACTGTGGGAATGTTGGAAAACAGACAACCACATCCAATTCTGCCTTTTAACATAGGTATGCTGAGCAGAGGGAAGAAAAGTAAACATTATTATCAAAAACTGTGTAAATTTATCTTTACTAAAACATCAGGTCAGCTGAAATGGGAAGAAAGATTGGGACGAGAACTTCCACAGACGGAATGGGAAAATATTAACTTAATGCCCAATAGATGTACACAAAGTGTGAATTTGAAATATTTCCAGTACAAAGTCACTCAGAATATTTTAACAACTTATAAATATCTACATAAAATTGGTTTGATTGAATCACCACTATGTACATTCTGTAAACAGACACCTGAATCTGTCCAACATCTACTGTTTGAATGTGACATTGTATATGGAGTGTGGAGAGAGTTAGTAGCATGGCTTGGACCTTTGTGTGAGGGAAATATTGAATTAAATCTGGAAAATATTCTTTTTGGCTTCAAGGGAAAAAATATTAACCCTCTAAATGTAATCTGCCTGATTGTAAAAAAAACCATCTACAATATGAGCAGAAGAGAGATTAAGCCAAATTTAAATCAGATTAAAAATGAAATAAGAATATACTATAAATCATGTAGATACATTGCTTACTCAAACAATGAACAAACCAAGTTTTTTGCATTCTGGTCATCCCTCCACACCCTATTATCATAGCTCTATATAGTGATTTTGATTGATCTCCTAAAATCAATCCTTTACAACCTTGTCTGCTGAAATCTGTACATTCTGTCTTACATGCAAATTGTCTCATATTCATGCTTGTGAATTTCTTGTTGTGTGATTTTCTATTTAGCCATGACATGATGTGAACATGTAATATGTCTTCTTGGGAATAAAAACATAAAAAAAAAAAAAAAAAATTACATATGGCACAACTGAAGCTGTTAGATCCTGTTGGGAAAATACGCAGTTGAAAGGTGGAACTAAACACCCTTTTTGAAGATTGATAGCACACCAGCTTTGAATGGAACCACTGAGGCTTGCAGTTAAGAATCTGTATAGTCATGTTGGTTAACTGCGCAGAAAGAAGGTAGAAATACATGCCACTGTAACAGAGTGACGTACACACGAGTTTTGAATGTAACCATCAATGCATGCAGTATAATATAACACACTGACGTCAGATAATGTCTCAAAGGATGTATCCAATATCAACATTATACAACATTTCACTTGTGAGCTCAAGATATTCCACTTGTTGCTTGCAAACTTCACGACATATTTTCTTCAGACATGCTCAACTCATTTAAGACTCCTATTTGGAGTCATTAAAAAATAGCGTTTTCGAAATTTTGACCCCTGGTTACTTCAATGTCCCGCGCAACTTGTAACAGTTATCTATTAGGCATTACATACAATTTTGTTAATGAAAACTGAATTTCAACTAACGTCGTGAAATTGGAACATTATCCGTTTCCTTTTTGCAATGCTACGATGCCTTAAAGTCAATTGGAAGATAAGCCTAGTGCGTTTGAAAATCAGAGACATGTTTTGGATTGATAGCGAGTAAATTTTAAATTGAAACCGAACGCGCAGACATCCCTATCAATCAAATAGATGATTCTAATAGAAAACCACTATGACGTTGTCGAGGATTATGACGTCAGCAGCGCTCGCTCGCGTAAATGACGACATTAGTATTTTTGCCGTAATCAAAGGAAGCCCGCTGTGTGAGGCGCTGATTGACCACTTAAACTTCTTATTTTAAAGGGGCGGTAGCACGTTTTTTGATAATTATATATTTTACAATTTTCGCTGATAATTGTAAGTTTATGCTTAATGTATTATTTTGACATTGTCAAAAATCCCATTACACAAGCCAATCATCCATAGTCAGAAGACAAAGTATGAAGATTCACATAAAATCCATTGGCGGCCATTTTGTGTGAACACCTTTAATTCAATTTGTGTAAGAAAAATGAATCGCATGGCTAAACTTACGTTATATATTTGAATTATTACTGCTCCATTTAGTTTTAATAAACATTGTACATGTCTTTCAAGTTGAACCAATCATTTTCATTTTCCTGACATCACCTGTTATCCCCCTTAAAAACGTGCTACTGCCCCTTTAAATAAAATACTTTATCTACCTCAAACGATTTGGTCATCCCCATAAACACACGAAAAGAAATCATGAGAAATACATGTAACTTTTTAAAAGTTTTAATCTCAATAAACAGCAGAATACCAGCTCTGAAATTGACAGTCGGGTATTTGATTTTTGAATTTGATATTTGCACTACAAAACAACCCAATCTGAATAAATTTAGATCAACAGATTGATCTAAATTTATTTAGATTAAAAACAACCACATTGTTTATCATCACGCACATGGTATATGCATAACAACATGCACAGGTATAGCAGGCTGTTTCCTTGACCACAGGTGTCATATTTCAAGGATAACACCGAATGTCAAGATAGTTTGACATCACGCATGACATCACAATACTTGGACCACATTAATTAAAATGACCTTTAACATCATTGAATTTAAAGTTTTAAAACGTCCTCTCTTTCTAATAATCATGTTAATGTTGTTAGGGTTGTTAGTATTGTTGTTAATGTTGTTGATGTTGTTGTCGTTACGTGGTTGTGGGTAAATCAATCGTAAAAGCGTTAAGTAAAAAATTATAGTAATGCTTGACCCAGTTTGCTTTTGCAAGAACCCTGCATACTTGGCCGTGTTTACTAGTGCACTTATCATATAATTTGACATGCTATCTGAACAGCATTGAATTGCCAAAAAGAATCAGATAAAGTTGTCATTTCACTAAATACGTACGTTTAGATGCCTGTTTCGTTAATATGTACGTATGTAAAACCTTACAGTTAACTGTAACAGTTTTAGAACCTCACTAGTTTTCATTTTCTCTGGGACATCCTAAAAGTTTTAATCACAAGCAATGATAATTGTTCCTTTGCGTTTTGTCAATTTGAAAATTTAACAGAAATAAAAGAAAATCAGTATCTCAAAAAGTTGACCACTTCAGTCTAGTCGATCACGCCATCATCTGCACGAGAGACCTGACGATCCCAAACTATGGTTCGAGGAAGATTATTTTACACATGGACCATACTTGATCCTTCGTTAGTTCTACTGAAGTTTTATGATTGATAGCGGGATGGTATTGCTGTCATGTTGGTATTAGGAATTATAGATTGTTATTGAATAGAACTAGGATTCAATTTGCTTTTCCCTAATGAACAAGTTTTAGCATTGATGAGGCCACTCAGTCTGTAATGAATAATATCATGTCGTGATTTACTCTTTTTCTGCTGTCTTCTCAATATTCTGTTTATTTTCAATTCAGTAAGTATTGTTTATCGCTTTCTATAACACTTCCTGGAACTCATTTTGAAATCAAGTAATATAGTTTTTATTGTAAAGGCAATTTAACATTTCATCTAATTAAGCCCTTTTTCTCTAAAGGTATAGTCAACTACATTCTACCTAATCTTTTTAGCATTATATTTTTCTCACTTTTATCGTATCTCATTTCTAATCATATCTTTCTTACCTTTTTTTAGTGTGTAATCATATAATCTTGGGTATATATAAATCTATATATTTTAACGCTTTCATATAAGCAGTTTTTTATGTAATTGTTAAATAATATGCTTTTACGATAAATATAGTGTTTTAGTTTGCTTAGTGTCTCATAAGCCAGTTTATGGCTGGATGTCAGTTTTGTTATGCTGTACATATATATCATGCTTTATATACCTTTGAAACTGACTTGTGACACTTAAATAAAATATTTCTGTCTGTCTGTCTGTCTGTCTGTCTGTCTGTCTGTCTGACTAACCATATCATTGTCCGGTATCCGTATTTTCTGTCTTCCTCAGGAGCTGCATAAGCTTGACAATGTCACGGGCGACTGACCACCAACAATAACGGGCTGTTCTACAGTTACACAGAGGTAGCTACTAGGTGTTTCAACTGATAAGATTAATCCATTGGTACTTTACGAAATAAAATACATTGGATTTGAAATCGAAAAATAAAGTTAAATATTCAACTTACTGGTTTTGAAATAAATGTAGTCAACTGTAGCCCATTATAAGAATGAAAAATCGTTATTTTCACTGCCAAAAAAATCTAGCATATACGTTTATTAGTAAGATGAAAATATATCTTGTAAGCATAATCATCCCTTGTCAAAGTTACCAATGCTATGTCATAGGAGAAGGAGATTAAAAATAAAGTCAGGGCATGGTCCCTGTGACCCTTAGAAGGCGACATGGGGTCATTGAACTTTTTAATGTTTATCTCAAACTGTCAAGATACCTGTAAATAAGGAGAAAAAGATTAAAATCGATTTCAGGACGTGATCCTTGTAGCCCTTGCACGATGATACAAGGTCATTAAACCTATTATCGCAATTAACTAAACCTATAACTGATTACCCCCATTAACTTAATCTATAACTGATGATTCCCATTCACTAAATCTATAACTGATTACCATTAGACTAACATTTAGTCTCAGAAGTATATTTTTCTCAATATGTACAACATTTTAAACAATTTAAGCTTTTAAGCTTTTCTTTAAAATATTTGATTCTCAAGTAAGCCCTTTGCTGTTGTATGGATCGGAAATTTGGGGGATGAATAAAGATATCTGTTCGGAAATAGAGGTTATTCATATGTTAGCTTGTAAACGCTTTCTAGGAGTTAAATCGTCAACGTCTAACCATGTTGTAAGAGGCGAATGTGGTCGCTATCCCATGTATATTTTTGCATATAAAAGAGTAATTTCATTTTGGTGTAAAATCTTAGCTATGCCTAATTACAGATATGTAAGGAAATGTTATAATATGCAGCTGCAGGCCCTGAACAATGGTAAACTTAATTAGGCTTCTAATGTAAGAGATATTTTATGCTCACACGGTTTTGGTTATGTTTGGGAACAGCAGTGTATTAGTAGTATTTCATTGTTTGTCAATGAGTTTTTCAATAGACTAAAATTATGTTGTGAACAAGATTGGCACTCTTCTGTTCAAGATAGTCCTAACGCTTATTTATATTGTATGTATAAACACAGTTTTTCAACAGAAATGTACATAACATCTTTAACCTGTGACAAATTTCGATATGCAATGGCCCGCTTAAGATGTTGTTCTAGTCATCTGAGAATAGAAACTGGTAGACATAATAAGGAACTTAGAAATGAGAGAACATGTAATGTATGTAAATGTAATTATATAGAAGACGAATATCACTTTATATTAATATGCAAATGTTATGATGAATTAAGGAATAAATTAATTCCGAAAAGATATTGTCAATTCCCAAGCAAACTTAAGTTTTACTCTTTAATGTCTTCATGTAACCCAATTATGATAAAACAATTAGCAACTTTTATTGTTAAAGCTATGCAATTGAGAGAATTACTTGTGTAACACATGTATTCGATATATTCTGTATCATGGGCCTATGGCCTACATACTTCAAGTGAATAAACTTACTACAAAGCTGATCGATCTAGACTTGCTATACTCCCAATAAGTAAATCCATAACTAAGTCTATAACTGACTACCCTAATTAACAAAATCTAAAACTGATAACCCCCATTATCTAAATCTATAACTGTTTATCCCCCATCAATTAAACCTATAACTGATTGTCCCTATTAAGTGTTTAACTTTTTTATATGACTCTGGATTAAACATACGAGACACTGATATTACTGGTAGAACCACAAGACTGGTTCAGTGGAGACTCTAAGTTAAATCAAACATACGAGTCTGATATTACTGGTAGAAACACAAGACTGGTTCAGTGGAGACTCTAAGTTAAATCAAACATACGAGACACTGATATTACTGGTAGAAACACAAGGTTGGTTCAGTGGAGACTCTAAGTTAAATCAAACATACGAGACACTCATATTACTGGTAGAAACACAAGGTTGGTTCAGTGGAGACTCTAAGTTAAATCAAACATACGAGACACTGATATTACTGGTAGAAACACAAGGTTGGTTCAGTGGAGACTCTAAGTTAAATCAAACATACGAGTCTGATATTACTGGTAGAAACACAAGGCTGGTTCAGTGGAGACTCTAAGTTAAATCAAACATACGAGACACTCATATTACTGGTAGAAACACAAGGCTGGTTCAGTGGAGACTCTAAGTTAAATCAAACATACGAGACACTCATATTACTGGTAGAAACACAAGGATGGTTCAGTGGAGACTCTAAGTTAAATCAAACATACGAGACACTCATATTACTGGTAGAAACACAAGACTGGTTCAGTGGAGACTCTAAGTTAAATCAAACATACGAGACACTCATATTACTGGTAGAAACACAAGACTGGTTCAGTGGAGACTCTAAGTTAAATCAAACATACGAGTCTGATATTACTGGTAGAAACACAAGGCTGGTTCAGTGGAGACTCTAAGTTAAATCAAACATACGAGTCTGATATTACTGGTAGAACCACAAGACTGGTTCAGTGGAGACTCTAAGTTAAATCAAACATACGAGTCTGATATTACTGGTAGAAACACAAGACTGGTTCAGTGGAGACTCTAAGTTAAATCAAACATACGAGACACTGATATTACTGGTAGAAACACAAGGTTGGTTCAGTGGAGACTCTAAGTTAAATCAAACATACGAGACACTCATATTACTGGTAGAAACACAAGGTTGGTTCAGTGGAGACTCTAAGTTAAATCAAACATACGAGACACTGATATTACTGGTAGAAACACAAGGTTGGTTCAGTGGAGACTCTAAGTTAAATCAAACATACGAGTCTGATATTACTGGTAGAAACACAAGACTGGTTCAGTGGAGACTCTAAGTTAAATCAAACATACGAGTCTGATATTACTGGTAGAAACACAAGACTGGTTCAGTGGAGACTCTAAGTTAAATCAAACATACGAGACACTCATATTACTGGTAGAAACACAAGGTTGGTTCAGTGGAGACTCTAAGTTAAATCAAACATACGAGACACTGATATTACTGGTAGAAACACAAGGTTGGTTCAGTGGAGACTCTAAGTTAAATCAAACATACGAGTCTGATATTACTGGTAGAAACACAAGGCTGGTTCAGTGGAGACTCTAAGTTAAATCAAACATACGAGACACTCATATTACTGGTAGAAACACAAGGCTGGTTCAGTGGAGACTCTAAGTTAAATCAAACATACGAGACACTCATATTACTGGTAGAAACACAAGGATGGTTCAGTGGAGACTCTAAGTTAAATCAAACATACGAGACACTCATATTACTGGTAGAAACACAAGACTGGTTCAGTGGAGACTCTAAGTTAAATCAAACATACGAGACACTCATATTACTGGTAGAAACACAAGACTGGTTCAGTGGAGACTCTAAGTTAAATCAAACATACGAGACACTCATATTACTGGTAGAAACACAAGGCTGGTTCAGTGGAGACTCTAAGTTAAATCAAACATACGAGACACTCATATTACTGGTAGAAACACAAGGTTGGTTCAGTGGAGACTCTAAGTTAAATCAAACATACGAGACACTGATATTACTGGTAGAAACACAAGACTGGTTCAGTGGAGACTCTAAGTTAAATCAAACATACGAGTCTGATATTACTGGTAGACACACAAGGTTGGTTCAGTGGAGACTCTAAGTTATATCAAACATACGAGACACTCATATTACTGGTAGAAACACAAGACTGGTTCAGTGGAGACTCTAAGTTAAATCAAACATACGAGACACTGATATTACTGGTAGAAACACAAGACTGGTTCAGTGGAGACTCTAAGTTAAATCAAACATACGAGACACTCATATTACTGGTAGAAACACAAGGTTGGTTCAGTGGAGACTCTAAGTTAAATCAAACATACGAGACACTCATATTACTGGTAGAAACACAAGGCTGGTTCAGTGGAGACTCTAAGTTAAATCAAACATACGAGTCTGATATTACTGGTAGAAACACAAGGTTGGTTCAGTGGAGACTCTAAGTTAAATCAAACATACGAGACACTCATATTACTGGTAGAAACACAAGGTTGGTTCAGTGGAGACTCTAAGTTAAATCAAACATACGAGACACTCATATTACTGGTAGAAACACAAGGTTGGTTCAGTGGAGACTCTAAGTTAAATCAAACATACGAGACACTCATATTACTGGTAGACACACAAGGTTGGTTCAGTGGAGACTCTAAGTTAAATCAAACATACGAGACACTCATATTACTGGTAGAAACACAAGACTGGTTCAGTGGAGACTCTAAGTTAAATCAAACATACGAGACACTGATATTACTGGTAGAAACACAAGACTGGTTCAGTGGAGACTCTAAGTTAAATCAAACATACGAGTCTGATATTACTGGTAGAAACACAAGGTTGGTTCAGTGGAGACTCTAAGTTAAATCAAACATACGAGACACTCATATTACTGGTAGAAACACAAGGTTGGTTCAGTGGAGACTCTAAGTTAAATCAAACATACGAGACACTCATATTACTGGTAGAAACACAAGGTTGGTTCAGTGGAGACTCTAAGTTAAATCAAACATACGAGACACTCATATTACTGGTAGAAACACAAGACTGGTTCAGTGGAGACTCTAAGTTAAATCAAACATACGAGACACTGATATTACTGGTAGAAACACAAGACTGGTTCAGTGGAGACTCTAAGTTAAATCAAACATACGAGTCTGATATTACTGGTAGAAACACAAGGTTGGTTCAGTGGAGACTCTAAGTTAAATCAAACATACGAGACACTCATATTACTGGTAGAAACACAAGGTTGGTTCAGTGGAGACTCTAAGTTAAATCAAACATACGAGACACTCATATTACTGGTAGAAACACAAGGTTGGTTCAGTGGAGACTCTAAGTTAAATCAAACATACGAGACACTCATATTACTGGTAGAAACACAAGACTGGTTCAGTGGAGACTCTAAGTTAAATCAAACATACGAGACACTCATATTACTGGTAGAAACACAAGGTTGGTTCAGTGGAGACTCTAAGTTAAATCAAAAATACGAGACACTGATATTACTGGTAGAAACTCAAGACTGGTTCAGTGGAGACTCTAAGTTAAATCAAACATACGAGTCTGATATTACTGGTAGAAACACAAGGTTGGTTCAGTGGAGACTCTAAGTTAAATCAAACATACGAGACACTCATGTTAATGGTAGAAACACAAGGTTGGTTCAGTGGAGACTCTAAGTTAAATCAAACATACGAGACACTCATATTACTGGTAGAAACACAAGACTGGTTCAGTGGAGACTCTAAGTTAAATCAAACATACGAGACACTGATATTACTGGTAGAAACACAAGGCTGGTTCAGTGGAGACTCTAAGTTAAATCAAACATACGAGACACTGATATTACTGGTAGAAACACAAGGTTGGTTCAGTGGAGACTCTAAGTTAAATCAAACATACGAGACACTGATATTACTGGTAGAAACACAAGGTTGGTTCAGTGGAGACTCTAAGTTAAATCAAACATACGAGTCTGATATTACTGGTAGAAACACAAGACTGGTTCAGTGGAGACTCTAAGTTAAATCAAACATACGAGACTCTGATATTACTGGTAGAAACACAAGACTGGTTCAGTGGAGACTCTAAGTTAAATCAAACATACGAGACACTCATATTACTGGTAGAAACACAAGACTGGTTCAGTGGAGACTCTAAGTTAAATCAAACATACGAGACACTGATATTACTGGTAGAAACACAAGGTTGGTTCAGTGGAGACTCTAAGTTAAATCAAACATACGAGACACTGATATTACTGGTAGAAACACAAGACTGGTTCAGTGGAGACTCTAAGTTAAATCAAACATACGAGACACTGATATTACTGGTAGAAACACAAGGCTGGTTCAGTGGAGACTCTAAGTTAAATCAAACATACGAGACACTGATATTACTGGTAGAAACACAAGGTTGGTTCAGTGGAGACTCTAAGTTAAATCAAACATACGAGACACTGATATTACTGGTAGAAACACAAGGTTGGTTCAGTGGAGACTCTAAGTTAAATCAAACATACGAGTCTGATATTACTGGTAGAAACACAAGGCTGGTTCAGTGGAGACTCTAAGTTAAATCAAACATACGAGTCTGATATTACTGGTAGAAACACAAGACTGGTTCAGTGGAGACTCTAAGTTAAATCAAACATACGAGACTCTGATATTACTGGTAGAAACACAAGACTGGTTCAGTGGAGACTCTAAGTTAAATCAAACATACGAGACACTCATATTACTGGTAGAAACACAAGACTGGTTCAGTGGAGACTCTAAGTTAAATCAAACATACGAGACACTGATATTACTGGTAGAAACACAAGGTTGGTTCAGTGGAGACTCTAAGTTAAATCAAACATACGAGACACTGATATTACTGGTAGAAACACAAGACTGGTTCAGTGGAGACTCTAAGTTAAATCAAACATACGAGTCTGATATTACTGGTAGAAACACAAGGTTGGTTCAGTGGAGACTCTAAGTTAAATCAAACATACGAGACACTGATATTACTGGTAGAAACACAAGACTGGTTCAGTGGAGACTCTAAGTTAAATCAAACATACGAGACACTGATATTACTGGTAGAAACACAAGGTTGGTTCAGTGGAGACTCTAAGTTAAATCAAACATACGAGACACTCATATTACTGGTAGAAACACAAGACTGGTTCAGTGGAGACTCTAAGTTAAATCAAACATACGAGACACTGATATTACTGGTAGAAACACAAGGTTGGTTCAGTGGAGACTCTAAGTTAAATCAAACATATGAGACACTGATATTACTGGTAGAAACACAAGACTGGTTCAGTGGAGACTCTAAGTTAAATCAAACATACGAGACACTGATATTACTGGTAGAAACACAAGACTGGTTCAGTGGAGACTCTAAGTTAAATCAAACATACGAGTCTGATATTACTGGTAGAAACACAAGGCTGGTTCAGTGGAGACTCTAAGTTAAATCAAACATACGAGTCTGATATTACTGGTAGAAACACAAGACTGGTTCAGTGGAGACTCTAAGTTAAATCAAACATACGAGTCTGATATTACTGGTAGAAACACAAGGCTGGTTCAGTGGAGACTCTAAGTTAAATCAAACATACGAGACACTGATATTACTGGTAGAAACACAAGGTTGGTTCAGTGGAGACTCTAAGTTAAATCAAACATACGAGTCTGATATTACTGGTAGAAACACAAGACTGGTTCAGTGGAGACTCTAAGTTAAATCAAACATGCGAGACACTGATATTACTGGTAGAAACACAAGGTTGGTTCAGTGGAGACTCTAAGTTAAATCAAACATACGAGACACTGATATTACTGGTAGAAACACAAGGCTGGTTCAGTGGAGACTCTAAGTTAAATCAAACATATGAGTCTGATATTACTGGTAGAAACACAAGACTGGTTCAGTGGAGACTCTAAGTTAAATCAAACATACGAGACACTGATATTACTGGTAGAAACACAAGACTGGTTCAGTGGAGACTCTAAGTTAAATCAAACATACGAGACACTGATATTACTGGTAGAAACAAAAGGTTGGTTCAGTGGAGACTCTAAGTTAAATCAAACATACGAGTCTGATATTACTGGTAGAAACACAAGACTGGTTCAGTGGAGACTCTAAGTTAAATCAAACATACGAGACACTCATATTACTGGTAGAAACACAAGGTTGGTTCAGTGGAGACTCTAAGTTAAATCAAACATACGAGACACTGATATTACTGGTAGAAACACAAGACTGGTTCAGTGGAGACTCTAAGTTAAATCAAACATACGAGACACTGATATTACTGGTAGAAACACAAGACTGGTTCAGTGGAGACTCTAAGTTAAATCAAACATACGAGACACTGATATTACTGGTAGAAACACAAGGTTGGTTCAGTGGAGACTCTAAGTTAAATCAAACATACGAGACACTGATATTACTGGTAGAAACACAAGACTGGTTCAGTGGAGACTCTAAGTTAAATCAAACATACGAGACACTCATATTACTGGTAGAAACACAAGGTTGGTTCAGTGGAGACTCTAAGTTAAATCAAACATACGAGACACTGATATTACTGGTAGAAACACAAGACTGGTTCAGTGGAGACTCTAAGTTAAATCAAACATACGAGACACTGATATTACTGGTAGAAACACAAGACTGGTTCAGTGGAGACTCTAAGTTAAATCAAACATACGAGTCTGATATTACTGGTAGAAACACAAGACTGGTTCAGTGGAGACTCTAAGTTAAATCAAACATACGTGGCACTGATATTACTGGTAGAAACACAAGGTTGGTTCAGTGGAGACTCTAAGTTAAATCAAACATACGAGACACTGATATTACTGGTAGAAACACAAGGTTGGTTCAGTGGAGACTCTAAGTTAAATCAAACATACGAGACACTCATATTACTGGTAGAAACACAAGGTTGGTTCAGTGGAGACTCTAAGTTAAATCAAACATACGAGTCTGATATTACTGGTAGAAACACAAGACTGGTTCAGTGGAGACTCTAAGTTAAATCAAACATACGAGACACTGATATTACTGGTAGAAACACAAGGTTGGTTCAGTGGAGACTCTAAGTTAAATCAAACATACGAGTCTGATATTACTGGTAGAAACACAAGGCTGGTTCAGTGGAGACTCTAAGTTAAATCAAACATACGAGACACTCATATTACTGGTAGAAACACAAGGTTGGTTCAGTGGAGACTCTAAGTTAAATCAAACATACGAGACACTGATATTACTGGTAGAAACACAAGACTGGTTCAGTGGAGACTCTAAGTTAAATCAAACATACGAGACACTGATATTACTGGTAGAAACACAAGACTGGTTCAGTGGAGACTCTAAGTTAAATCAAACATACGAGTCTGATATTACTGGTAGAAACACAAGACTGGTTCAGTGGAGACTCTAAGTTAAATCAAACATACGAGACACTCATATTACTGGTAGAAACACAAGGTTGGTTCAGTGGAGACTCTAAGTTAAATCAAACATACGAGACACTGATATTACTGGTAGAAACACAAGGTTGGTTCAGTGGAGACTCTAAGTTAAATCAAACATACGAGACACTCATATTACTGGTAGAAACACAAGGCTGGTTCAGTGGAGACTCTAAGTTAAATCAAACATACGAGACACTGATATTACTGGTAGAAACACAAGGTTGGTTCAGTGGAGACTCTAAGTTAAATCAAACATACGAGTCTGATATTACTGGTAGAAACACAAGGCTGGTTCAGTGGAGACTCTAAGTTAAATCAAACATACGAGACACTCATATTACTGGTAGAAACACAAGGTTAGTTCAGTGGAGACTCTAAGTTAAATCAAACATACGTGACACTGATATTACTGGTAGAAACACAAGACTGGTTCAGTGGAGACTCTAAGTTAAATCAAACATACGAGTCTGATATTACTGGTAGAAACACAAGACTGGTTCAGTGGAGACTCTAAGTTAAATCAAACATACGAGACACTGATATTACTGGTAGAAACACAAGGTTGGTTCAGTGGAGACTCTAAGTTAAATCAAACATACGTGTCTGATATTACTGGTAGAAACACAAGGCTGGTTCAGTGGAGACTCTAAGTTAAATCAAACATACGAGACACTCATATTACTGGTAGAAACACAAGGCTGGTTCAGTGGAGACTCTAAGTTAAATCAAACATACGAGACACTGATATTACTGGTAGAAACACAAGACTGGTTCAGTGGAGACTCTAAGTTAAATCAAACATACGAGACACTGATATTACTGGTAGAAACACAAGACTGGTTCAGTGGAGACTCTAAGTTAAATCAAACATACGAGTCTGATATTACTGGTAGAAACACAAGACTGGTTCAGTGGAGACTCTAAGTTAAATCAAACATACGAGACACTGATATTACTGGTAGAAACACAAGACTGGTTCAGTGGAGACTCTAAGTTAAATCAAACATACGAGACACTCATATTACTGGTAGAAACACAAGGTTGGTTCAGTGGAGACTCTAAGTTAAATCAAACATACGAGACACTGATATTACTGGTAGAAACACAAGACTGGTTCAGTGGAGACTCTAAGTTAAATCAAACATACGAGACACTCATATTACTGGTAGAAACACAAGACTGGTTCAGTGGAGACTCTAAGTTAAATCAAACATACGAGACACTGATATTACTGGTAGAAACACAAGACTGGTTCAGTGGAGACTCTAAGTTAAATCAAACATACGAGACACTCATATTACTGGTAGAAACACAAGGTTGGTTCAGTGGAGACTCTAAGTTAAATCAAACATACGAGACACTGATATTACTGGTAGAAACACAAGACTGGTTCAGTGGAGACTCTAAGTTAAATCAAACATACGAGACACTGATATTACTGGTAGAAACACAAGACTGGTTCAGTGGAGACTCTAAGTTAAATCAAACATACGAGTCTGATATTACTGGTAGAAACACAAGACTGGTTCAGTGGAGACTCTAAGTTAAATCAAACATACGTGACACTGATATTACTGGTAGAAACACAAGGTTGGTTCAGTGGAGACTCTAAGTTAAATCAAACATACGAGACACTGATATTACTGGTAGAAACACAAGGTTGGTTCAGTGGAGACTCTAAGTTAAATCAAACATACGAGTCTGATATTACTGGTAGAAACACAAGACTGGTTCAGTGGAGACTCTAAGTTAAATCAAACATACGAGTCTGATATTACTGGTAGAAACACAAGACTGGTTCAGTGGAGACTCTAAGTTAAATCAAACATACGAGTCTGATATTACTGGTAGAAACACAAGACTGGTTCAGTGGAGACTCTAAGTTAAATCAAACATACGAGACACTGATATTACTGGTAGAAACACAAGGTTGGTTCAGTGGAGACTCTAAGTTAAATCAAACATACGAGTCTGATATTACTGGTAGAAACACAAGGCTGGTTCAGTGGAGACTCTAAGTTAAATCAAACATACGAGACACTCATATTACTGGTAGAAACACAAGGTTGGTTCAGTGGAGACTCTAAGTTAAATCAAACATACGAGACACTGATATTACTGGTAGAAACACAAGACTGGTTCAGTGGAGACTCTAAGTTAAATCAAACATACGAGACACTGATATTACTGGTAGAAACACAAGACTGGTTCAGTGGAGACTCTAAGTTAAATCAAACATACGAGTCTGATATTACTGGTAGAAACACAAGACTGGTTCAGTGGAGACTCTAAGTTAAATCAAACATACGAGACACTCATATTACTGGTAGAAACACAAGGTTGGTTCAGTGGAGACTCTAAGTTAAATCAAACATACGAGACACTGATATTACTGGTAGAAACACAAGGTTGGTTCAGTGGAGACTCTAAGTTAAATCAAACATACGAGACACTCATATTACTGGTAGAAACACAAGGCTGGTTCAGTGGAGACTCTAAGTTAAATCAAACATACGAGACACTCATATTACTGGTAGAAACACAAGGTTGGTTCAGTGGAGACTCTAAGTTAAATCAAACATACGAGACACTGATATTACTGGTAGAAACACAAGGTTGGTTCAGTGGAGACTCTAAGTTAAATCAAACATACGAGTCTGATATTACTGGTAGAAACACAAGGCTGGTTCAGTGGAGACTCTAAGTTAAATCAAACATACGAGACACTCATATTACTGGTAGAAACACAAGGTTGGTTCAGTGGAGACTAAGTTAAATCAAACATACGTGACACTGATATTACTGGTAGAAACACAAGACTGGTTCAGTGGAGACTCTAAGTTAAATCAAACATACGAGTCTGATATTACTGGTAGAAACACAAGACTGGTTCAGTGGAGACTCTAAGTTAAATCAAACATACGAGACACTGATATTACTGGTAGAAACACAAGGTTGGTTCAGTGGAGACTCTAAGTTAAATCAAACATACGAGTCTGATATTACTGGTAGAAACACAAGGCTGGTTCAGTGGAGACTCTAAGTTAAATCAAACATACGAGACACTCATATTACTGGTAGAAACACAAGGTTGGTTCAGTGGAGACTCTAAGTTAAATCAAACATACGAGACACTGATATTACTGGTAGAAACACAAGACTGGTTCAGTGGAGACTCTAAGTTAAATCAAACATACGAGACACTCATATTACTGGTAGAAACACAAGACTGGTTCAGTGGAGACTCTAAGTTAAATCAAACATACGAGTCTGATATTACTGGTAGAAACACAAGACTGGTTCAGTGGAGACTCTAAGTTAAATCAAACATACGAGTCTGATATTACTGGTAGAAACACAAGACTGGTTCAGTGGAGACTCTAAGTTAAATCAAACATACGAGACACTCATATTACTGGTAGAAACACAAGGTTGGTTCAGTGGAGACTCTAAGTTAAATCAAACATACGAGACACTGATATTACTGGTAGAAACACAAGGTTGGTTCAGTGGAGACTCTAAGTTAAATCAAACATACGAGACACTCATATTACTGGTAGAAACACAAGGCTGGTTCAGTGGAGACTCTAAGTTAAATCAAACATACGAGACACTCATATTACTGGTAGAAACACAAGGTTGGTTCAGTGGAAACTCTAAGTTAAATCAAACATACGAGTCTGATATTACTGGTAGAAACACAAGGCTGGTTCAGTGGAGACTCTAAGTTAAATCAAACATACGAGACACTCATATTACTGGTAGAAACACAAGGTTGGTTCAGTGGAGACTCTAAGTTAAATCAAACATACGTGACACTGATATTACTGGTAGAAACACAAGACTGGTTCAGTGGAGACTCTAAGTTAAATCAAACATACGAGTCTGATACTACTGGTAGAAACACAAGACTGGTTCAGTGGAGACTCTAAGTTAAATCAAACATACGAGACACTGATATTACTGGTAGAAACACAAGGTTGGTTCAGTGGAGACTCTAAGTTAAATCAAACATACGAGTCTGATATTACTGGTAGAAACACAAGGCTGGTTCAGTGGAGACTCTAAGTTAAATCAAACATACGAGACACTCATATTACTGGTAGAAACACAAGGTTGGTTCAGTGGAGACTCTAAGTTAAATCAAACATACGAGTCTGATATTACTGGTAGAAACACAAGACTGGTTCAGTGGAGACTCTAAGTTAAATCAAACATACGAGTCTGATATTACTGGTAGAAACACAAGACTGGTTCAGTGGAGACTCTAAGTTAAATCAAACATACGAGACACTCATATTACTGGTAGAAACACAAGGTTGGTTCAGTGGAGACTCTAAGTTAAATCAAACATACGAGACACTGATATTACTGGTAGAAACACAAGACTGGTTCAGTGGAGACTCTAAGTTAAATCAAACATACGAGACACTGATATTACTGGTAGAAACACAAGACTGGTTCAGTGGAGACTCTAAGTTAAATCAAACATACGAGTCTGATATTACTGGTAGAAACACAAGACTGGTTCAGTGGAGACTCTAAGTTAAATCAAACATACGAGTCTGATATTACTGGTAGAAACACAAGACTGGTTCAGTGGAGACTCTAAGTTAAATCAAACATACGAGACACTCATATTACTGGTAGAAACACAAGGTTGGTTCAGTGGAGACTCTAAGTTAAATCAAACATACGAGACACTGATATTACTGGTAGAAACACAAGACTGGTTCAGTGGAGACTCTAAGTTAAATCAAACATACGAGTCTGATATTACTGGTAGAAACACAAGGTTGGTTCAGTGGAGACTCTAAGTTAAATCAAACATACGAGACACTCATATTACTGGTAGAAACACAAGGCTGGTTCAGTGGAGACTCTAAGTTAAATCAAACATACGAGACACTCATATTACTGGTAGAAACACAAGGTTGGTTCAGTGGAAACTCTAAGTTAAATCAAACATACGAGTCTGATATTACTGGTAGAAACACAAGGCTGGTTCAGTGGAGACTCTAAGTTAAATCAAACATACGAGACACTCATATTACTGGTAGAAACACAAGGTTGGTTCAGTGGAGACTCTAAGTTAAATCAAACATACGTGACACTGATATTACTGGTAGAAACACAAGACTGGTTCAGTGGAGACTCTAAGTTAAATCAAACATACGAGTCTGATATTACTGGTAGAAACACAAGACTGGTTCAGTGGAGACTCTAAGTTAAATCAAACATACGAGACACTCATATTACTGGTAGAAACACAAGGTTGGTTCAGTGGAGACTCTAAGTTAAATCAAACATACGAGTCTGATATTACTGGTAGAAACACAAGGCTGGTTCAGTGGAGACTCTAAGTTAAATCAAACATACGAGACACTCATATTACTGGTAGAAACACAAGGTTGGTTCAGTGGAGACTCTAAGTTAAATCAAACATACGAGACACTGATATTACTGGTAGAAACACAAGACTGGTTCAGTGGAGACTCTAAGTTAAATCAAACATACGAGACACTGATATTACTGGTAGAAACACAAGACTGGTTCAGTGGAGACTCTAAGTTAAATCAAACATACGAGTCTGATATTACTGGTAGAAACACAAGACTGGTTCAGTGGAGACTCTAAGTTAAATCAAACATACGAGACACTCATATTACTGGTAGAAACACAAGGTTGGTTAAGTGGAGACTCTAAGTTAAATCAAACATACGAGACACTGATATTACTGGTAGAAACACAAGACTGGTTCAGTGGAGACTCTAAGTTAAATCAAACATACGAGACACTCATATTACTGGTAGAAACACAAGACTGGTTCAGTGGAGACTCTAAGTTAAATCAAACATACGAGTCTGATATTACTGGTAGAAACACAAGACTGGTTCAGTGGAGACTCTAAGTTAAATCAAACATACGAGACACTGATATTACTGGTAGAAACACAAGGTTGGTTCAGTGGAGACTCTAAGTTAAATCAAACATACGAGACACTCATATTACTGGTAGAAACACAAGACTGGTTCAGTGGAGACTCTAAGTTAAATCAAACATACGAGACACTCATATTACTGGTAGAAACACAAGACTGGTTCAGTGGAGACTCTAAGTTAAATCAAACATACGAGACACTGATATTACTGGTAGAAACACAAGGTTGGTTCAGTGGAGACTCTAAGTTAAATCAAACATACGAGACACTGATATTACTGGTAGAAACACAAGGTTGGTTCAGTGGAGACTCTAAGTTAAATCAAACATACCAGACACTCATATTACTGGTAGAAACACAAGGTTGGTTCAGTGGAGACTCTAAGTTAAATCAAACATACGAGACACTCATATTACTGGTAGAAACACAAGGTTGGTTCAGTGGAGACTCTAAGTTAAATCAAACATACGAGTCTGATATTACTGGTAGAAACACAAGACTGGTTCAGTGGAGACTCTAAGTTAAATCAAACATACGAGACACTGATATTACTGGTAGAAACACAAGGTTGGTTCAGTGGAGACTCTAAGTTAAATCAAACATACGAGTCTGATATTACTGGTAGAAACACAAGGCTGGTTCAGTGGAGACTCTAAGTTAAATCAAACATACGAGTCTGATATTACTGGTAGAAACACAAGACTGGTTCAGTGGAGACTCTAAGTTAAATCAAACATACGAGACACTCATATTACTGGTAGAAACACAAGACTGGTTCAGTGGAGACTCTAAGTTAAATCAAACATACGAGACACTGATATTACTGGTAGAAACACAAGGTTGGTTCAGTGGAGACTCTAAGTTAAATCAAACATACGAGACACTCATATTACTGGTAGAAACACAAGGCTGGTTCAGTGGAGACTCTAAGTTAAATCAAACATACGAGACACTCATATTACTGGTAGAAACACAAGGTTGGTTCAGTGGAGACTCTAAGTTAAATCAAACATACGAGACACTGATATTACTGGTAGAAACACAAGGTTGGTTTAGTGGAGACTCTAAGTTAAATCAAACATACGAGTCTGATATTACTGGTAGAAACACAAGGCTGGTTCAGTGGAGACTCTAAGTTAAATCAAACATACGAGACACTCATATTACTGGTAGAAACACAAGGTTGGTTCAGTGGAGACTCTAAGTTAAATCAAACATACGTGACACTGATTTTACTGGTAGAAACACAAGGTTGGTTCAGTGGAGACTCTAAGTTAAATCAAACATACGAGACACTCATATTACTGGTAGAAACACAAGGTTGGTTCAGTGGAGACTCTAAGTTAAATCAAACATACGAGTCTGATATTACTGGTAGAAACACAAGACTGGTTCAGTGGAGACTCTAAGTTAAATCAAACATACGAGACACTGATATTACTGGTAGAAACACAAGGTTGGTTCAGTGGAGACTCTAAGTTAAATCAAACATACGAGTCTGATATTACTGGTAGAAACACAAGGCTGGTTCAGTGGAGACTCTAAGTTAAATCAAACATACGAGTCTGATATTACTGGTAGAAACACAAGGCTGGTTCAGTGGAGACTCTAAGTTAAATCAAACATACGAGACACTGATATTACTGGTAGAAACACAAGACTGGTTCAGTGGAGACTCTAAGTTAAATCAAACATACGAGACACTCATATTACAGGTAGAAACACAAGGTTGGTTCAGTGGAGACTCTAAGTTAAATCAAACATACGAGACACTCATATTACTGGTAGAAACACAAGGTTGGTTCAGTGGAGACTCTAAGTTAAATCAAACATACGAGACACTCATATTACTGGTAGAAACACAAGGTTGGTTCAGTGGAGACTCTAAGTTAAATCAAACATACGAGACACTGATATTACTGGTAGAAACACAAGACTGGTTCAGTGGAGACTCTAAGTTAAATCAAACATACGAGACACTCATATTACTGGTAGAAACACAAGACTGGTTCAGTGGAGACTCTAAGTTAAATCAAACATACGAGTCTGATATTACTGGTAGAAACACAAGACTGGTTCAGTGGAGACTCTAAGTTAAATCAAACATACGAGACACTGATATTACTGGTAGAAACACAAGGTTGGTTAAGTGGAGACTCTAAGTTAAATCAAACATACGAGACACTCATATTACTGGTAGAAACACAAGACTGGTTCAGTGGAGACTCTAAGTTAAATCAAACATACGAGACACTCATATTACTGGTAGAAACACAAGACTGGTTCAGTGGAGACTCTAAGTTAAATCAAACATACGAGACACTGATATTACTGGTAGAAACACAAGGTTGGTTCAGTGGAGACTCTAAGTTAAATCAAACATACGAGACACTGATATTACTGGTAGAAACACAAGGTTGGTTCAGTGGAGACTCTAAGTTAAATCAAACATACCAGACACTCATATTACTGGTAGAAACACAAGGTTGGTTCAGTGGAGACTCTAAGTTAAATCAAACATACGAGACACTCATATTACTGGTAGAAACACAAGGTTGGTTCAGTGGAGACTCTAAGTTAAATCAAACATACGAGTCTGATATTACTGGTAGAAACACAAGACTGGTTCAGTGGAGACTCTAAGTTAAATCAAACATACGAGACACTGATATTACTGGTAGAAACACAAGGTTGGTTCAGTGGAGACTCTAAGTTAAATCAAACATACGAGTCTGATATTACTGGTAGAAACACAAGGCTGGTTCAGTGGAGACTCTAAGTTAAATCAAACATACGAGTCTGATATTACTGGTAGAAACACAAGACTGGTTCAGTGGAGACTCTAAGTTAAATCAAACATACGAGACACTCATATTACTGGTAGAAACACAAGACTGGTTCAGTGGAGACTCTAAGTTAAATCAAACATACGAGACACTGATATTACTGGTAGAAACACAAGGTTGGTTCAGTGGAGACTCTAAGTTAAATCAAACATACGAGACACTCATATTACTGGTAGAAACACAAGGCTGGTTCAGTGGAGACTCTAAGTTAAATCAAACATACGAGACACTCATATTACTGGTAGAAACACAAGGTTGGTTCAGTGGAGACTCTAAGTTAAATCAAACATACGAGACACTGATATTACTGGTAGAAACACAAGGTTGGTTTAGTGGAGACTCTAAGTTAAATCAAACATACGAGTCTGATATTACTGGTAGAAACACAAGGCTGGTTCAGTGGAGACTCTAAGTTAAATCAAACATACGAGACACTCATATTACTGGTAGAAACACAAGGTTGGTTCAGTGGAGACTCTAAGTTAAATCAAACATACGTGACACTGATATTACTGGTAGAAACACAAGGTTGGTTCAGTGGAGACTCTAAGTTAAATCAAACATACGAGACACTCATATTACTGGTAGAAACACAAGGTTGGTTCAGTGGAGACTCTAAGTTAAATCAAACATACGAGTCTGATATTACTGGTAGAAACACAAGACTGGTTCAGTGGAGACTCTAAGTTAAATCAAACATACGAGACACTGATATTACTGGTAGAAACACAAGGTTGGTTCAGTGGAGACTCTAAGTTAAATCAAACATACGAGTCTGATATTACTGGTAGAAACACAAGGCTGGTTCAGTGGAGACTCTAAGTTAAATCAAACATACGAGTCTGATATTACTGGTAGAAACACAAGGCTGGTTCAGTGGAGACTCTAAGTTAAATCAAACATACAAGACACTGATATTACTGGTAGAAACACAAGACTGGTTCAGTGGAGACTCTAAGTTAAATCAAACATACGAGACACTCATATTACAGGTAGAAACACAAGGTTGGTTCAGTGGAGACTCTAAGTTAAATCAAACATACGAGACACTCATATTACTGGTAGAAACACAAGGTTGGTTCAGTGGAGACTCTAAGTTAAATCAAACATACGAGACACTGATATTACTGGTAGAAACACAAGACTGGTTCAGTGGAGACTCTAAGTTAAATCAAACATACGAGACACTCATATTACTGGTAGAAACACAAGGTTGGTTCAGTGGAGACTCTAAGTTAAATCAAACATACGAGTCTGATATTACTGGTAGAAACACAAGACTGGTTCAGTGGAGACTCTAAGTTAAATCAAACATACGAGACACTGATATTACTGGTAGAAACACAAGGTTGGTTCAGTGGAGACTCTAAGTTAAATCAAACATACGAGTCTGATATTACTGGTAGAAACACAAGGCTGGTTCAGTGGAGACTCTAAGTTAAATCAAACATACGAGTCTGATATTACTGGTAGAAACACAAGACTGGTTCAGTGGAGACTCTAAGTTAAATCAAACATACGAGACACTCATATTACTGGTAGAAACACAAGGTTGGTTAAGTGGAGACTCTAAGTTAAATCAAACATACGAGACACTGATATTACTGGTAGAAACACAAGGTTGGTTCAGTGGAGACTCTAAGTTAAATCAAACATACGAGACACTCATATTACTGGTAGAAACACAAGGTTGGTTCAGTGGAGACTCTAAGTTAAATCAAACATACGAGACACTGATATTACTGGTAGAAACACAAGGTTGGTTCAGTGGAGACTCTAAGTTAAATCAAACATACGAGACACTCATATTACTGGTAGAAACACAAGGCTGGTTCAGTGGAGACTCTAAGTTAAATCAAACATACGAGACACTCATATTACTGGTAGAAACACAAGGTTGGTTCAGTGGAGACTCTAAGTTAAATCAAACATACGAGACACTCATATTACTGGTAGAAACACAAGGTTGGTTCAGTGGAGACTCTAAGTTAAATCAAACATACGAGTCTGATATTACTGGTAGAAACACAAGACTGGTTCAGTGGAGACTCTAAGTTAAATCAAACATACGAGACACTGATATTACTGGTAGAAACACAAGGTTGGTTCAGTGGAGACTCTAAGTTAAATCAAACATACGAGTCTGATATTACTGGTAGAAACACAAGGTTGGTTCAGTGGAGACTCTAAGTTAAATCAAACATACGAGTCTGATATTACTGGTAGAAACACAAGACTGGTTCAGTGGAGACTCTAAGTTAAATCAAACATACGAGACACTGATATTACTGGTAGAAACACAAGGTTGGTTCAGTGGAGACTCTAAGTTAAATCAAACATACGAGTCTGATATTACTGGTAGAAACACAAGGCTGGTTCAGTGGAGACTCTAAGTTAAATCAAACATACGAGTCTGATATTACTGGTAGAAACACAAGACTGGTTCAGTGGAGACTCTAAGTTAAATCAAACATACGAGACACTCATATTACTGGTAGAAACACAAGACTGGTTCAGTGGAGACTCTAAGTTAAATCAAACATACGAGACACTGATATTACTGGTAGAAACACAAGGTTGGTTCAGTGGAGACTCTAAGTTAAATCAAACATACGAGACACTCATATTACTGGTAGAAACACAAGGCTGGTTCAGTGGAGACTCTAAGTTAAATCAAACATACGAGACACTCATATTACTGGTAGAAACACAAGGTTGGTTCAGTGGAGACTCTAAGTTAAATCAAACATACGAGACACTGATATTACTGGTAGAAACACAAGGTTGGTTTAGTGGAGACTCTAAGTTAAATCAAACATACGAGTCTGATATTACTGGTAGAAACACAAGGCTGGTTCAGTGGAGACTCTAAGTTAAATCAAACATACGAGACACTCATATTACTGGTAGAAACACAAGGTTGGTTCAGTGGAGACTCTAAGTTAAATCAAACATACGTGACACTGATATTACTGGTAGAAACACAAGGTTGGTTCAGTGGAGACTCTAAGTTAAATCAAACATACGAGACACTCATATTACTGGTAGAAACACAAGGTTGGTTCAGTGGAGACTCTAAGTTAAATCAAACATACGAGTCTGATATTACTGGTAGAAACACAAGACTGGTTCAGTGGAGACTCTAAGTTAAATCAAACATACGAGACACTGATATTACTGGTAGAAACACAAGGTTGGTTCAGTGGAGACTCTAAGTTAAATCAAACATACGAGTCTGATATTACTGGTAGAAACACAAGGCTGGTTCAGTGGAGACTCTAAGTTAAATCAAACATACGAGTCTGATATTACTGGTAGAAACACAAGGCTGGTTCAGTGGAGACTCTAAGTTAAATCAAACATACAAGACACTGATATTACTGGTAGAAACACAAGACTGGTTCAGTGGAGACTCTAAGTTAAATCAAACATACGAGACACTCATATTACAGGTAGAAACACAAGGTTGGTTCAGTGGAGACTCTAAGTTAAATCAAACATACGAGACACTCATATTACTGGTAGAAACACAAGGTTGGTTCAGTGGAGACTCTAAGTTAAATCAAACATACGAGACACTGATATTACTGGTAGAAACACAAGACTGGTTCAGTGGAGACTCTAAGTTAAATCAAACATACGAGACACTCATATTACTGGTAGAAACACAAGGTTGGTTCAGTGGAGACTCTAAGTTAAATCAAACATACGAGTCTGATATTACTGGTAGAAACACAAGACTGGTTCAGTGGAGACTCTAAGTTAAATCAAACATACGAGACACTGATATTACTGGTAGAAACACAAGGTTGGTTCAGTGGAGACTCTAAGTTAAATCAAACATACGAGTCTGATATTACTGGTAGAAACACAAGGCTGGTTCAGTGGAGACTCTAAGTTAAATCAAACATACGAGTCTGATATTACTGGTAGAAACACAAGACTGGTTCAGTGGAGACTCTAAGTTAAATCAAACATACGAGACACTCATATTACTGGTAGAAACACAAGGTTGGTTAAGTGGAGACTCTAAGTTAAATCAAACATACGAGACACTGATATTACTGGTAGAAACACAAGGTTGGTTCAGTGGAGACTCTAAGTTAAATCAAACATACGAGACACTCATATTACTGGTAGAAACACAAGGTTGGTTCAGTGGAGACTCTAAGTTAAATCAAACATACGAGACACTGATATTACTGGTAGAAACACAAGGTTGGTTCAGTGGAGACTCTAAGTTAAATCAAACATACGAGACACTCATATTACTGGTAGAAACACAAGGCTGGTTCAGTGGAGACTCTAAGTTAAATCAAACATACGAGACACTCATATTACTGGTAGAAACACAAGGTTGGTTCAGTGGAGACTCTCAGTTAAATCAAACATACGAGACACTCATATTACTGGTAGAAACACAAGGTTGGTTCAGTGGAGACTCTAAGTTAAATCAAACATACGAGTCTGATATTACTGGTAGAAACACAAGACTGGTTCAGTGGAGACTCTAAGTTAAATCAAACATACGAGACACTGATATTACTGGTAGAAACACAAGGTTGGTTCAGTGGAGACTCTAAGTTAAATCAAACATACGAGTCTGATATTACTGGTAGAAACACAAGAGTGGTTCAGTGGAGACTCTAAGTTAAATCAAACATACGAGTCTGATGTTACTGGTAGAAACACAAGACTGGTTCAGTGGAGACTCTAAGTTAAATCAAACATACGAGACACTCATATTACTGGTAGAAACACAAGGTTGGTTCAGTGGAGACTCTAAGTTAAATCAAACATACGAGACACTGATATTACTGGTAGAAACACAAGACTGGTTCAGTGGAGACTCTAAGTTAAATCAAACATACGAGACACTGATATTACTGGTAGAAACACAAGACTGGTTCAGTGGAGACTCTAAGTTAAATCAAAAATACGAGTCTGATATTACTGGTAGAAACACAAGACTGGTTCAGTGGAGACTCTAAGTTAAATCAAACATACGAGACACTGATATTACTGGTAGAAACACAAGACTGGTTCAGTGGAGACTCTAAGTTAAATCAAACATACGAGACACTCATATTACTGGTAGAAACACAAGGTTGGTTCAGTGGAGACTCTAAGTTAAATCAAACATACGAGACACTGATATTACTGGTAGAAACACAAGACTGGTTCAGTGGAGACTCTAAGTTAAATCAAACATACGAGACACTCATATTACTGGTAGAAACACAAGACTGGTTCAGTGGAGACTCTAAGTTAAATCAAACATACGAGTCTGATATTACTGGTAGAAACACAAGACTGGTTCAGTGGAGACTCTAAGTTAAATCAAACATACGAGACACTGATATTACTGGTAGAAACACAAGGTTGGTTCAGTGGAGACTCTAAGTTAAATCAAACATACGAGACACTCATATTACTGGTAGAAACACAAGACTGGTTCAGTGGAGACTCTAAGTTAAATCAAACATACGAGACACTCATATTACTGGTAGAAACACAAGACTGGTTCAGTGGAGACTCTAAGTTAAATCAAACATACGAGACACTGATATTACTGGTAGAAACACAAGATTGGTTCAGTGGAGACTCTAAGTTAAATCAAACATACGAGACACTGATATTACTGGTAGAAACACAAGGTTGGTTCAGTGGAGACTCTAAGTTAAATCAAACATACGAGTCTGATATTACTGGTAGAAACACAAGGCTGGTTCAGTGGAGACTCTAAGTTAAATCAAACATACGAGACACTCATATTACTGGTAGAAACACAAGGTTGGTTCAGTGGAGACTCTAAGTTAAATCAAACATACGTGACACTGATATTACTGGTAGAAACACAAGGTTGGTTCAGTGGAGACTCTAAGTTAAATCAAACATACGAGACACTCATATTACTGGTAGAAACACAAGACTGGTTCAGTGGAGACTCTAAGTTAAATCAAACATACGAGTCTGATATTACTGGTAGAAACACAAGACTGGTTCAGTGGAGACTCTAAGTTAAATCAAACATACGAGACACTCATATTACTGGTAGAAACACAAGGTTGGTTCAGTGGAGACTCTAAGTTAAATCAAACATACGAGTCTGATATTACTGGTAGAAACACAAGGCTGGTTCAGTGGAGACTCTAAGTTAAATCAAACATACGAGACACTCATATTACTGGTAGAAACACAAGGTTGGTTCAGTGGAGACTCTAAGTTAAATCAAACATACGAGACACTGATATTACTGGTAGAAACACAAGACTGGTTCAGTGGAGACTCTAAGTTAAATCAAACATACGAGTCTGATATTACTGGTAGAAACACAAGACTGGTTCAGTGGAGACTCTAAGTTAAATCAAACATACGAGACACTGATATTACTGGTAGAAACACAAGACTGGTTCAGTGGAGACTCTAAGTTAAATCAAACATACGAGACACTGATATTACTGGTAGAAACACAAGGTTGGTTCAGTGGAGACTCTAAGTTAAATCAAACATACGAGACACTCATATTACTGGTAGAAACACAAGACTGGTTCAGTGGAAACTCTAAGTTAAATCAAACATACGAGACACTGATATTACTGGTAGAAACACAAGACTGGTTCAGTGGAGACTCTAAGTTAAATCAAACATACGAGACACTCATATTACTGGTAGAAACACAAGGTTGGTTCAGTGGAGACTCTAAGTTAAATCAAACATACGAGACACTCATATTACTGGTAGAAACACAAGGTTGGTTCAGTGGAGACTCTAAGTTAAATCAAACATACGAGACACTGATATTACTGGTAGAAACACAAGACTGGTTCAGTGGAGACTCTAAGTTAAATCAAACATACGAGACACTGATATTACTGGTAGAAACACAAGGTTGGTTCAGTGGAGACTCTAAGTTAAATCAAACATACGAGACACTGATATTACTGGTAGAAACACAAGGCTGGTTCAGTGGAGACTCTAAGTTAAATCAAACATACGAGACACTCATATTACTGGTAGAAACACAAGGTTGGTTCAGTGGAGACTCTAAGTTAAATCAAACATACGAGACACTCATATTACTGGTAGAAACACAAGACTGGTTCAGTGGAGACTCTAAGTTAAATCAAACATACGAGACACTGATATTACTGGTAGAAACACAAGACTGGTTCAGTGGAGACTCTAAGTTAAATAAAACATACGAGTCTGATATTACTGGTAGAAACACAAGACTGGTTCAGTGGAGACTCTAAGTTAAATCAAACATACGAGACACTGATATTACTGGTAGAAACACAAGACTGGTTCAGTGGAGACTCTAAGTTAAATCAAACATACGAGACACTCATATTACTGGTAGAAACACAAGACTGGTTCAGTGGAGACTCTAAGTTAAATCAAACATACGAGACACTCATATTACTGGTAGAAACACAAGACTGGTTCAGTGGAGACTCTAAGTTAAATCAAACATACGAGACACTGATATTACTGGTAGAAACACAAGACTGGTTCAGTGGAGACTCTAAGTTAAATCAAACATACGAGACACTGATATTACTGGTAGAAACACAAGGTTGGTTCAGTGGAGACTCTAAGTTAAATCAAACATACGAGACACTGATATTACTGGTAGAAACACAAGACTGGTTCAGTGGAGACTCTAAGTTAAATCAAACATACGAGACACTCATATTACTGGTAGAAACACAAGGTTGGTTCAGTGGAGACTCTAAGTTAAATCAAACATACGAGACACTCATATTACTGGTAGAAACACAAGGTTGGTTCAGTGGAGACTCTAAGTTAAATCAAACATACGAGACACTGATATTACTGGTAGAAACACAAGACTGGTTCAGTGGAGACTCTAAGTTAAATCAAACATACGAGACACTGATATTACTGGTAGAAACACAAGGTTGGTTCAGTGGAGACTCTAAGTTAAATCAAACATACGAGACACTGATATTACTGGTAGAAACACAAGGCTGGTTCAGTGGAGACTCTAAGTTAAATCAAACATACGAGACACTGATATTACTGGTAGAAACACAAGGTTGGTTCAGTGGAGACTCTAACTTAAATCAAACATACGAGTCTGATATTACTGGTAGAAACACAAGGTTGGTTCAGTGGAGACTCTAAGTTAAATCAAACATACGAGTCTGATATTACTGGTAGAAACACAAGGTTGGTTCAGTGGAGACTCTAAGTTAAATCAAACATACGAGACACTGATATTACTGGTAGAAACACAAGACTGGTTCAGTGGAGACTCTAAGTTAAATCAAACATACGAGACACTCATATTACTGGTAGAAACACAAGGTTGGTTCAGTGGAGACTCTAAGTTAAATCAAACATACGAGTCTGATATTACTGGTAGAAACACAAGACTGGTTCAGTGGAGACTCTAAGTCAGATCAAACATACGAGACACTGATATTACTGGTAGAAACACAAGGTTGGTTCAGTGGAGAATCTAAGTTAAATCAAACATACGAGACACTCATATTACTGGTAGAAACACAAGGTTGGTTCAGTGGAGACTCTAAGTTAAATCAAACATACGAGACACTGATATTACTGGTAGAAACACAAGGTTGGTTCAGTGGAGACTCTAAGTTAAATCAAACATACGAGACACTGATATTACTGGTAGAAACACAAGACTGGTTCAGTGGAGACTCTAAGTTAAATCAAACATACGAGACACTCATATTACTGGTAGAAACACAAGGTTGGTTCAGTGGAGACTCTAAGTTAAATCAAACATACGAGACACTGATATTACTGGTAGAAACACAAGACTGGTTCAGTGGAGACTCTAAGTCAGATCAAACATACGAGACACTGATATTACTGGTAGAAACACAAGGTTGGTTCAGTGGAGACTCTAAGTTAAATCAAACATACGAGACACTCATATTACTGGTAGAAACACAAGGTTGGTTCAGTGGAGACTCTAAGTTAAATCAAACATACGAGTCTGATATTACTGGTAGAAACACAAGACTGGTTCAGTGGAGACTCTAAGTCAGATCAAACATACGAGACACTGATATTACTGGTAGAAACACAAGGTTGGTTCAGTGGAGACTCTAAGTTAAATCAAACATACGAGACACTCATATTACTGGTAGAAACACAAGGTTGGTTCAGTGGAGACTCTAAGTTAAATCAAACATACGAGACACTCATATTACTGGTAGAAACACAAGGTTGGTTCAGTGGAGACTCTAAGTTAAATCAAACATACGAGACACTGATATTACTGGTAGAAACACAAGACTGGTTCAGTGGAGACTCTAAGTTAAATCAAACATACGAGACACTGATATTACTGGTAGAAACACAAGACTGGTTCAGTGGAGACTCTAAGTTAAATCAAACATACGAGACCCTCATATTACTGGTAGAAACACAAGGTTGGTTCAGTGGAGACTCTAAGTTAAATCAAACATACGAGACACTCATATTACTGGTAGAAACACAAGACTGGTTCAGTGGAGACTCTAAGTTAAATCAAACATACGAGACACTGATATTACTGGTAGAAACACAAGACTGGTTCAGTGGAGACTCTAAGTTAAATAAAACATACGAGTCTGATATTACTGGTAGAAACACAAGACTGGTTCAGTGGAGACTCTATGTTAAATCAAACATACGAGACACTGATATTACTGGTAGAAACACAAGACTGGTTCAGTGGAGACTCTAAGTTAAATCAAACATACGAGACACTCATATTACTGGTAGAAACACAAGACTGGTTCAGTGGAGACTCTAAGTTAAATCAAACATACGAGACACTCATATTACTGGTAGAAACACAAGACTGGTTCAGTGGAGACTCTAAGTTAAATCAAACATACGAGACACTGATATTACTGGTAGAAACACAAGACTGGTTCAGTGGAGACTCTAAGTTAAATCAAACATACGAGACACTGATATTACTGTTAGAAACACAAGGTTGGTTCAGTGGAGACTCTAAGTTAAATCAAACATACGAGACACTGATATTACTGGTAGAAACACAAGACTGGTTCAGTGGAGACTCTAAGTTAAATCAAACATACGAGACACTCATATTACTGGTAGAAACACAAGGCTGGTTCAGTGGAGACTCTAAGTTAAATCAAACATACGAGACACTCATATTACTGGTAGAAACACAAGGTTGGTTCAGTGGAGACTCTAAGTTAAATCAAACATACGAGACACTGATATTACTGGTAGAAACACAAGGTTGGTTCAGTGGAGACTCTAAGTTAAATCAAACATACGAGACACTGATATTACTGGTAGAAACACAAGACTGGTTCAGTGGAGACTCTAAGTTGAATCAAACATACGAGACACTCATATTACTGGTAGAAACACAAGGTTGGTTCAGTGGAGACTCTAAGTTAAATCAAACATACGAGTCTGATATTACTGGTAGAAACACAAGACTGGTTCAGTGGAGACTCTAAGTCAGATCAAACATACGAGACACTGATATTACTGGTAGAAACACAAGGTTGGTTCAGTGGAGAATCTAAGTTAAATCAAACATACGAGACACTCATATTACTGGTAGAAACACAAGGTTGGTTCAGTGGAGACTCTAAGTTAAATCAAACATACGAGACACTGATATTACTGGTAGAAACACAAGGTTGGTTCAGTGGAGACTCTAAGTTAAATCAAACATACGAGACACTGATATTACTGGTAGAAACACAAGACTGGTTCAGTGGAGACTCTAAGTTAAATCAAACATACGAGACACTGATATTACTGGTAGAAACACAAGGTTGGTTCAGTGGAGACTCTAAGTTAAATCAAACATACGAGACACTGATATTACTGGTAGAAACACAAGGTTGGTTCAGTGGAGACTCTAAGTTAAATCAAACATACGAGACACTCATATTACTGGTAGAAACACAAGGTTGGTTCAGTGGAGACTCTAAGTTAAATCAAACATACGAGTCTGATATTACTGGTAGAAACACAAGACTGGTTCAGTGGAGACTCTAAGTCAGATCAAACATACGAGACACTGATATTACTGGTAGAAACACAAGGTTGGTTCAGTGGAGACTCTAAGTTAAATCAAACATACGAGACACTCATATTACTGGTAGAAACACAAGGTTGGTTCAGTGGAGACTCTAAGTTAAATCAAACATACGAGACACTCATATTACTGGTAGAAACACAAGGTTGGTTCAGTGGAGACTCTAAGTTAAATCAAACATACGAGACACTGATATTACTGGTAGAAACACAAGACTGGTTCAGTGGAGACTCTAAGTTAAATCAAACATACGAGACACTCATATTACTGGTAGAAACACAAGGTTGGTTCAGTGGAGACTCTAAGTTAAATCAAACATACGAGACACTGATATTACTGGTAGAAACACAAGGCTGGTTCAGTGGAGACTCTAAGTTAAATCAAACATACGAGACACTCATATTACTGGTAGAAACACAAGGTTGGTTCAGTGGAGACTCTAAGTTAAATCAAACATACGAGACACTCATATTACTGGTAGAAACACAAGACTGGTTCAGTGGAGACTCTAAGTTAAATCAAACATACGAGACACTGATATTACTGGTAGAAACACAAGACTGGTTCAGTGGAGACTCTAAGTTAAATAAAACATACGAGTCTGATATTACTGGTAGAAACACAAGGCTGGTTCAGTGGAGACTCTAAGTTAAATCAAACATACGAGACACTGATATTACTGGTAGAAACACAAGACTGGTTCAGTGGAGACTCTAAGTTAAATCAAACATACGAGACACTCATATTACTGGTAGAAACACAAGACTGGTTCAGTGGAGACTCTAAGTTAAATCAAACATACGAGACACTGATATTACTGGTAGAAACACAAGACTGGTTCAGTGGAGACTCTAAGTTAAATAAAACATACGAGTCTGATATTACTGGTAGAAACACAAGACTGGTTCAGTGGAGACTCTAAGTTAAATCAAACATACGAGACACTGATATTACTGGTAGAAACACAAGACTGGTTCAGTGGAGACTCTAAGTTAAATCAAACATACGAGACACTCATATTACTGGTAGAAACACAAGACTGGTTCAGTGGAGACTCTAAGTTAAATCAAACATACGAGACACTGATATTACTGGTAGAAACACAAGACTGGTTCAGTGGAGACTCTAAGTTAAATCAAACATACGAGACACTCATATTACTGGTAGAAACACAAGACTGGTTCAGTGGAGACTCTAAGTTAAATCAAACATACGAGACACTGATATTACTGGTAGAAACACAAGGTTGGTTCAGTGGAGACTCTAAGTTAAATCAAACATACGAGACACTCATATTACTGGTAGAAACACAAGGTTGGTTCAGTGGAGACTCTAAGTTAAATCAAACATACGAGACACTGATATTACTGGTAGAAACACAAGACTGGTTCAGTGGAGACTCTAAGTTAAATCAAACATACGAGACACTCATATTACTGGTAGAAACACAAGGTTGGTTCAGTGGAGACTCTAAGTTAAATCAAACATACGAGACACTGATATTACTGGTAGAAACACAAGGCTGGTTCAGTGGAGACTCTAAGTTAAATCAAACATACGAGACACTCATATTACTGGTAGAAACACAAGGTTGGTTCAGTGGAGACTCTAAGTTAAATCAAACATACGAGACACTCATATTACTGGTAGAAACACAAGACTGGTTCAGTGGAGACTCTAAGTTAAATCAAACATACGAGACACTGATATTACTGGTAGAAACACAAGACTGGTTCAGTGGAGACTCTAAGTTAAATAAAACATACGAGTCTGATATTACTGGTAGAAACACAAGACTGGTTCAGTGGAGACTCTAAGTTAAATCAAACATACGAGACACTGATATTACTGGTAGAAACACAAGACTGGTTCAGTGGAGACTCTAAGTTAAATCAAACATACGAGACACTCATATTACTGGTAGAAACACAAGACTGGTTCAGTGGAGACTCTAAGTTAAATCAAACATACGAGACACTGATATTACTGGTAGAAACACAAGACTGGTTCAGTGGAGACTCTAAGTTAAATCAAACATACGAGACACTCATATTACTGGTAGAAACACAAGGTTGGTTCAGTGGAGACTCTAAGTTAAATCAAACATACGAGACACTGATATTACTGGTAGAAACACAAGACTGGTTCAGTGGAGACTCTAAGTTAAATCAAACATACGAGACACTCATATTACTGGTAGAAACACAAGGTTGGTTCAGTGGAGACTCTAAGTTAAATCAAACATACGAGACACTCATATTACTGGTAGAAACACAAGACTGGTTCAGTGGAGACTCTAAGTCAGATCAAACATACGAGACACTGATATTACTGGTAGAAACACAAGGTTGGTTCAGTGGAGACTCTAAGTTAAATCAAACATACGAGACACTCATATTACTGGTAGAAACACAAGGTTGGTTCAGTGGAGACTCTAAGTTAAATCAAACATACGAGTCTGATATTACTGGTAGAAACACAAGACTGGTTCAGTGGAGACTCTAAGTCAGATCAAACATACGAGACACTGATATTACTGGTAGAAACACAAGGTTGGTTCAGTGGAGACTCTAAGTTAAATCAAACATACGAGACACTCATATTACTGGTAGAAACACAAGGTTGGTTCAGTGGAGACTCTAAGTTAAATCAAACATACGAGACACTCATATTACTGGTAGAAACACAAGGTTGGTTCAGTGGAGACTCTAAGTTAAATCAAACATACGAGACACTGATATTACTGGTAGAAACACAAGACTGGTTCAGTGGAGACTCTAAGTTAAATCAAACATACGAGACACTCATATTACTGGTAGAAACACAAGGTTGGTTCAGTGGAGACTCTAAGTTAAATCAAACATACGAGACACTGATATTACTGGTAGAAACACAAGGCTGGTTCAGTGGAGACTCTAAGTTAAATCAAACATACGAGACACTCATATTACTGGTAGAAACACAAGGTTGGTTCAGTGGAGACTCTAAGTTAAATCAAACATACGAGTCTGATATTACTGGTAGAAACACAAGGCTGGTTCAGTGGAGACTCTAAGTTAAATCAAACATACGAGACACTCATATTACTGGTAGAAACACAAGGTTGGTTCAGTGGAGACTCTAAGTTAAATCAAACATACGAGACACTGATATTACTGGTAGAAACACAAGACTGGTTCAGTGGAGACTCTAAGTTAAATCAAACATACGAGTCTGATTTTACTGGTAGAAACACAAGACTGGTTCAGTGGAGACTCTAAGTTAAATCAAACATACGAGACACTGATATTACTGGTAGAAACACAAGACTGGTTCAGTGGAGACTCTAAGTTAAATCAAACATACGAGACACTGATATTACTGGTAGAAACACAAGGTTGGTTCAGTGGAGACTCTAAGTTAAATCAAACATACGAGACACTCATATTACTGGTAGAAACACAAGACTGGTTCAGTGGAAACTCTAAGTTAAATCAAACATACGAGACACTGATATTACTGGTAGAAACACAAGACTGGTTCAGTGGAGACTCTAAGTTAAATCAAACATACGAGACACTGATATTACTGGTAGAAACACAAGGTTGGTCCAGTGGAGACTCTAAGTTAAATCAAACATACGAGACACTCATATTACTGGTAGAAACACAAGGTTGGTTCAGTGGAGACTCTAAGTTAAATCAAACATACGAGACACTGATATTACTGGTAGAAACACAAGACTGGTTCAGTGGAGACTCTAAGTTAAATCAAACATACGAGACACTGATATTACTGGTAGAAACACAAGGTTGGTTCAGTGGAGACTCTAAGTTAAATCAAACATACGAGACACTGATATTACTGGTAGAAACACAAGGCTGGTTCAGTGGAGACTCTAAGTTAAATCAAACATACGAGACACTCATATTACTGGTAGAAACACAAGGTTGGTTCAGTGGAGACTCTAAGTTAAATCAAACATACGAGACACTCATATTACTGGTAGAAACACAAGACTGGTTCAGTGGAGACTCTAAGTTAAATCAAACATACGAGACACTGATATTACTGGTAGAAACACAAGACTGGTTCAGTGGAGACTCTAAGTTAAATAAAACATACGAGTCTGATATTACTGGTAGAAACACAAGACTGGTTCAGTGGAGACTCTAAGTTAAATCAAACATACGAGACACTGATATTACTGGTAGAAACACAAGACTGGTTCAGTGGAGACTCTAAGTTAAATCAAACATACGAGACACTCATATTACTGGTAGAAACACAAGACTGGTTCAGTGGAGACTCTAAGTTAAATCAAACATACGAGACACTCATATTACTGGTAGAAACACAAGACTGGTTCAGTGGAGACTCTAAGTTAAATCAAACATACGAGACACTGATATTACTGGTAGAAACACAAGACTGGTTCAGTGGAGACTCTAAGTTAAATCAAACATACGAGACACTGATATTACTGGTAGAAACACAAGGTTGGTTCAGTGGAGACTCTAAGTTAAATCAAACATACGAGACACTGATATTACTGGTAGAAACACAAGACTGGTTCAGTGGAGACTCTAAGTTAAATCAAACATACGAGACACTCATATTACTGGTAGAAACACAAGGCTGGTTCAGTGGAGACTCTAAGTTAAATCAAACATACGAGACACTCATATTACTGGTAGAAACACAAGGTTGGTTCAGTGGAGACTCTAAGTTAAATCAAACATACGAGACACTCATATTACTGGTAGAAACACAAGGTTGGTTCAGTGGAGACTCTAAGTTAAATCAAACATACGAGACACTGATATTACTGGTAGAAACACAAGACTGGTTCAGTGGAGACTCTAAGTTAAATCAAACATACGAGACACTGATATTACTGGTAGAAACACAAGGTTGGTTCAGTGGAGACTCTAAGTTAAATCAAACATACGAGACACTGATATTACTGGTAGAAACACAAGGCTGGTTCAGTGGAGACTCTAAGTTAAATCAAACATACGAGACACTGATATTACTGGTAGAAACACAAGGTTGGTTCAGTGGAGACTCTAACTTAAATCAAACATACGAGTCTGATATTACTGGTAGAAACACAAGGTTGGTTCAGTGGAGACTCTAAGTTAAATCAAACATACGAGTCTGATATTACTGGTAGAAACACAAGGTTGGTTCAGTGGAGACTCTAAGTTAAATCAAACATACGAGACACTGATATTACTGGTAGAAACACAAGACTGGTTCAGTGGAGACTCTAAGTTAAATCAAACATACGAGACACTCATATTACTGGTAGAAACACAAGGTTGGTTCAGTGGAGACTCTAAGTTAAATCAAACATACGAGTCTGATATTACTGGTAGAAACACAAGACTGGTTCAGTGGAGACTCTAAGTCAGATCAAACATACGAGACACTGATATTACTGGTAGAAACACAAGGTTGGTTCAGTGGAGAATCTAAGTTAAATCAAACATACGAGACACTCATATTACTGGTAGAAACACAAGGTTGGTTCAGTGGAGACTCTAAGTTAAATCAAACATACGAGACACTGATATTACTGGTAGAAACACAAGGTTGGTTCAGTGGAGACTCTAAGTTAAATCAAACATACGAGACACTGATATTACTGGTAGAAACACAAGACTGGTTCAGTGGAGACTCTAAGTTAAATCAAACATACGAGACACTCATATTACTGGTAGAAACACAAGGTTGGTTCAGTGGAGACTCTAAGTTAAATCAAACATACGAGACACTGATATTACTGGTAGAAACACAAGACTGGTTCAGTGGAGACTCTAAGTCAGATCAAACATACGAGACACTGATATTACTGGTAGAAACACAAGGTTGGTTCAGTGGAGACTCTAAGTTAAATCAAACATACGAGACACTCATATTACTGGTAGAAACACAAGGTTGGTTCAGTGGAGACTCTAAGTTAAATCAAACATACGAGACACTCATATTACTGGTAGAAACACAAGGTTGGTTCAGTGGAGACTCTAAGTTAAATCAAACATACGAGTCTGATATTACTGGTAGAAACACAAGACTGGTTCAGTGGAGACTCTAAGTCAGATCAAACATACGAGACACTGATATTACTGGTAGAAACACAAGGTTGGTTCAGTGGAGACTCTAAGTTAAATCAAACATACGAGACACTCATATTACTGGTAGAAACACAAGGTTGGTTCAGTGGAGACTCTAAGTTAAATCAAACATACGAGACACTCATATTACTGGTAGAAACACAAGGTTGGTTCAGTGGAGACTCTAAGTTAAATCAAACATACGAGACACTGATATTACTGGTAGAAACACAAGACTGGTTCAGTGGAGACTCTAAGTTAAATCAAACATACGAGACACTGATATTACTGGTAGAAACACAAGACTGGTTCAGTGGAGACTCTAAGTTAAATCAAACATACGAGACCCTCATATTACTGGTAGAAACACAAGGTTGGTTCAGTGGAGACTCTAAGTTAAATCAAACATACGAGACACTCATATTACTGGTAGAAACACAAGACTGGTTCAGTGGAGACTCTAAGTTAAATCAAACATACGAGACACTGATATTACTGGTAGAAACACAAGACTGGTTCAGTGGAGACTCTAAGTTAAATAAAACATACGAGTCTGATATTACTGGTAGAAACACAAGACTGGTTCAGTGGAGACTCTAAGTTAAATCAAACATACGAGACACTGATATTACTGGTAGAAACACAAGACTGGTTCAGTGGAGACTCTAAGTTAAATCAAACATACGAGACACTCATATTACTGGTAGAAACACAAGACTGGTTCAGTGGAGACTCTAAGTTAAATCAAACATACGAGACACTCATATTACTGGTAGAAACACAAGACTGGTTCAGTGGAGACTCTAAGTTAAATCAAACATACGAGACACTGATATTACTGGTAGAAACACAAGACTGGTTCAGTGGAGACTCTAAGTTAAATCAAACATACGAGACACTCATATTACTGGTAGAAACACAAGGTTGGTTCAGTGGAGACTCTAAGTTAAATCAAACATACGAGACACTGATATTACTGGTAGAAACACAAGACTGGTTCAGTGGAGACTCTAAGTTAAATCAAACATACGAGACACTCATATTACTGGTAGAAACACAAGGCTGGTTCAGTGGAGACTCTAAGTTAAATCAAACATACGAGACACTCATATTACTGGTAGAAACACAAGGTTGGTTCAGTGGAGACTCTAAGTTAAATCAAACATACGAGACACTCATATTACTGGTAGAAACACAAGGTTGGTTCAGTGGAGACTCTAAGTTAAATCAAACATACGAGACACTGATATTACTGGTAGAAACACAAGACTGGTTCAGTGGAGACTCTAAGTTGAATCAAACATACGAGACACTCATATTACTGGTAGAAACACAAGGTTGGTTCAGTGGAGACTCTAAGTTAAATCAAACATACGAGTCTGATATTACTGGTAGAAACACAAGACTGGTTCAGTGGAGACTCTAAGTCAGATCAAACATACGAGACACTGATATTACTGGTAGAAACACAATGTTGGTTCAGTGGAGAATCTAAGTTAAATCAAACATACGAGACACTCATATTACTGGTAGAAACACAAGGTTGGTTCAGTGGAGACTCTAAGTTAAATCAAACATACGAGACACTGATATTACTGGTAGAAACACAAGGTTGGTTCAGTGGAGACTCTAAGTTAAATCAAACATACGAGACACTGATATTACTGGTAGAAACACAAGACTGGTTCAGTGGAGACTCTAAGTTAAATCAAACATACGAGACACTGATATTACTGGTAGAAACACAAGGTTGGTTCAGTGGAGACTCTAAGTTAAATCAAACATACGAGACACTGATATTACTGGTAGAAACACAAGGTTGGTTCAGTGGAGACTCTAAGTTAAATCAAACATACGAGACACTCATATTACTGGTAGAAACACAAGGTTGGTTCAGTGGAGACTCTAAGTTAAATCAAACATACGAGTCTGATATTACTGGTAGAAACACAAGACTGGTTCAGTGGAGACTCTAAGTCAGATCAAACATACGAGACACTGATATTACTGGTAGAAACACAAGGTTGGTTCAGTGGAGACTCTAAGTTAAATCAAACATACGAGACACTCATATTACTGGTAGAAACACAAGGTTGGTTCAGTGGAGACTCTAAGTTAAATCAAACATACGAGACACTCATATTACTGGTAGAAACACAAGGTTGGTTCAGTGGAGACTCTAAGTTAAATCAAACATACGAGACACTGATATTACTGGTAGAAACACAAGACTGGTTCAGTGGAGACTCTAAGTTAAATCAAACATACGAGACACTCATATTACTGGTAGAAACACAAGGTTGGTTCAGTGGAGACTCTAAGTTAAATCAAACATACGAGACACTGATATTACTGGTAGAAACACAAGGCTGGTTCAGTGGAGACTCTAAGTTAAATCAAACATACGAGACACTCATATTACTGGTAGAAACACAAGGTTGGTTCAGTGGAGACTCTAAGTTAAATCAAACATACGAGACACTCATATTACTGGTAGAAACACAAGACTGGTTCAGTGGAGACTCTAAGTTAAATCAAACATACGAGACACTGATATTACTGGTAGAAACACAAGACTGGTTCAGTGGAGACTCTAAGTTAAATAAAACATACGAGTCTGATATTACTGGTAGAAACACAAGACTGGTTCAGTGGAGACTCTAAGTTAAATCAAACATACGAGACACTGATATTACTGGTAGAAACACAAGACTGGTTCAGTGGAGACTCTAAGTTAAATCAAACATACGAGACACTCATATTACTGGTAGAAACACAAGACTGGTTCAGTGGAGACTCTAAGTTAAATCAAACATACGAGACACTGATATTACTGGTAGAAACACAAGACTGGTTCAGTGGAGACTCTAAGTTAAATAAAACATACGAGTCTGATATTACTGGTAGAAACACAAGACTGGTTCAGTGGAGACTCTAAGTTAAATCAAACATACGAGACACTGATATTACTGGTAGAAACACAAGACTGGTTCAGTGGAGACTCTAAGTTAAATCAAACATACGAGACACTGATATTACTGGTAGAAACACAAGACTGGTTCAGTGGAGACTCTAAGTTAAATCAAACATACGAGACACTGATATTACTGGTAGAAACACAAGACTGGTTCAGTGGAGACTCTAAGTTAAATCAAACATACGAGACACTCATATTACTGGTAGAAACACAAGACTGGTTCAGTGGAGACTCTAAGTTAAATCAAACATACGAGACACTGATATTACTGGTAGAAACACAAGGTTGGTTCAGTGGAGACTCTAAGTTAAATCAAACATACGAGACACTCATATTACTGGTAGAAACACAAGGTTGGTTCAGTGGAGACTCTAAGTTAAATCAAACATACGAGACACTGATATTACTGGTAGAAACACAAGACTGGTTCAGTGGAGACTCTAAGTTAAATCAAACATACGAGACACTCATATTACTGGTAGAAACACAAGGTTGGTTCAGTGGAGACTCTAAGTTAAATCAAACATACGAGACACTGATATTACTGGTAGAAACACAAGGCTGGTTCAGTGGAGACTCTAAGTTAAATCAAACATACGAGACACTCATATTACTGGTAGAAACACAAGGTTGGTTCAGTGGAGACTCTAAGTTAAATCAAACATACGAGACACTCATATTACTGGTAGAAACACAAGACTGGTTCAGTGGAGACTCTAAGTTAAATCAAACATACGAGACACTGATATTACTGGTAGAAACACAAGACTGGTTCAGTGGAGACTCTAAGTTAAATAAAACATACGAGTCTGATATTACTGGTAGAAACACAAGACTGGTTCAGTGGAGACTCTAAGTTAAATCAAACATACGAGACACTGATATTACTGGTAGAAACACAAGACTGGTTCAGTGGAGACTCTAAGTTAAATCAAACATACGAGACACTCATATTACTGGTAGAAACACAAGACTGGTTCAGTGGAGACTCTAAGTTAAATCAAACATACGAGACACTGATATTACTGGTAGAAACACAAGACTGGTTCAGTGGAGACTCTAAGTTAAATCAAACATACGAGACACTCATATTACTGGTAGAAACACAAGGTTGGTTCAGTGGAGACTCTAAGTTAAATCAAACATACGAGACACTGATATTACTGGTAGAAACACAAGACTGGTTCAGTGGAGACTCTAAGTTAAATCAAACATACGAGACACTCATATTACTGGTAGAAACACAAGGTTGGTTCAGTGGAGACTCTAAGTTAAATCAAACATACGAGACACTCATATTACTGGTAGAAACACAAGACTGGTTCAGTGGAGACTCTAAGTCAGATCAAACATACGAGACACTGATATTACTGGTAGAAACACAAGGTTGGTTCAGTGGAGACTCTAAGTTAAATCAAACATACGAGACACTCATATTACTGGTAGAAACACAAGGTTGGTTCAGTGGAGACTCTAAGTTAAATCAAACATACGAGTCTGATATTACTGGTAGAAACACAAGACTGGTTCAGTGGAGACTCTAAGTCAGATCAAACATACGAGACACTGATATTACTGGTAGAAACACAAGGTTGGTTCAGTGGAGACTCTAAGTTAAATCAAACATACGAGACACTCATATTACTGGTAGAAACACAAGGTTGGTTCAGTGGAGACTCTAAGTTAAATCAAACATACGAGACACTCATATTACTGGTAGAAACACAAGGCTGGTTCAGTGGAGACTCTAAGTTAAATCAAACATACGAGACACTGATATTACTGGTAGAAACACAAGACTGGTTCAGTGGAGACTCTAAGTTAAATCAAACATACGAGACACTCATATTACTGGTAGAAACACAAGGTTGGTTCAGTGGAGACTCTAAGTTAAATCAAACATACGAGACACTGATATTACTGGTAGAAACACAAGGCTGGTTCAGTGGAGACTCTAAGTTAAATCAAACATACGAGACACTCATATTACTGGTAGAAACACAAGGTTGGTTCAGTGGAGACTCTAAGTTAAATCAAACATACGAGACACTCATATTACTGGTAGAAACACAAGACTGGTTCAGTGGAGACTCTAAGTTAAATCAAACATACGAGACACTGATATTACTGGTAGAAACACAAGACTGGTTCAGTGGAGACTCTAAGTTAAATAAAACATACGAGTCTGATATTACTGGTAGAAACACAAGACTGGTTCAGTGGAGACTCTAAGTTAAATCAAACATACGAGACACTCATATTACTGGTAGAAACACAAGACTGGTTCAGTGGAGACTCTAAGTTAAATCAAACATACGAGACACTCATATTACTGGTAGAAACACAAGACTGGTTCAGTGGAGACTCTAAGTTAAATCAAACATACGAGACACTGATATTACTGGTAGAAACACAAGACTGGTTCAGTGGAGACTCTAAGTTAAATCAAACATACGAGACACTGATATTACTGGTAGAAACACAAGACTGGTTCAGTGGAGACTCTAAGTTAAATCAAACATACGAGACACTGATATTACTGGTAGAAACACAAGGTTGGTTCAGTGGAGACTCTAAGTTAAATCAAACATACGAGACACTGATATTACTGGTAGAAACACAAGACTGGTTCAGTGGAGACTCTAAGTTAAATCAAACATACGAGACACTCATATTACTGGTAGAAACACAAGGCTGGTTCAGTGGAGACTCTAAGTTAAATCAAACATACGAGACACTCATATTACTGGTAGAAACACAAGGTTGGTTCAGTGGAGACTCTAAGTTAAATCAAACATACGAGACACTGATATTACTGGTAGAAACACAAGGTTGGTTCAGTGGAGACTCTAAGTTAAATCAAACATACGAGACACTGATATTACTGGTAGAAACACAAGGTTGGTTCAGTGGAGACTCTAAGTTAAATCAAACATACGAGTCTGATATTACTGGTAGAAACACAAGACTGGTTCAGTGGAGACTCTAAGTCAGATCAAACATACGAGACACTGATATTACTGGTAGAAACACAAGACTGGTTCAGTGGAGACTCTAAGTTAAATCAAACATACGAGACACTGATATTACTGGTAGAAACACAAGACTGGTTCAGTGGAGACTCTAAGTTAAATCAAACATACGAGACACTGATATTACTGGTAGAAACACAAGACTGGTTCAGTGGAGACTCTAAGTTAAATCAAACATACGAGACACTCATATTACTGGTAGAAACACAAGGTTGGTTCAGTGGAGACTCTAAGTTAAATCAAACATACGAGACACTGATATTACTGGTAGAAACACAAGGTTGGTTCAGTGGAGACTCTAAGTTAAATCAAACATACGAGACACTCATATTACTGGTAGAAACACAAGGTTGGTTCAGTGGAGACTCTAAGTTAAATCAAACATACGAGTCTGATATTACTGGTAGAAACACAAGACTGGTTCAGTGGAGACTCTAAGTCAGATCAAACATACGAGACACTGATGTTACTGGTAGAAACACAAGGTTGGTTCAGTGGAGACTCTAAGTTAAATCAAACATACGAGACACTCATATTACTGGTAGAAACACAAGGTTGGTTCAGTGGAGACTCTAAGTTAAATCAAACATACGAGACACTGATATTACTGGTAGAAACACAAGGTTGGTTCAGTGGAGACTCTAAGTTAAATCAAACATACGAGACACTCATATTACTGGTAGAAACACAAGACTGGTTCAGTGGAGACTCTAAGTTAAATCAAACATACGAGACACTAATATTACTGGTAGAAACACAAGGTTGGTTCAGTGGAGACTCTAAGTTAAATCAAACATACGAGACACTGATATTACTGGTAGAAACACAAGACTGGTTCAGTGGAGACTCTAAGTCAGATCAAACATACGAGACACTGATATTACTGGTAGAAACACAAGGTTGGTTCAGTGGAGACTCTAAGTTAAATCAAACATACGAGACACTCATATTACTGGTAGAAACACAAGGTTGGTTCAGTGGAGACTCTAAGTTAAATCAAACATACGAGTCTGATATTACTGGTAGAAACACAAGACTGGTTCAGTGGAGACTCTAAGTCAGATCAAACATACGAGACACTGATATTACTGGTAGAAACACAAGGTTGGTTCAGTGGAGACTCTAAGTTAAATCAAACATACGAGACACTCATATTACTGGTAGAAACACAAGGTTGGTTCAGTGGAGACTCTAAGTTAAATCAAACATACGAGACACTCATATTACTGGTAGAAACACAAGGTTGGTTCAGTGGAGACTCTAAGTTAAATCAAACATACGAGACACTGATATTACTGGTAGAAACACAAGACTGGTTCAGTGGAGACTCTAAGTTAAATCAAACATACGAGACACTCATATTACTGGTAGAAACACAAGGTTGGTTCAGTGGAGACTCTAAGTTAAATCAAACATACGAGACACTGATATTACTGGTAGAAACACAAGGCTGGTTCAGTGGAGACTCTAAGTTAAATCAAACATACGAGACACTCATATTACTGGTAGAAACACAAGGTTGGTTCAGTGGAGACTCTAAGTTAAATCAAACATACGAGACACTCATATTACTGGTAGAAACACAAGACTGGTTCAGTGGAGACTCTAAGTTAAATCAAACATACGAGACACTGATATTACTGGTAGAAACACAAGACTGGTTCAGTGGAGACTCTAAGTTAAATAAAACATACGAGTCTGATATTACTGGTAGAAACACAAGACTGGTTCAGTGGAGACTCTAAGTTAAATCAAACATACGAGACACTGATATTACTGGTAGAAACACAAGACTGGTTCAGTGGAGACTCTAAGTTAAATCAAACATACGAGACACTGATATTACTGGTAGAAACACAAGACTGGTTCAGTGGAGACTCTAAGTTAAATCAAACATACGAGACACTGATATTACTGGTAGAAACACAAGACTGGTTCAGTGGAGACTCTAAGTTAAATCAAACATACGAGACACTGATATTACTGGTAGAAACACAAGACTGGTTCAGTGGAGACTCTAAGTTAAATCAAACATACGAGACACTGATATTACTGGTAGAAACACAAGGTTGGTTCAGTGGAGACTCTAAGTTAAATCAAACATACGAGACACTGATATTACTGGTAGAAACACAAGACTGGTTCAGTGGAGACTCTAAGTTAAATCAAACATACGAGACACTCATATTACTGGTAGAAACACAAGACTGGTTCAGTGGAGACTCTAAGTTAAATCAAACATACGAGACACTCATATTACTGGTAGAAACACAAGGTTGGTTCAGTGGAGACTCTAAGTTAAATCAAACATACGAGACACTGATATTACTGGTAGAAACACAAGGTTGGTTCAGTGGAGACTCTAAGTTAAATCAAACATACGAGTCTGATATTACTGGTAGAAACACAAGACTGGTTCAGTGGAGACTCTAAGTCATGTAACATAGTCATGTTATGGCTACAAATCCCATTTACCAAACCAGCTTAAGGATAATCCCCAAGCTGATTAGTTGTCAGAGAGAATTGTGATTTCAACATCTATTGTTGTTAGATACTTGATATATACATGTATAAATAACCACGATTGACATAGTGCAGACAGAACCACCCACGGGACAGCTCGAGTCAAGACAGACTACGACCACGGGCCTGGAGAAGAAGAATCCTCATTGTCCATATAAATATCCATATAATTGTCCATAACAAATATCATCATCATTAAAGCCGGTCTTCTGACCAGAAAACTCCAACGTGCTTTTGTTGAATCTGAAGTGTGCTGTTGTGCTACACAGGGGATACTTTTGGTGCCGCGACCCGGATTCAACAATACAGCGAGGCATCTGGTGGCTGGTAAGTACCGACTGTTTGTTGACCTTCTCCTCTTCTCCTCTTCTTCTCCAGGCCACATAAGGTGTTTGTAGTAATTGTTAATTAGCTTTAAGTATAAATTAGATAGGAGCCAGGCAGTACTAGAGCAAGAGAATAGTTTAGGATAAAATGGCAGAGGCTTTAGAATCAGTGTTCCAACAAGTAGCTTATCAACTTAGTCATCTACCCGAGTCTATTGCTTCAGGTATGACCCCCTTCAGTAACGCATTACAGGACAATATGTCTAAGATAAGTAATACACTAGGAAATCAGGGGCTGTTACAATCCATTAAACCATTTGATGGGGAGGCGTCAAAATACAAGGAATGGATCAAGGCCATAGAGAAATATTCCAGTTTGACTAATGTAACAGAGGTTGAGAAAATTCGAATTGCCTATCAGACAAGTAGAGGACCAGTTAGTGACTTTCTGCAGAGATACCTAGATCAGACTAAAGACCCGAAATGGGACAATATTAAAGGTGAACTAGCATCTCGATTTGCAGAAGTCACTGATAAGCATCATGCATTTGCCCTCTTACAGAAGATAAGACAAAAAGATGGGGAGACCGTTCAAATTTTCTCAGAAAGACTCTTTAGCTTGGCAGAGGAAGCATATGATTTACAGAAGGGTGGTAATCAGGGACGAGAAATGGTTGAGCAACAATTAATAGGATTTTTCATTGATGGATTATCAAGTAATCACTTGAAAATGAAAATAATGAGGGATAATCCGGTAACATATGAAAAGGCAGTGGCAAGTGCCATGCATGAACAAAATTTGCAGAAGAGGTTTAACTTAAGGTTAGGCAATAACAGTCAAAGATCTACCGAGGCTTATGGTCATGAACCTATGGAAATTGATCACTTGCGTCCAAACAAAGGGTGTTATAAGTGTGGCGGTAGGGGTCATGCACCAAAAAATTGTCCCAGGGCTAGGGTTAATGCGGTTCAGGAGAGAAGGAATGTCATATGTTGGTTTTGTAATGAGGAAGGGCACATTAGGCGTTATTGTCCCAAGTATAAGGCAGCATCTTTAAACTAGGAGAGTCTCCCTCTGAAGGGGCACAGGAGGAGACTTATGCAACAGAATCAAAATTATATACCATCAATTTGGCCGGTAATCCCAATTCTATTTTGGCTAACGTTGGGAAACATAGATATAGGTCATTAGTTGATTCTGGAGCTGAAGTGTCCTTGATACACCCAAGAGTTTATGAGAACATAAAGAAATATGTTAAGTTGACCAAGGAAAAGGTTTCATTGCAGTCAGTTAATGGGGGAAGCTTACTCGTTAAAGGGGCAGTGGAATTATCATTCAAGGTAGGAAAGTCTCAATTGACACACAAATTCTTTGTAGTCAAGGGTATTAACAGAAACATTATACTGAGGAAGGATTGGCTTGTTAAAAATGGGGTACGACTCTATTTTGACCTTGGGCGTTTGAAAATAGGTAATGAGTATGTGCCTCTGGAAGAGGACATTCATGTAGCCGCAGTTGCTAGGGCAGTTCACCAAGTAAAAATAAAACCCCAATCTGTAAATATCCTTAAGGTGAGGACAAAACGTAGCAAACACTTCAAAAGAGGGGATCTTCTTGAAATGAAGGATGTTACAACCGGAATCATTAACTCAGAGCCAGGTTTGGAGGTAGGGAACTCAATAGGGGTAATGAACAAGAAGAGACAGCTGCCAATATTGATTGTCAATAACACCAACAAAACTTTCAGAATCAAAAGAGGTTGGGTAGTAGGTAAGGTAGGATTGATTGATAAGATTGATGTGGTTGAATTTGACAAAGAAAACATCATAAGCAAGGAAGACAAGGAGGGTTTAAACTTAGATCAAATTTCAGTCCCAGATGAACATAAGGCAGAAGTTCAACATCTTGTTTTGAAAAATAGAGAGTTGTTTGCAAGCAGTGATATGGATCTAGGCCATACTGATACTGTTAAGATGAAGATAGATACACAGGGGCATGATCCTATCAGACTTAAACCATATCGTACTCCATTGACTAAGAGAAAGGTAGTTGACAAGGCGGTTGATGACATGCTCAGGGCTGGAGTCATCAAGAGGTCTAGATCTCCATGGAGCTTTCCCATAGTAGTTGTGGACAAGAAGGATGGATCCAAAAGGTTTTGCGTGGATTTTAGGCAGTTAAATAAAATTTCAAAGCCAATTTCGTACCCGCTACCAATCATTGATGACATCTTAGCTCTGCTAGGGGAAGCTAAGTACTTCACGTCGCTCGACTTGAAGTCAGGTTATTGGCAAGTGTTGATGGATGAGGAGGATAGAGAAAAGACTGCATTTACATGTCATAGAGGGCTGTTTGAATTCTCTGTTATGCCATTTGGTCTTAGTAACGGGCCAGCAATCTTCATGGAATTGATGAATAGTGTCCTACAAGAGTGTGAGGCATTTGCTATAGCATACTTGGATGACATATTGATCTTTTCCACTGATAAGGAACAACACTTAGATCACATACAGACTGTGTTGAATAAGTTGAAGGAGCATGGTCTGAAGTTGAAATTGAGCAAGTGCAGTTTCCTGCAAGAGGAAACAAACTATCTTGGCTTTGTTATCAGTGAAGATGGTATTAAGCCTGATCTCAAGAAGATAGAAGCAATCAAGGGAATGCCTGCTCCTACCACGGTCAAGGAAGTCAGAGGATTTATGGGCATGTGTAGCTATTACAGGCGGTTCATGCCTAACTTTTCGAAAATAGCCGAGCCAATCATTGCCTTGACGAAAAAGTATGCAAAGTTCCATTGGACAGAGAAATGCCAAGAGGCATTCGACTACATGAAGGACAGCTTGACGGTAGTGCCATTACTAGCCTATCCAGATGTCAATAAACCTTACGTTCTATACACAGACGCAAGTGATACATGCATTGGGGCATGTCTGACACAAAGCTGTCCTGAGGAGGAAGTTATGCAACCAGGCATCAAATGTGAGAAGCCTCTGTATTTCCTGTCGCACAAGTTAAGTCCTTCCCAAGTTAAGTGGTCCACTATTGAAAAGGAAGCTTTTGCAATTCACTTTGCCTTGCAAAAGCTTGATCACTATCTCCACAATGCAGAGTTTATTGTCCGAACTGACCATAAACCCCTGAAGTATCTGCTAGAATCCCCAATGCAAAACAAAAAGATCCAAATGTGGGCCTTGGGGATAAGTGGATATAATTGCAAGATCGAGTACATAGCAGGTACAGATAACACTTGTGCAGACCTGTTATCGAGAATGCCAGTTGGACCTAGTGATTTGCAGCAAGGAAGGCCGTTAGAGGGAGTTGAGGAAGAGTTGACAGATTTCAATGATAACACTCTACAAATCAACTCCATCAACTCTAACGAATTCCGACCAAAGGAATTTGCCAGTTGTGAGGCAGAAGAAACAGAGCCTCAAGAACTGCCACAGTTAGAGCTGAAAGATTTTGATATTGTTGTCGAGCAGGCCGCTGATGAAGAAATCCTTGCAACCAAAAAGAGGCTGCAGTCAGGTAAAGCCAGTAAGTGCGAAAGAAGAAAATTTATGATAATGGATGAAGTGGTCTATTATCTATCAGATCCTGACGATAATCCTACAGCCAGGCTATGGGTGCCAAAGCGGTTGCAGGTCGAGGTGGTTAAGCAATACCATGACAATAATGGTCACATGGGCATTGACAAGACTTTTGAATCTATCAAGCAAAAGTACTACTGGCCTAAGCTGTATCAAAATCTATATGAATACATAAGCAAGTGTGTACCATGTCAAGAGAGGGTAATGCAAAAGCAAAGGACACCTGTTCAGGAGACAGATATACCACCTTATCCTTTTGCTAAGATTGCACTGGACCTATCAGGACCATATCCAAGAACCCTATCTGGAAACAGATATATTATCAGTTTCATTGACCACTACAGCGGTTGGCCAGAGGCGTTCCCTGTGCCTGACAAATGTGCAGAGAACATAACACACCTACTGCTCGAGGAAATCTTTCCTAGATTTGGCTGTCCGTTACAGTTACTAACTGACAATGGTACAGAGAATGAAAATAGGATGATGCGTGAAACACTGGAGGCTTTGAATATAGATCATATAACCACATCATTCTATCACCCTCAGGGTAATGCCAAGGTTGAACGTCTCCATCGAACCTTGAATGATGTTATAGCAAAAAGGTTGGAAAATGATCTAACTTCATGGGACCTGCACATCAACCAGGCACTGGCTGCTGTTCGCTTCAACATCAGCGAATCATCAAGGTTCTCTCCATACTTTCTTCTGTACAACAGAGATGTGGTCCTACCAATTGACAATATATTAAGGCCACGGAGGAAGTATATGGGAGAAGATCACCACCAGATTGCCCTACAGCAACAGCATAAGGCATTCACGCTTGTTCATCGACACTTGAAGAAGGCGAAAAAGCGTCAGAAAGCCTATGCTGACAGAAACGCTAAGCCGATGACACTGAAGGTTGGTGACCCAGTGTATTATAGGAAACATCAGCGACAAAGTAAGCTGGAGAGCAAATGGGAGCCCTACTACCGGATAATTGAGCAGAAAAGTACACTTACTTTTATTATCCGGAGCCAGCTTACAGGACGCACAATCCCAGTTCATGCTGAACATCTGCGTCTAGCAAACATCGATGATTGGGAAATCCCAAGGTCAGGGAGCGGTAGACCGAGTAGACGGGCACAATATGTGGTAAACCCGGGGTCATCCAGCGAGTCCAGTGAAGATGAGGCTGGCCCTCCATTGACCAGATTGGCAAGGAAGTATAGACGGGAAAGGGATAATTCCTCTGAAGAGGAGGATATACCTTTGATGGAGTTAGCCCAACGTCTGAAGGCCAGGGATAACCCAATTAATTCTGATAGAACAGAGTGTTTGACATCAGATGGGTCTAGTGCTTCCGAAATGGAAGTAAATACCATACATTCAGGCCATAGTAAAAAGAAACACAACGCAAAGTTTAGAAATTTACTTCAGGCTTTAATCCCTTTAGTTTAAGTGATTAAAACTTAATGGTAAATGTAGGAGATGAAAATATTGGTATATTTTCAGAAGGGTGAAAAATATACTTGTATTCTCAGAAACCATGTTGACGATCATATGCCTTCTTTCTCTGGGTTAAGCTATACAAGGGATTACTTACGCAAACATCTCTATATTGAAGTAATTAACGAAATGATCAATAGAGTTACTGTATTATTCTTCCTTCAACATCTCCAACTCCAACTTAATATCTTGTCTCTGGGACAATTATCATCAAGTACGCCCGCCAGTCTTAGAACAATCCTAGAGGACGTAAGTGATCACTTGCCTACAAAGGTTAGACTTCCTTGTGATCCCCGTAAGCAGTTATGGGAATATTATAAAACACTTAAGACCTCGACTGCTATTAGCAAGGACAAGCTAGTTGTCATCATTCCCATACCTTTAATAGATATAATGAGTACTTTTGAAATTTATCAGGTCCATAACTTGCCTTTGCCTTTTTGGATAACAGAATTGACCATGCCAACCTTGTTGCGAGTTATAGACTGGAAGCTAAAGCTATAGCCATAAATGTTGAGCGCACTAAAATCATGCTCCTGTCATCTGAAGAGTTAGATCATTGCAATAATAGAATACAAAATCATTGTACAATAAAAAGCCCAATTCACCCCGTCAATTTGGCTAGATTTTGCATAAGTGCTTTATTTACCAAAAATGAAGATCAAATAAAGCAAGTGTGTTTGAAAGATGTGAAACCTAATACCATTCTTCCTCTTGCTGAATACCTATCAGATGGTTTTTGGATTATTGTCACTGATAAGGAGTTAACGCTCTCTATTGTATGTAGTAACAGCAATCATTTTAGTTCCACTGTAAGTTTATCCCCCCCGATTGGAGTAATAAGATTAAATATATCCTGCACTGGGTCAAATGATTACTTGACAATACCTCCCTACTTTAAAAAAGAAAGTAAATTCCCCCTTGATGATAGCTTCAAGTATGCTCTGAATACATTTAATATAAGCATTAACAAATTGTGGGAACCCTTTAGGAATGCTGTAAGAAAAAGTGATCACATAAAACTGCCTGCATTACTTAATAATATAAAAGAGATGCCTTTTGATAAATTAATGTCTGCATTAGATGGGTTAGGGCAAGTGTCAGATTCGAATTTTAATTTTGATTATGGATATTGGTTACTGCCAATTCTAGGAGTAATAATATTAGTAGGATTAGCGTTAGGTATCTATAAGGTCAGGAGATGGAGAACCCAGAGGAAGGAGGGTAGGGAGACAACAGTCCGGGCATCCGGCTACCAGGTTGTGTCTGCTGTAGCAGAAAAACTCGTCAGCAAATCTGACGCATCAGCACCACCACTTGAGGTTGCCACGGGTAACCAGTCACCAGCAGGGGGTCGTCAGTGGGATCCGAGGAAATGGAGGTCCCACAACCAGGACGACAGGGAACGACAAGTTGGCTCATCAATGTCCAGGACGGTGTCTGCTGAAGCAGGGGACGAGGAGATCGTCAGCAGATCGGATGCATCTGGGACCAACGATTCCGGGAAACGGCAGTGGCAGGAATCTGCCAGTTGTACCCAACGCTGGGACAAGTGTTTAGAGACTAACATGTTGTTAGAGTGACCCGCAACCTTAAAACATGTGTTTTGATGACACCTGTTTTGTCAGAAGCATCAAACTTGTGAATAGACATCATCATGTGATTGACACATTTCAGCGAGTGTATTTGTGTGTGTGTGTGTGACAATCATTATAATATACATGACAATCATTTTAATAAGGTCAATTCATTTGGTTTAACATTGTTCTGGAAAGGTAATATGATTTTGAATGTTCTCATACCTATTGAATAATGAGGCCTTTAAATAAAATTGTTTTACGATGTTTATTATAAAATGTGATGTGCAAAGTACCCTTGAATGGTGCAGGTTATATATGTCATATGATTATTACAATTGATTGTACAAAGGTCCATGTAGTTCATATTTTTACCAATACTGTGTCATTGATTGATTATATTACCTGTTGAAATAACGGTAACAATGTTAATGCGATATGCATAGTACGATTCACCAGTGAATGGTAAGACTTGTATATGGAGATGTGTTTATTATATTTGTTTATACATACATGTAGTAGCAATGTGGTTAACTTTTTGAAAATAATCAACAACGTTGTAAATCGATCAATATCTATCAATGAGGACCAAAGAAATCTCTGGCGATATTTCTTGTTTGGTGATGGAGGTGTGTAACATAGTCATGTTATGGCTACAAATCCCATTTACCAAACCAGCTTAAGGATAATCCCCAAGCTGATTAGTTGTCAGAGAGAATTGTGATTTCAACATCTATTGTTGTTAGATACTTGATATATACATGTATAAATAACCACGATTGACATAGTGCAGACAGAACCACCCACGGGACAGCTCGAGTCAAGACAGACTACGACCACGGGCCTGGAGAAGAAGAATCCTCATTGTCCATATTGTTAACAAATATCATCATCATTAAAGCCGGTCTTCTGACCAGAAAACTCCAACGTGCTTTTGTTGAATCTGAAGTGTGCTGTTGTGCTACAGTCAGATCAAACATACGAGACACTGATATTACTGGTAGAAACACAAGGTTGGTTCAGTGGAGACTCTAAGTTAAATCAAACATACGAGACACTGATATTACTGGTAGAAACACAAGGTTGGTTCAGTGGAGACTCTAAGTTAAATCAAACATACGAGACACTGATATTACTGGTAGAAACACAAGGTTGGTTCAGTGGAGACTCTAAGTTAAATCAAACATACGAGACACTGATATTACTGGTAGAAACACAAGACTGGTTCAGTGGAGACTCTAAGTTAAATCAAACATACGAGACACTCATATTACTGGTAGAAACACAAGGTTGGTTCAGTGGAGACTCTAAGTTAAATCAAACATACGAGACACTGATATTACTGGTAGAAACACAAGGTTGGTTCAGTGGAGACTCTAAGTTAAATCAAACATACGAGACACTGATATTACTGGTAGAAACACAAGGCTGGTTCAGTGGAGACTCTAAGTTAAATCAAACATACGAGACACTCATATTACTGGTAGAAACACAAGGTTGGTTCAGTGGAGACTCTAAGTTAAATCAAACATACGAGACACTCATATTACTGGTAGAAACACAAGACTGGTTCAGTGGAGACTCTAAGTTAGATCAAACATACGAGACACTGATATTACTGGTAGAAACACAAGGTTGGTTCAGTGGAGACTCTAAGTTAAATCAAACATACGAGACACTCATATTACTGGTAGAAACACAAGGTTGGTTCAGTGGAGACTCTAAGTTAAATCAAACATACGAGTCTGATATTACTGGTAGAAACACAAGACTGGTTCAGTGGAGACTCTAAGTCAGATCAAACATACGAGACACTGATATTACTGGTAGAAACACAAGGTTGGTTCAGTGGAGACTCTAAGTTAAATCAAACATACGAGACACTGATATTACTGGTAGAAACACAAGGTTGGTTCAGTGGAGACTCTAAGTTAAATCAAACATACGAGTCTGATATTACTGGTAGAAACACAAGGTTGGTTCAGTGGAGACTCTAAGTTAAATCAAACATACGAGTCTGATATTACTGGTAGAAACACAAGGTTGGTTCAGTGGAGACTCTAAGTTAAATCAAACATACGAGTCTGATATTACTGGTAGAAACACAAGACTGGACCAGTGGAGACTCTAAGTTAAATCAAACATACGAGACACTCATATTACTGGTAGAAACACAAGACTGGTTCAGTGGAGACTCTAAGTTAAATCAAACATACGAGACACTCATATTACTGGTAGAAACACAAGACTGGTTCAGTGGAGACTCTAAGTTAAATCAAACATACGAGACACTCATATTACTGGTAGAAACACAAGACTGGTTCAGTGGAGACTCTAAGTTAAATCAAACATACGAGTCTGATATTACTGGTAGAAACACAAGACTGGTTCAGTGGAGACTCTAAGTTAAATCAAACATACGAGACACTGATATTACTGGTAGAAACACAAGGTTGGTTCAGTGGAGACTCTAAGTCAGATCAAACATACGAGACACTGATATTACTGGTAGAAACACAAGGTTGGTTCAGTGGAGACTCTAAGTCAAATCAAACATACGAGACACTCATATTACTGGTAGAAACACAAGGTTGGTTCAGTGGAGACTCTAAGTTAAATCAAACATACGAGACACTGATATTACTGGTAGAAACACAAGGTTGGTTCAGTGGAGACTCTAAGTTAAATCAAACATACGAGACACTGATATTACTGGTAGAAACACAAGACTGGTTCAGTGGAGACTCTAAGTTAAATCAAACATACGAGACACTCATATTACTGGTAGAAACACAAGGTTGGTTCAGTGGAGACTCTAAGTTAAATCAAACATACGAGACACTGATATTACTGGTAGAAACACAAGACTGGTTCAGTGGAGACTCTAAGTTAGATCAAACATACGAGACACTGATATTACTGGTAGAAACACAAGGTTGGTTCAGTGGAGACTCTAAGTTAAATCAAACATACGAGACGCTCATATTACTGGTAGAAACACAAGGTTGGTTCAGTGGAGACTCTAAGTTAAATCAAACATACGAGTCTGATATTACTGGTAGAAACACAAGACTGGTTCAGTGGAGACTCTAAGTCAGATCAAACATACGAGACACTGATATTACTGGTAGAAACACAAGGTTGGTTCAGTGGAGACTCTAAGTTAAATCAAACATACGAGACACTGATATTACTGGTAGAAACACAAGGTTGGTTCAGTGGAGACTCTAAGTTAAATCAAACATACGAGTCTGATATTACTGGTAGAAACACAAGGTTGGTTCAGTGGAGACTCTAAGTTAAATCAAACATACGAGTCTGATATTACTGGTAGAAACACAAGGTTGGTTCAGTGGAGACTCTAAGTTAAATCAAACATACGAGTCTGATATTACTGGTAGAAACACAAGACTGGTTCAGTGGAGACTCTAAGTTAAATCAAACATACGAGACACTCATATTACTGGTAGAAACACAAGACTGGTTCAGTGGAGACTCTAAGTTAAATCAAACATACGAGACACTCATATTACTGGTAGAAACACAAGGTTGGTTCAGTGGAGACTCTAAGTTAAATCAAACATACGAGACACTCATATTACTGGTAGAAACACAAGGTTGGTTCAGTGGAGACTCTAAGTTAAATCAAACATACGAGACACTGATATTACTGGTAGAAACACAAGACTGGTTCAGTGGAGACTCTAAGTTAAATCAAACATACGAGTCTGATATTACTGGTAGAAACACAAGGTTGGTTCAGTGGAGACTCTAAGTTAAATCAAACATACGAGACACTCATATTACTGGTAGAAACACAAGGTTGGTTCAGTGGAGACTCTAAGTTAAATCAAACATACGAGACACTCATATTACTGCTAGAAACACAAGACTGGTTCAGTGGAGACTCTAAGTTAAATCAAACATACGAGACACTCATATTACTGGTAGAAACACAAGACTGGTTCAGTGGAGACTCTAAGTTAAATCAAACATACGAGTCTGATATTACTGGTAGAAACACAAGACTGGTTCAGTGGAGACTCTAAGTTAAATCAAACATACGAGACACTGATATTACTGGTAGAAACACAAGGTTGGTTCAGTGGAGACTCTAAGTTAAATCAAACATACGAGACACTCATATTACTGGTAGAAACACAAGGTTGGTTCAGTGGAGACTCTAAGTTAAATCAAACATACGAGACACTCATATTACTGGTAGAAACACAAGGTTGGTTCAGTGGAGACTCTAAGTTAAATCAAACATACGAGACACTCATATTACTGGTAGAAACACAAGACTGGTTCAGTGGAGACTCTAAGTTAAATCAAACATACGAGACACTGATATTACTGGTAGAAACACAAGACTGGTTCAGTGGAGACTCTAAGTTAAATCAAACATACGAGACACTCATATTACTGGTAGAAACACAAGACTGGTTCAGTGGAGACTCTAAGTTAAATCAAACATACGAGTCTGATATTACTGGTAGAAACACAAGACTGGTTCAGTGGAGACTCTAAGTTAAATCAAACATACGAGACACTGATATTACTGGTAGAAACACAAGGTTGGTTCAGTGGAGACTCTAAGTTAAATCAAACATACGAGACACTCATATTACTGGTAGAAACACAAGGCTGGTTCAGTGGAGACTCTAAGTTAAATCAAACATACGAGACACTCATATTACTGGTAGAAACACAAGGCTGGTTCAGTGGAGACTCTAAGTTAAATCAAACATACGAGTCTGATATTACTGGTAGAAACACAAGACTGGTTCAGTGGAGACTCTAAGTTAAATCAAACATACGAGTCTGATATTACTGGTAGAAACACAAGACTGGTTCAGTGGAGACTCTAAGTTAAATCAAACATACGAGACAATGATATTACTGGTAGAAATACAAGGCTGGTTCAGTGGAGACTCTAAGTTAAATCAAACATACGAGACACTCATATTACTGGTAGAAACAATGGGCTGGTTCAGTGGAGACTCTAAGTTAAATCAAACATACGAGACACTGATATTACTGGTAGAAACACAAGACTGGTTCAGTGGACACTCTAAGTTAAATCAAACATACGAGACACTGATATTACTGGTAGAAACACAAGGTTGGTTCAGTGGAGACTCTAAGTTAAATCAAACATACGAGTCTGATATTACTGGTAGAAACACAAGACTGGTTCAGTGGAGACTCTAAGTTAAATCAAACATACGAGTCTGATATTACTGGTAGAAACACAAGGCTGGTTCAGTGGAGACTCTAAGTTAAATCAAACATACGAGACACTGATATTACTGGTAGAAACACAAGGTTGGTTCAGTGGAGACTCTAAGTTAAATCAAACATACGAGACACTCATATTACTGGTAGAAACACAAGGCTGGTTCAGTGGAGACTCTAAGTTAAATCAAACATACGAGACACTGATATTACTGGTAGAAACACAAGACTGGTTCAGTGGGGACTCTAAGTTAAATCAAACATACGAGTCTGATATTACTGGTAGAAACACAAGACTGGTTCAGTGGAGACTCTAAGTTAAATCAAACATACGAGACACTGATATTACTGGTAGAAACACAAGGTTGGTTCAGTGGAGACTCTAAGTTAAATCAAACATACGAGACAATGATATTACTGGTAGAAATACAAGGCTGGTTCAGTGGAGACTCTAAGTTAAATCAAACATACGAGTCTGATATTACTGGTAGAAACACAAGACTGGTTCAGTGGAGACTCTCAGTTAAATCAAACATACGAGACACTCATATTACTGGTAGAAACAATGGGCTGGTTCAGTGGAGACTCTAAGTTAAATCAAACATACGAGACACTGATATTACTGGTAGAAACACAAGACTGGTTCAGTGGACACTCTAAGTTAAATCAAACATACGAGACACTGATATTACTGGTAGAAACACAAGGTTGGTTCAGTGGAGACTCTAAGTTAAATCAAACATACGAGTCTGATATTACTGGTTGAAACACAAGACTGGTTCAGTGGAGACTCTAAGTTAAATCAAACATACGAGACACTCATATTACTGGTAGAAACACAAGGCTGGTTCAGTGGAGACTCTAAGTTAAATCAAACATACGAGACACTCATATTACTGGTAGAAACACAAGGCTGGTTCAGTGGAGACTCTAAGTTAAATCAAACATACGAGTCTGATATTACTGGTAGAAACACAAGACTGGTTCAGTGGAGACTCTAAGTTAAATCAAACATACGAGTCTGATATTACTGGTAGAAACACAAGACTGGTTCAGTGGAGACTCTAAGTTAAATCAAACATACGAGACACTGATATTACTGGTAGAAATACAAGGCTGGTTCAGTGGAGACTCTAAGTTAAATCAAACATACGAGACACTCATATTACTGGTAGAAACAATGGGCTGGTTCAGTGGAGACTCTAAGTTAAATCAAACATACGAGACACTGATATTACTGGTAGAAACACAAGACTGGTTCAGTGGACACTCTAAGTTAAATCAAACATACGAGACACTGATATTACTGGTAGAAACACAAGGTTGGTTCAGTGGAGACTCTAAGTTAAATCAAACATACGAGTCTGATATTACTGGTAGAAACACAAGACTGGTTCAGTGGAGACTCTAAGTTAAATCAAACATACGAGTCTGATATTACTGGTAGAAACACAAGGCTGGTTCAGTGGAGACTCTAAGTTAAATCAAACATACGAGACACTGATATTACTGGTAGAAACACAAGGTTGGTTCAGTGGAGACTCTAAGTTAAATCAAACATACGAGACACTCATATTACTGGTAGAAACACAAGGCTGGTTCAGTGGAGACTCTAAGTTAAATCAAACATACGAGACACTGATATTACTGGTAGAAACACAAGACTGGTTCAGTGGAGACTCTAAGTTAAATCAAACATACGAGTCTGATATTACTGGTAGAAACACAAGACTGGTTCAGTGGAGACTATAAGTTAAATCAAACATACGAGACACTGATATTACTGGTAGAAACACAAGGTTGGTTCAGTGGAGACTCTAAGTTAAATCAAACATACGAGACAATGATATTACTGGTAGAAATACAAGGCTGGTTCAGTGGAGACTCTAAGTTAAATCAAACATACGAGTCTGATATTACTGGTAGAAACACAAGACTGGTTCAGTGGAGACTCTCAGTTAAATCAAACATACGAGACACTCATATTACTGGTAGAAACAATGGGCTGGTTCAGTGGAGACTCTAAGTTAAATCAAACATACGAGACACTGATATTACTGGTAGAAACACAAGACTGGTTCAGTGGACACTCTAAGTTAAATCAAACATACGAGACACTGATATTACTGGTAGAAACACAAGGTTGGTTCAGTGGAGACTCTAAGTTAAATCAAACATACGAGTCTGATATTACTGGTTGAAACACAAGACTGGTTCAGTGGAGACTCTAAGTTAAATCAAACATACGAGTCTGATATTACTGGTAGAAACACAAGGCTGGTTCAGTGGAGACTCTAAGTTAAATCAAACATACGAGACACTGATATTACTGGTAGAAACACAAGGTTGGTTCAGTGGAGACTCTAAGTTAAATCAAACATACGAGACACTCATATTACTGGTAGAAACACAAGACTGGTTCAGTGGAGACTCTAAGTTAAATCAAACATACGAGTCTGATATTACTGGTAGAAACACAAGACTGGTTCAGTGGAGACTCTAAGTTAAATCAAACATACGAGTCTGATATTACTGGTAGAAACACAAGGCTGGTTCAGTGGAGACTCTAAGTTAAATCAAACATACGAGACACTGATATTACTGGTAGAAACACAAGACTGGTTCAGTGGAGACTCTAAGTTAAATCAAACATACGAGACACTGATATTACTGGTAGAAACACAAGGTTGGTTCAGTGGAGACTCTAAGTTAAATCAAACATACAAGTCTGATATTACTGGTAGAAACACAAGACTGGTTCAGTGGAGACTCTAAGTTAAATCAAACATACGAGACACTGATATTACTGGTAGAAACACAAGACTGGTTCAGTGGAGACTCTAAGTTAAATCAAACATACGAGACACTCATATTACTGGTAGAAACACAAGACTGGTTCAGTGGAGACTCTAAGTTAAATCAAACATACGAGTCTGATATTACTGGTAGAAACACAAGACTGGTTCAGTGGAGACTCTAAGTTAAATCAAACATACGAGACAATGATATTACTGGTAGAAACACAAGGCTGGTTCAGTGGAGACTCTAAGTTAAATCAAACATACGAGACACTCATATTACTGGTAGAAACACAAGGCTGGTTCAGTGGAGACTCTAAGTTAAATCAAACATACGAGACACTGATATTACTGGTAGAAACACAAGACTGGTTCAGTGGAGACTCTAAGTTAAATCAAACATACGAGACACTCATATTACTGGTAGAAACACAAGACTGGTTCAGTGGAGACTCTAAGTTAAATCAAACATACGAGACACTGATATTACTGGTAGAAACACAAGACTGGTTCAGTGGAGACTCTAAGTTAAATCAAACATACGAGACACTGATATTACTGGTAGAAACACAAGACTGGTTCAGTGGAGACTCTAAGTTAAATCAAACATACGAGACACTGATATTACTGGTAGAAACACAAGGTTGGTTCAGTGGAGACTCTAAGTTAAATCAAACATACGAGACACTGATATTACTGGTAGAAACACAAGACTGGTTCAGTGGAGACTCTAAGTTAAATCAAACATACGAGACACTCATATTACTGGTAGAAACACAAGGCTGGTTCAGTGGAGACTCTAAGTTAAATCAAACATACGAGACACTCATATTACTGGTAGAAACACAAGGTTGGTTCAGTGGAGACTCTAAGTTAAATCAAGCATACGAGACACTGATATTACTGGTAGAAACACAAGGTTGGTTCAGTGGAGACTCTAAGTTAAATCAAACATACGAGACACTGGTATTACTGGTAGAAACACAAGGTTGGTTCAGTGGAGACTCTAAGTTAAATCAAACATACGAGTCTGATATTACTGGTAGAAACACAAGACTGGTTCAGTGGAGACTCTAAGTCAGATCAAACATACGAGACACTGATATTACTGGTAGAAACACAAGGTTGGTTCAGTGGAGACTCTAAGTTAAATCAAACATACGAGACACTCATATTACTGGTAGAAACACAAGGTTGGTTCAGTGGAGACTCTAAGTTAAATCAAACATACGAGACACTGATATTACTGGTAGAAACACAAGGTTGGTTCAGTGGAGACTCTAAGTTAAATCAAACATACGAGACACTGATATTACTGGTAGAAACACAAGACTGGTTCAGTGGAGACTCTAAGTTAAATCAAACATACGAGACACTCATATTACTGGTAGAAACACAAGGTTGGTTCAGTGGAGACTCTAAGTTAAATCAAACATACGAGACACTGATATTACTGGTAGAAACACAAGACTGGTTCAGTGGAGACTCTAAGTTAGATCAAACATACGAGACACTGATATTACTGGTAGAAACACAAGGTTGGTTCAGTGGAGACTCTAAGTTAAATCAAACATACGAGACACTCATATTACTGGTAGAAACACAAGGTTGGTTCAGTGGAGACTCTAAGTTAAATCAAACATACGAGTCTGATATTACTGGTAGAAACACAAGACTGGTTCAGTGGAGACTCTAAGTCAGATCAAACATACGAGACACTGATATTACTGGTAGAAACACAAGGTTGGTTCAGTGGAGACTCTAAGTTAAATCAAACATACGAGACACTCATATTACTGGTAGAAACACAAGGTTGGTTCAGTGGAGACTCTAAGTTAAATCAAACATACGAGTCTGATATTACTGGTAGAAACACAAGGTTGGTTCAGTGGAGACTCTAAGTTAAATCAAACATACGAGTCTGATATTACTGGTAGAAACACAAGGTTGGTTCAGTGGAGACTCTAAGTTAAATCAAACATACGAGTCTGATATTACTGGTAGAAACACAAGACTGGTTCAGTGGAGACTCTAAGTTAAATCAAACATACGAGACACTCATATTACTGGTAGAAACACAAGACTGGTTCAGTGGAGACTCTAAGTTAAATCAAACATACGAGACACTCATATTACTGGTAGAAACACAAGACTGGTTCAGTGGAGACTCTAAGTTAAATCAAACATACGAGACACTCATATTACTGGTAGAAACACAAGACTGGTTCAGTGGAGACTCTAAGTTAAATCAAACATACGAGTCTGATATTACTGGTAGAAACACAAGACTGGTTCAGTGGAGACTCTAAGTTAAATCAAACATACGAGACACTGATATTACTGGTAGAAACACAAGGTTGGTTCAGTGGAGACTCTAAGTCAGATCAAACATACGAGACACTGATATTACTGGTAGAAACACACGGTTGGTTCAGTGGAGACTCTAAGTCAAATCAAACATACGAGACACTCATATTACTGGTAGAAACACAAGGTTGGTTCAGTGGAGACTCTAAGTTAAATCAAACATACGAGACACTCATATTACTGGTAGAAACACAAGGTTGGTTCAGTGGAGACTCTAAGTTAAATCAAACATACGAGTCTGATATTACTGGTAGAAACACAAGACTGGTTCAGTGGAGACTCTAAGTCAGATCAAACTTACGAGACACTGATATTACTGGTAGAAACACAAGGTTGGTTCAGTGGAGACTCTAAGTTAAATCAAACATACGAGACACTCATATTACTGGTAGAAACACAAGGTTGGTTCAGTGGAGACTCTAAGTTAAATCAAACATACGAGTCTGATATTACTGGTAGAAACACAAGGTTGGTTCAGTGGAGACTCTAAGTTAAATCAAACATACGAGTCTGATATTACTGGTAGAAACACAAGGTTGGTTCAGTGGAGACTCTAAGTTAAATCAAACATACGAGTCTGATATTACTGGTAGAAACACAAGACTGGTTCAGTGGAGACTCTAAGTTAAATCAAACATACGAGACACTCATATTACTGGTAGAAACACAAGACTGGTTCAGTGGAGACTCTAAGTTAAATCAAACATACGAGACACTCATATTACTGGTAGAAACACAAGGTTGGTTCAGTGGAGACTCTAAGTTAAATCAAACATACGAGACACTGATATTACTGGTAGAAACACAAGGTTGGTTCAGTGGAGACTCTAAGTTAAATCAAACATACGAGACACTGATATTACTGGTAGAAACACAAGACTGGTTCAGTGGAGACTCTAAGTTAAATCAAACATACGAGTCTGATATTACTGGTAGAAACACAAGGTTGGTTCAGTGGAGACTCTAAGTTAAATCAAACATACGAGACACTCATATTACTGGTAGAAACACAAGGTTGGTTCAGTGGAGACTCTAACTTAAATCAAACATACGAGACACTCATATTACTGGTAGAAACACAAGACTGGTTCAGTGGAGACTCTAAGTTAAATCAAACATACGAGACACTCATATTACTGGTAGAAACACAAGACTGGTTCAGTGGAGACTCTAAGTTAAATCAAACATACGAGTCTGATATTACTGGTAGAAACACAAGACTGGTTCAGTGGAGACTCTAAGTTAAATCAAACATACGAGACACTGATATTACTGGTAGAAACACAAGACTGGTTCAGTGGAGACTCTAAGTTAAATCAAACATACGAGACACTCATATTACTGGTAGAAACACAAGGTTGGTTCAGTGGAGACTCTAAGTTAAATCAAACATACGAGACACTCATATTACTGGTAGAAACACAAGGTTGGTTCAGTGGAGACTCTAAGTTAAATCAAACATACGAGACACTCATATTACTGGTAGAAACACAAGACTGGTTCAGTGGAGACTCTAAGTTAAATCAAACATACGAGACACTGATATTACTGGTAGAAACACAAGACTGGTTCAGTGGAGACTCTAAGTTAAATCAAACATACGAGTCTGATATTACTGGTAGAAACACAAGACTGGTTCAGTGGAGACTCTAAGTTAAATCAAACATATGAGACACTGATATTACTGGTAGAAACACAAGGTTGGTTCAGTGGAGACTCTAAGTTAAATCAAACATACGAGACACTCATATTACTGGTAGAAACACAAGGCTGGTTCAGTGGAGACTCTAAGTTAAATCAAACATACGAGTCTGATATTACTGGTAGAAACACAAGACTGGTTCAGTGGAGACTCTAAGTTAAATCAAACATACGAGTCTGATATTACTGGTAGAAACACAAGACTGGTTCAGTGGAGACTCTAAGTTAAATCAAACATACGAGACAATGATATTACTGGTAGAAATACAAGGCTGGTTCAGTGGAGACTCTAAGTTAAATCAAACATACGAGACACTCATATTACTGGTAGAAACACAAGGCTGGTTCAGTGGAGACTCTAAGTTAAATCAAACATACGAGACACTGATATTACTGGTAGAAACACAAGACTGGTTCAGTGGACACTCTAAGTTAAATCAAACATACGAGACACTGATATTACTGGTAGAAACACAAGGTTGGTTCAGTGGAGACTCTAAGTTAAATCAAACATACGAGTCTGATATTACTGGTAGAAACACAAGACTGGTTCAGTGGAGACTCTAAGTTAAATCAAACATACAAGTCTGATATTACTGGTAGAAACACAAGACTGGTTCAGTGGAGACTCTAAGTTAAATCAAACATACGAGACACTGATATTACTGGTAGAAACACAAGACTGGTTCAGTGGAGACTCTAAGTTAAATCAAACATACGAGTCTGATATTACTGGTAGAAACACAAGGCTGGTTCAGTGGAGACTCTAAGTTAAATCAAACATACGAGACACTGATATTACTGGTAGAAACACAAGGTTGGTTCAGTGGAGACTCTAAGTTAAATCAAACATACGAGACACTCATATTACTGGTAGAAACACAAGGCTGGTTCAGTGGAGACTCTAAGTTAAATCAAACATACGAGACACTCATATTACTGGTAGAAACACAAGGTTGGTTCAGTGGAGACTCTAAGTTAAATCAAACATACGAGACACTGATATTACTGGTAGAAACACAAGACTGGTTCAGTGGAGACTCTAAGTTAAATCAAACATACGAGTCTGATATTACTGGTAGAAACACAAGACTGGTTCAGTGGAGACTCTAAGTTAAATCAAACATACGAGACACTGATATTACTGGTAGAAACACAAGGTTGGTTCAGTGGAGACTCTAAGTTAAATCAAACATACGAGTCTGATATTACTGGTAGAAACACAAGGTTGGTTCAGTGGAGACTCTAAGTTAAATCAAACATACGAGACACTGATATTACTGGTAGAAACACAAGGTTGGTTCAGTGGAGACTCTAAGTTAAATCAAACATACGAGACACTCATATTACTGGTAGAAACACAAGGCTGGTTCAGTGGAGACTCTAAGTTAAATCAAACATACGAGTCTGATATTACTGGTAGAAACACAAGGTTGGTTCAGTGGAGACTCTAAGTTAAATCAAACATACGAGTCTGATATTACTGGTAGAAACACAAGACTGGTTCAGTGGAGACTCTAAGTTAAATCAAACATACGAGACAATGATATTACTGGTAGAAACACAAGGCTGGTTCAGTGGAGACTCTAAGTTAAATCAAACATACGAGACACTCATATTACTGGTAGAAACACAAGGCTGGTTCAGTGGAGACTCTAAGTTAAATCAAACATACGAGACACTGATATTACTGGTAGAAACACAACACTGGTTCAGTGGAGACTCTAAGTTAAATCAAACATACGAGACACTGATATTACTGGTAGAAACACAAGGTTGGTTCAGTGGAGACTCTAAGTTAAATCAAACATACGAGTCTGATATTACTGGTAGAAACACAAGACTGGTTCAGTGGAGACTCTAAGTTAAATCAAACATACAAGTCTGATATTACTGGTAGAAACACAAGACTGGTTCAGTGGAGACTCTAAGTTAAATCAAACATACGAGACACTGATATTACTGGTAGAAACACAAGGTTGGTTCAGTGGAGACTCTAAGTTAAATCAAACATACGAGTCTGATATTACTGGTAGAAACACAAGGCTGGTTCAGTGGAGACTCTAAGTTAAATCAAACATACGAGACACTGATATTACTGGTAGAAACACAAGACTGGTTCAGTGGAGACTCTAAGTTAAATCAAACATACGAGTCTGATATTACTGGTAGAAACACAAGACTGGTTCAGTGGAGACTCTAAGTTAAATCAAACATACGAGACACTCATATTACTGGTAGAAACACAAGGCTGGTTCAGTGGAGACTCTAAGTTAAATCAAACATACGAGTCTGATATTACTGGTAGAAACACAAGGTTGGTTCAGTGGAGACTCTAAGTTAAATCAAACATACGAGACACTCATATTACAGGTAGAAACACAAGACTGGTTCAGTGGAGACTCTAAGTTAAATCAAACATACGAGACACTCATATTACTGGTAGAAACACAAGGTTGGTTCAGTGGAGACTCTAAGTTAAATCAAACATACGAGACACTGATATTACTGGTAGAACCACAAGACTGGTTCAGTGGAGACTCTAAGTTAAATCAAACATACGAGTCTGATATTACTGGTAGAAACACAAGACTGGTTCAGTGGAGACTCTAAGTTAAATCAAACATACGAGACACTGATATTACTGGTAGAAACACAAGGTTGGTTCAGTGGAGACTCTAAGTTAAATCAAACATACGAGTCTGATATTACTGGTAGAAACACAAGGTTGGTTCAGTGGAGACTCTAAGTTGAATCAAACATACGAGACACTCATATTACAGGTAGAAACACAAGGTTGGTTCAGTGGAGACTCTAAGTTAAATCAAACATACGAGACACTCATATTACTGGTAGAAACACAAGGCTGGTTCAGTGGAGACTCTAAGTTAAATCAAACATACGAGACACTGATATTACTGGTAGAAACACAAGACTGGTTCAGTGGAGACTCTAAGTTAAATCAAACATACGAGTCTGATATTACTGGTAGAAACACAAGACTGGTTCAGTGCAGACTCTAAGTTAAATCAAACATACGAGACACTCATATTACTGGTAGAAACACAAGACTGGTTCAGTGGAAACTCTAAGTTAAATCCAACATACGAGACACTGATATTACTGGTAGAAACACAAGGTTGGTTCAGTGGAGACTCTAAGTTAAATCAAACATACGAGACACTCATATTACTGGTAGAAACACAAGACTGGTTCAGTGGAGACTCTAAGTTAAATCAAACATACGAGTCTGATATTACTGGTAGAAACACAAGACTGGTTCAGTGGAGACTCTAAGTTAAATCAAACATACGAGACACTGATATTACTGGTAGAAACACAAGACTGGTTCAGTGGAGACTCTAAGTTAAATCAAACATACGAGACACTGATATTACTGGTAGAAACACAAGACTGGTTCAGTGGAGACTCTAAGTTAAATCAAACATACGAGACACTCATATTACTGGTAGAAACACAAGACTGGTTCAGTGGAGACTCTAAGTTAAATCAAACATACGAGACACTGATATTACTGGTAGAAACACAAGACTGGTTCAGTGGAGACTCTAAGTTAAATCAAACATACGAGTCTGATATTACTGGTAGAAACACAAGACTGGTTCAGTGGAGACTCTAAGTTAAATCAAACATACGAGACACTGATATTACTGGTAGAAACACAAGACTGGTTCAGTGGAGACTCTAAGTTAAATCAAACATACGAGACACTCATATTACTGGTAGAAACACAAGGTTGGTTCAGTGGAGACTCTAAGTTAAATCAAACATACGAGACACTGATATTACTGGTAGAAACACAAGGTTGGTTCAGTGGAGACTCTAAGTTAAATCAAACATACGAGTCTGATATTACTGGTAGAAACACAAGGTTGGTTCAGTGGAGACTCTAAGTTAAATCAAACATACGAGACACTGATATTACTGGTAGAAACACAAGGTTGGTTCAGTGGAGACTCTAAGTTAAATCAAACATACGAGACACTCATATTACTGGTAGAAACACAAGGTTGGTTCAGTGGAGACTCTAAGTTAAATCAAACATACGAGACACTGATATTACTGGTAGAAACACAAGACTGGTTCAGTGGAGACTCTAAGTTAAATCAAACATACGAGACACTCATATTACTGGTAGAAACACAAGGTTGGTTCAGTGGAGACTCTAAGTTAAATCAAACATACGAGACACTGATATTACTGGTAGAAACACAAGGCTGGTTCAGTGGAGACTCTAAGTTAAATCAAACATACGAGACACTCATATTACTGGTAGAAACACAAGGCTGGTTCAGTGGAGACTCTAAGTTAAATCAAACATACGAGACACTCATATTACTGGTAGAAACACAAGACTGGTTCAGTGGAGACTCTAAGTTAAATCAAACATACGAGTCTGATATTACTGGTAGAAACACAAGACTGGTTCAGTGGAGACTCTAAGTTAAATCAAACATACGAGACACTCATATTACTGGTAGAAACACAAGACTGGTTCAATGGAGACTCTAAGTTAAATCAAACATACGAGACACTGATATTACTGGTAGAAACACAAGACTGGTTCAGTGGAGACTCTAAGTTAAATCAAACATACGAGACACTCATATTACTGGTAGAAACACAAGGCTGGTTCAGTGGAGACTCTAAGTTAAATCAAACATACGAGACACTCATATTACTGGTAGAAACACAAGGCTGGTTCAGTGGAGACTCTAAGTTAAATCAAACATACGAGACACTCATATTACTGGTAGAAACACAAGGTTGGTTCAGTGGAGACTCTAAGTTAAATCAAACATACGAGACACTGATATTACTGGTAGAAACACAAGACTGGTTCAGTGGAGACTCTAAGTTAAATCAAACATACGAGACACTCATATTACTGGTAGAAACACAAGGCTGGTTCAGTGGAGACTCTAAGTTAAATCAAACATACGAGACACTGATATTACTGGTAGAAACACAAGGTTGGTTCAGTGGAGACTCTAAGTTAAATCAAACATACGAGACACTCATATTACTTGTAGAAACACAAGGTTGGTTCAGTGGAGACTCTAAGTTAAATCAAACATACGAGACACTCATATTACTGGTAGAAACACAAGACTGGTTCAGTGGAGACTCTAAGTTAAATCAAACATACGAGACACTGATATTACTGGTAGAAACACAAGACTGGTTCAGTGGAGACTCTAAGTTAAATCAAACATACGAGACACTGATATTACTGGTAGAAACACAAGACTGGTTCAGTGGAGACTCTAAGTTAAATCAAACATACGAGACACTGATATTACTGGTAGAAACACAAGGTTGGTTCAGTGGAGACTCTAAGTTAAATCAAACATACGAGTCTGATATTACTGGTAGAAACACAAGACTGGTTCAGTGGAGACTCTAAGTTAAATCAAACATACGAGACACTCATATTACTGGTAGAAACACAAGGTTGGTTCAGTGGAGACTCTAAGTTAAATCAAACATACGAGACACTGATATTACTGGTAGAAACACAAGGTTGGTTCAGTGGAGACTCTAAGTTAAATCAAACATACGAGACACTGATATTACTGGTAGAAACACAAGGTTGGTTCAGTGGAGACTCTAAGTTAAATCAAACATACGAGACACTGATATTACTGGTAGAAACACAAGGTTGGTTCAGTGGAGACTCTAAGTTAAATCAAACATACGAGTCTGATATTACTGGTAGAAACACAAGACTGGTTCAGTGGAGACTCTAAGTTAAATCAAACATACGAGACACTGATATTACTGGTAGAAACACAAGGCTGGTTCAGTGGAGACTCTAAGTTAAATCAAACATACGAGACACTCATATTACTGGTAGAAACACAAGGTTGGTTCAGTGGAGACTCTAAGTTAAATCAAACATACGATACACTCATATTACTGGTAGAAACACAAGACTGGTTCAGTGGAGACTCTAAGTTAAATCAAACATACGAGACACTCATATTACTGGTAGAAACACAAGGTTGGTTCAGTGGAGACTCTAAGTTAAATCAAACATACGAGACACTCATATTACTGGTAGAAACACAAGGCTGGTTCAGTGGAGACTCTAAGTTAAATCAAACATACGAGACACTCATTTTACTGGTAGAAACACAAGACTGGTTCAGTGGAGACTCTAAGTTAAATCAAACATACGAGACACTCATATTACTGGTAGAAACACAAGGTTGGTTCAGTGGAGACTCTAAGTTAAATCAAACATACGAGACACTGATATGACTGGTAGAAACACAAGGCTGGTTCAGTGGAGACTCTAAGTTAAATCAAACATACGAGTCTGATATTACTGGTAGAAACACAAGGTTGGTTCAGTGGAGACTCTAAGTTAAATCAAACATACGAGACACTCATATTACTGGTAGAAACACAAGACTGGTTCTGTGGAGACTCTAAGTTAAATCAAACATACGAGACACTGATATTACTGGTAGAAACACAAGGCTGGTTCAGTGGAGACTCTAAGTTAAATCAAACATACGAGACACTGATATTACTGGTAGAAACACAAGGTTGGTTCAGTGGAGACTCTAAGTTAAATCAAACATACGAGACACTGATATTACTGGTAGAAACACAAGACTGGTTCAGTGGAGACTCTAAGTTAAATCAAACATACGAGACACTCATATTACTGGTAGAAACACAAGGTTGGTTCAGTGGAGACTCTAAGTTAAATCAAACATACGAGACACTCATATTACTGGTAGAAACACAAGGTTGGTTCAGTGGAGACTCTAAGTTAAATCAAACATACGAGACACTCATATTACTGGTAGAAACACAAGGTTGGTTCAGTGGAGACTCTAAGTTAAATCAAACATACGAGTTTGATATTACTGGTAGAAACACAAGGCTGGTTCAGTGGAGACTCTAAGTTAAATCAAACATACGAGACACTGATATTACTGGTAGAAACACAAGACTGGTTCAGTGGAGACTCTAAGTTAAATCAAACATACGAGACACTCATATTACTGGTAGAAACACAAGGTTGGTTCAGTGGAGACTCTAAGTTAAATCAAACATACGAGACACTGATATTACTGGTAGAAACACAAGACTGGTTCAGTGGAGACTCTAAGTTAAATCAAACATACGAGACACTGATATTACTGGTAGAAACACAAGGTTGGTTCAGTGGAGACTCTAAGTTAAATCAAACATACGAGACACTGATATTACTGGTAGAAACACAAGGTTGGTTCAGTGGAGACTCTAAGTTAAATCAAACATACGAGTCTGATATTACTGGTAGAAACACAAGGTTGGTTCAGTGGAGACTATAAGTTAAATCAAACATACGAGACACTGATATTACTGGTAGAAACACAAGACTGGTTCAGTGGAGACTCTAAGTTAAATCAAACATACGAGACACTCATATTACTGGTAGAAACACAAGGTTGGTTCAGTGGAGACTCTAAGTTAAATCAAACATACGAGTCTGATATTACTGGTAGAAACACAAGACTGGTTCAGTGGAGACTCTAAGTTAAATCAAACATACGAGACACTGATATTACTGGTAGAAACACAAGACTGGTTCAGTGGAGACTCTAAGTTAAATCAAACATACGAGACACTGATATTACTGGTAGAAACACAAGGTTGGTTCAGTGGAGACTCTAAGTTAAATCAAACATACGAGTCTGATATTACTGGTGGAAACACAAGGTTGGTTCAGTGGAGACTCTAAGTTAAATCAAACATACGAGACACTGATATTACTGGTAGAAACACAAGGCTGGTTCAGTGGAGACTCTAAGTTAAATCAAACATACGAGACACTCATATTACTGGTAGAAACACAAGGTTGGTTCAGTGGAGACTCTAAGTTAAATCAAACATACGAGACACTGATATTACTGGTAGAAACACAAGGTTGGTTCAGTGGAGACTCTAAGTTAAATCAAACATACGAGACACTGATATTACTGGTAGAAACACAAGGTTGGTTCAGTGGAGACTCTAAGTTAAATCAAACATACGAGTCTGATATTACTGGTAGAAACACAAGGTTGGTTCAGTGGAGACTCTAAGTTAAATCAAACATACGAGACACTGATATTACTGGTAGAAACACAAGACTGGTTCAGTGGAGACTCTAAGTTAAATCAAACATACGAGACACTCATATTACTGGTAGAAACACAAGGTTGGTTCAGTGGAGACTCTAAGTTAAATCAAACATACGAGACACTGATATTACTGGTAGAAACACAAGACTGGTTCAGTGGAGACTCTAAGTTAAATCAAACATACGAGACACTGATATTACTGGTAGAAACACAAGGTTGGTTCAGTGGAGACTCTAAGTTAAATCAAACATACGAGACACTGATATTACTGGTAGAAACACAAGGTTGGTTCAGTGGAGACTCTAAGTTAAATCAAACATACGAGTCTGATATTACTGGTAGAAACACAAGGTTGGTTCAGTGGAGACTCTAAGTTAAATCAAACATACGAGACACTGATATTACTGGTAGAAACACAAGACTGGTTCAGTGGAGACTCTAAGTTAAATCAAACATACGAGACACTCATATTACTGGTAGAAACACAAGGTTGGTTCAGTGGAGACTCTAAGTTAAATCAAACATACGAGTCTGATATTACTGGTAGAAACACAAGACTGGTTCAGTGGAGACTCTAAGTTAAATCAAACATACGAGACACTGATATTACTGGTAGAAACACAAGACTGGTTCAGTGGAGACTCTAAGTTAAATCAAACATACGAGACACTGATATTACTGGTAGAAACACAAGGTTGGTTCAGTGGAGACTCTAAGTTAAATCAAACATACGAGTCTGATATTACTGGTAGAAACACAAGACTGGTTCAGTGGAGACTCTAAGTTAAATCAAACATACGAGACACTGATATTACTGGTAGAAACACAAGGCTGGTTCAGTGGAGACTCTAAGTTAAATCAAACATACGAGACACTCATATTACTGGTAGAAACACAAGGTTGGTTCAGTGGAGACTCTAAGTTAAATCAAACATACGAGACACTGATATTACTGGTAGAAACACAAGGTTGGTTCAGTGGAGACTCTAAGTTAAATCAAACATACGAGACACTGATATTACTGGTAGAAACACAAGGTTGGTTCAGTGGAGACTCTAAGTTAAATCAAACATACGAGTCTGATATTACTGGTAGAAACACAAGACTGGTTCAGTGGAGACTCTAAGTTAAATCAAACATACGAGACACTGATATTACTGGTAGAAACACAAGGCTGGTTCAGTGGAGACTCTAAGTTAAATCAAACATACGAGACACTCATATTACTGGTAGAAACACAAGGTTGGTTCAGTGGAGACTCTAAGTTAAATCAAACATACGAGACACTGATATTACTGGTAGAAACACAAGGTTGGTTCAGTGGAGACTCTAAGTTAAATCAAACATACGATACACTCATATTACTGGTAGAAACACAAGACTGGTTCAGTGGAGACTCTAAGTTAAATCAAACATACGAGACACTGATATTACTGGTAGAAACACAAGGTTGGTTCAGTGGAGACTCTAAGTTAAATCAAACATACGAGACACTCATATTACTGGTAGAAACACAAGGCTGGTTCAGTGGAGACTCTAAGTTAAATCAAACATACGAGACACTCATATTACTGGTAGAAACACAAGACTGGTTCAGTGGAGACTCTAAGTTAAATCAAACATACGAGACACTCATATTACTGGTAGAAACACAAGGTTGGTTCAGTGGAGACTCTAAGTTAAATCAAACATACGAGTCTGATATTACTGGTAGAAACACAAGGTTGGTTCAGTGGAGACTCTAAGTTAAATCAAACATACGAGACACTCATATTACTGGTAGAAACACAAGACTGGTTCAGTGGAGACTCTAAGTTAAATCAAACATACGAGACACTGATATTACTGGTAGAAACACAAGGCTGGTTCAGTGGAGACTCTAAGTTAAATCAAACATACGAGACACTCATATTACTGGTAGAAACACAAGGTTGGTTCAGTGGAGACTCTAAGTTAAATCAAACATACGAGACACTGATATTACTGGTAGAAACACAAGACTGGTTCAGTGGAGACTTTAAGTTAAATCAAACATACGAGACACTCATATTACTGGTAGAAACACAAGGTTGGTTCAGTGGAGACTCTAAGTTAAATCAAACATACGAGACACTCATATTACTGGTAGAAACACAAGGTTGGTTCAGTGGAGACTCTAAGTTAAATCAAACATACGAGACACTGATATTACTGGTAGAAACACAAGGTTGGTTCAGTGGAGACTCTAAGTTAAATCAAACATACGAGTCTGATATTACTGGTAGAAACACAAGACTGGTTCAGTGGAGACTCTAAGTTAAATCAAACATACGAGACACTGATATTACTGGTAGAAACACAAGGCTGGTTCAGTGGAGACTCTAAGTTAAATCAAACATACGAGACACTCATATTACTGGTAGAAACACAAGGTTGGTTCAGTGGAGACTCTAAGTTAAATCAAACATACGAGACACTGATATTACTGGTAGAAACACAAGACTGGTTCAGTGGAGACTCTAAGTTAAATCAAACATACGAGACACTGATATTACTGGTAGAAACACAAGGTTGGTTCAGTGGAGACTCTAAGTTAAATCAAACATACGAGTCTGATATTACTGGTAGAAACACAAGGCTGGTTCAGTGGAGACTCTAAGTGAAATCAAACATACGAGACACTGATATTACTGGTAGAAACACAAGGCTGGTTCAGTGGAGACTCTAAGTTAAATCAAACATACGAGACACTGATATTACTGGTAGAAACACAAGGCTGGTTCAGTGGAGACTCTAAGTTAAATCAAACATACGAGACACTCATATTACTGGTAGAAACACAAGGTTGGTTCAGTGGAGACTCTAAGTTAAATCAAACATACGAGACACTCATATTACTGGTAGAAACACAAGGTTGGTTCAGTGGAGACTCTAAGTTAAATCAAACATACGAGACACTGATATTACTGGTAGAAACACAAGGTTGGTTCAGTGGAGACTCTAAGTTAAATCAAACATACGAGTCTGATATTACTGGTAGAAACACAAGACTGGTTCAGTGGAGACTCTAAGTTAAATCAAACATACGAGACACTGATATTACTGGTAGAAACACAAGGCTGGTTCAGTGGAGACTCTAAGTTAAATCAAACATACGAGACACTGATATTACTGGTAGAAACACAAGGTTGGTTCAGTGGAGACTCTAAGTTAAATCAAACATACGAGTCTGATATTACTGGTAGAAACACAAGACTGGTTCAGTGGAGACTCTAAGTTAAATCAAACATACGAGACACTGATATTACTGGTAGAAACACAAGGCTGGTTCAGTGGAGACTCTAAGTTAAATCAAACATACGAGACACTCATATTACTGGTAGAAACACAAGGTTGGTTCAGTGGAGACTCTAAGTTAAATCAAACATACGAGACACTGATATTACTGGTAGAAACACAAGGTTGGTTCAGTGGAGACTCTAAGTTAAATCAAACATACGAGACACTCATATTACTGGTAGAAACACAAGGTTGGTTCAGTGGAGACTCTAAGTTAAATCAAACATACGAGTCTGATATTACTGGTAGAAACACAAGACTGGTTCAGTGGAGACTCTAAGTTAAATCAAACATACGAGACACTGATATTACTGGTAGAAACACAAGGCTGGTTCAGTGGAGACTCTAAGTTAAATCAAACATACGAGACACTCATATTACTGGTAGAAACACAAGGTTGGTTCAGTGGAGACTCTAAGTTAAATCAAACATACGAGACACTGATATTACTGGTAGAAACACAAGGTTGGTTCAGTGGAGACTCTAAGTTAAATCAAACATACGATACACTCATATTACTGGTAGAAACACAAGACTGGTTCAGTGGAGACTCTAAGTTAAATCAAACATACGAGACACTGATATTACTGGTAGAAACACAAGGTTGGTTCAGTGGAGACTCTAAGTTAAATCAAACATACGAGACACTCATATTACTGGTAGAAACACAAGACTGGTTCAGTGGAGACTCTAAGTTAAATCAAACATACGAGACACTCATATTACTGGTAGAAACACAAGGCTGGTTCAGTGGAGACTCTAAGTTAAATCAAACATACGAGTCTGATATTACTGGTAGAAACACAAGACTGGTTCAGTGGAGACTCTAAGTTAAATCAAACATACGAGACACTGATATTACTGGTAGAAACACAAGACTGGTTCAGTGGAGACTCTAAGTTAAATCAAACATACGAGTCTGATATTACTGGTAGAAACACAAGGCTGGTTCAGTGGAGACTCTAAGTTAAATCAAACATACGAGACACTGATATTACTGGTAGAAACACAAGGTTGGTTCAGTGGAGACTCTAAGTTAAATCAAACATACGAGTCTGATATTACTGGTAGAAACACAAGGTTGGTTCAGTGGAGACTCTAAGTTAAATCAAACATACGAGACACTGATATTACTGGTAGAAACACAAGGCTGGTTCAGTGGAGACTCTAAGTTAAATCAAACATACGAGACACTCATATTACTGGTAGAAACACAAGGCTGGTTCAGTGGAGACTCTAAGTTAAATCAAACATACGAGACACTCATATTACTGGTAGAAACACAAGACTGGTTCAGTGGAGACTCTAAGTTAAATCAAACATACGAGACACTCATATTACTGGTAGAAACACAAGGTTGGTTCAGTGGAGACTCTAAGTTAAATCAAACATACGAGACACTGATATTACTGGTAGAAACACAAGGCTGGTTCAGTGGAGACTCTAAGTTAAATCAAACATACGAGTCTGATATTACTGGTAGAAACACAAGGTTGGTTCAGTGGAGACTCTAAGTTAAATCAAACATACGAGACACTCATATTACTGGTAGAAACACAAGACTGGTTCAGTGGAGACTCTACGTTAAATCAAACATACGAGTCTGATATTACTGGTAGAAACACAAGGCTGGTTCAGTGGAGACTCTAAGTTAAATCAAACATACGAGACACTGATATTACTGGTAGAAACACAAGGTTGGTTCAGTGGAGACTCTAAGTTAAATCAAACATACGAGTCTGATATTACTGGTAGAAACACAAGACTGGTTCAGTGGAGACTCTAAGTTAAATCAAACATACGAGACACTCATATTACTGGTAGAAACACAAGGCTGGTTCAGTGGAGACTCTAAGTTAAATCAAACATACGAGACACTCATATTACTGGTAGAAACACAAGACTGGTTCAGTGGAGACTCTAAGTTAAATCAAACATACGAGACACTCATATTACTGGTAGAAACACAAGGTTGGTTCAGTGGAGACTCTAAGTTAAATCAAACATACGAGACACTGATATTACTGGTAGAAACACAAGGCTGGTTCAGTGGAGACTCTAAGTTAAATCAAACATACGAGACACTGATATTACTGGTAGAAACACAAGACTGGTTCAGTGGAGACTCTAAGTTAAATCAAACATACGAGTCTGATATTACTGGTAGAAACACAAGGCTGGTTCAGTGGAGACTCTAAGTTAAATCAAACATACGAGACACTGATATTACTGGTAGAAACACAAGACTGGTTCAGTGGAGACTCTAAGTTAAATCAAACATACGAGACACTGATATTACTGGTAGAAACACAAGACTGGTTCAGTGGAGACTCTAAGTTAAATCAAACATACGAGTCTGATATTACTGGTAGAAACACAAGGCTGGTTCAGTGGAGACTCTAAGTTAAATCAAACATACGAGACACTGATATTACTGGTAGAAACACAAGGTTGGTTCAGTGGAGACTCTAAGTTAAATCAAACATACGAGTCTGATATTACTGGTAGAAACACAAGACTGGTTCAGTGGAGACTCTAAGTTAAATCAAACATACGAGACACTCATATTACTGGTAGAAACACAAGGCTGGTTCAGTGGAGACTCTAAGTTAAATCAAACATACGAGACACTCATATTACTGGTAGAAACACAAGACTGGTTCAGTGGAGACTCTAAGTTAAATCAAACATACGAGACACTCATATTACTGGTAGAAACACAAGGTTGGTTCAGTGGAGACTCTAAGTTAAATCAAACATACGAGACACTCATATTACTGGTAGAAACACAAGGTTGGTTCAGTGGAGACTCTAAGTTAAATCAAACATACGAGACACTGATATTACTGGTAGAAACACAAGGCTGGTTCAGTGGAGACTCTAAGTTAAATCAAACATACGAGTCTGATATTACTGGTAGAAACACAAGGTTGGTTCAGTGGAGACTCTAAGTTAAATCAAACATACGAGACACTCATATTACTGGTAGAAACACAAGACTGGTTCAGTGGAGACTCTACGTTAAATCAAACATACGAGTCTGATATTACTGGTAGAAACACAAGGCTGGTTCAGTGGAGACTCTAAGTTAAATCAAACATACGAGACACTGATATTACTGGTAGAAACACAAGGTTGGTTCAGTGGAGACTCTAAGTTAAATCAAACATACGAGACACTCATATTACTGGTAGAAACACAAGACTGGTTCAGTGGAGACTCTAAGTTAAATCAAACATACGAGTCTGATATTACTGGTAGAAACAAAAGACTGGTTCAGTGGAGACTCTAAGTTAAATCAAACATACGAGTCTGATATTACTGGTAGAAACACAAGACTGGTTCAGTGGAGACTCTAAGTTAAATCAAACATACGAGACACTCATATTACTGGTAGAAACACAAGACTGGTTCAGTGGAGACTCTAAGTTAAATCAAACATACGAGACACTGATATTACTGGTAGAAACACAAGACTGGTTCAGTGGAGACTCTAAGTTTAATCAAACATACGAGACACTCATATTACTGGTAGAAACACAAGACTGGTTCAGTGGAGACTCTAAGTTAAATCAAACATACGAGACATTGATATTACTGGTAGAAACACAAGGTTGGTTCAGTGGAGACTCTAAGTTAAATCAAACATACGAGACACTGATATTACTGGTAGAAACACAAGACTGGTTCAGTGGAGACTCTAAGTTAAATCAAACATACGAGTCTGATATTACTGGTAGAAACACAAGACTGGTTCAGTGGAGACTCTAAGTTAAATCAAACATACGAGTCTGATATTACTGGTAGAAACACAAGAGTGGTTCAGTGGAGACTCTAAGTTAAATCAAACATACGAGTCTGATATTACTGGTAGAAACACAAGACTGGTTCAGTGGAGACTCTAAGTTAAATCAAACATACGAGTCTGATATTACTGGTAGAAACAAAAGACTGGTTCAGTGGAGACTCTAAGTTAAATCAAACATACGAGTCTGATATTACTGGTAGAAACACAAGACTGGTTCAGTGGAGACTCTAAGTTAAATCAAACATACGAGACACTGATATTACTGGTAGAAACACAAGACTGGTTCAGTGGAGACTCTAAGTTAAATCAAACATACGAGACACTGATATTACTGGTAGAAACACAAGGCTGGTTCAGTGGAGACTCTAAGTTAAATCAAACATACGAGTCTGATGTTACTGGTAGAAACACAAGACTGGTTCAGTGGAGACTCTAAGTTAAATCAAACATACGAGTCTGATATTACTGGTAGAAACACAAGGTTGGTTCAGTGGAGACTCTAAGTTAAATCAAACATTAGAGACACTGATATTACTGGTAGAAACACAAGACTGGTTCAGTGGAGACTCTAAGTTAAATCAAACATACGAGACACTCATATTACTGGTAGAAACACAAGACTGGTTCAGTGCACACTCTAAGTCAGATCAAACATACGAGTCTGAAATTACTGGTAGAAACACAAGACTGGTTCAGTGGAGACTCTAAGTTAAATCAAACATACGAGTCTGATATTACTGGTAGAAACACAAGACTGGTTCAGTGCACACTCTAAGTCAGATCAAACATACGAGTCTGATATTACTGGTAGAAACACAAGACTGGTTCAGTGGAGACTCTAAGTTAAATCAAACATACGAGTCTGATATTACTGGTAGAAACACAAGGCTGGTTCAGTGGAGACTCTAAGTTAAATCAAACATACGAGTCTGATATTACTGGTAGAAACACAAGGCTGGATCAGTGGAGACTCTAAGTTAAATCAAACATACGAGTCTGATATTACTGGTAGAAACACAAGACTGGTTCAGTGGAGACTCTAAGTTAAATCAAACATACGAGTCTGATATTACTGGTAGAAACACAAGACTGGTTCAGTGGAGACTCTAAGTCAGATCAAACATACGAGTCTGATATTACTGGTAGAAACACAAGGCTGGTTCAGTGGAGACTCTAAGTTAAATCAAACATACGAGTCTGATATTACTGGTAGAAACACAAGACTGGTTCAGTGGAGACTCTAAGTTAAATCAAACATACGAGTCTGATATTACTGGTAGAAACATAGGGCTGCAAGCGTGGACTAGAGTCACATTATGGTGTTATGGTATGATCAAGTCAATCTGCCCTTTGCTTAAAGATGAAATTCTGGCGACAGTTTCCGGAAGAGTAAGTTTTCATATAAGAAACATATCTAGGCATAGACCAATCATTCAGTATTCATAAACATTATTATTCAAATCATATGATACCACAAGCAGACTGCATATATCATTCCATAGTTGGATAATGGGTAACTGAGTGAAAGATAATTTGTAAAAACATAATTCAACTCAATGCGTGATTAATGCATCAATTAACAAATATGTTTTAAATTCCATACATTGACATTATACCTTTGGGCCAATCATTGATTAGGTTTGACTATTCTAGTTTCGAGAGGGTCCTTTGATTGGTTGAATTTGTCAAAGTTATAAGTCACTTCACACAACCTCTAGGAAACAGTGTTTTACTATGCTAACATTTCAGTATCATCTTCTCTATTGTCCCTTGTTATATTATGTTTACAGCCTCGCATGCACTCTCACAGAACAGGAATGGAAAACCATTTATCATATCCTATTCCGTGCATATGTTGACTATGGTTCCAACACAGTATCATTTACGGAATATTACCCACAAACGAACTCTTATATAAAAGGCAATACACAGACAACAGAATATGTGACCTATGCCAAAAGGAAACTGAATCAATAATACATTTATTTTATGAATGCATAAAAGTTAGACACATTTGGAGCGACTTAGAGGATTGGACCAAGGCTAAGACAGGAACTAAGTTAGAATTCACAAAACAAAAAAAATACTATTTGGCTACTATGAAAAGCGTAATGATGTTGTATATCTTCTTATCAATACAACTAAATTCAATATTTATAAATGCAAACTTTCAAAACGATCACCTAATTTTCAGTATGTTAAACGAGATATAACAAACACATATTATATTGACAAATATTTGTCATCCTCAACATGTGACTACACCAAATTCATGAAATACTGGTCTTTATGCCATTGCCTATTCAACTAATCCCTTAAAACTCCTGTTTACAGCCCAAATAATATACTTTATATTGTTATATTAGTCACATTTGAATGTCTATTGTGTATTGAACAAATATACGCTTTTTTTGTAAACATTGTACTTGTTGAAAAGAAATAAAATTAATAAAAAATATATTATGTTATCAAATTGGCTTCATTTTAGAATAAAAAACCTTCAACTATCCATTCGTTTATATATAACCCACTTCTAATATAACACTTAGGATTTAACATGACTGGAAACTTCAGAGGTTTTATGAGACGGCCTTCTAATTCATAAAGATGTAAAACAATCGAAGCTGTGAAACACAATATTCGTCTTTCAATCATAAGGGTTCCTGAGGAACGGAAAAAGTAGAACAGGGAGTAATCGAGCTTGTGAACAAACCCGTTTTCTATATTTAACCTATAGGTCCGCCCCAGGTAGAACGTGCACGTCCCCAGTTCTAGGGCTCTGCAATGTTGTAACAAAGTAAATATAACACACCTCAGGTAGTGCAATAATCACAAAATATCGCATATTGCTTTATATACTATTGCAACACATGAGCTTTACACTGCACTATTGCAATACTAAAATTGGTGCAATATTAGGCACGACCTAAGTTTATATCATAAAAAGCTTTACCAGTTGAAAGCCGACAAGCCTACACAGTGTATTAGATTACTGAAGTTGACAGTCAGATCCGGGTAGCTCATCAGTGACGCTGTATAGTTTGCGAGTTCTCGAACTTGTCAGACACGACTAGGGCAGCACAGTGATAGGACGGGTTCTGAAGTTTGCAGAATTATTCTTTATAGAAAAGTACTGTTAATTCTGAGAAGTAGCTGTCGTAAAAGCAACCTAAATTCTGAAGGCAGATATATGTTTTACTGACAGAAACGTCCAGGACTTAAATACAACGTTTGTTACAGAAGTAAAGAGAGAAAGAAGAAGACTTTCAGTGATATTCAAACAAATCAAGTTCTGTGGTCGCGACTCTTCTATTCACACTGAAAGGAGGATACCTGGCAACTGTATGTTTTGGAATAGATACTTTCAGGAGAATTGTAAGGTACGTTCGTTCATTGCATTGTTATTTGAAACATATGTTAAGTTTATCTGTGAAGATAAATTAGTTTGTTTTACTTTATAACAGGAATATCATATATCCTCAGGGGGGACACAACGCAGTAACTGATGAAAGAGACTGTCTTTAGCGGAATAGCGAAGTGAATAGTGAAGGCATCGAGTGTACGGAGTCGATAAGCGATCCAATGAAAATCGGTGAATGGATAACCGAATAGCGTCAGTCGGGACACGGGGAGGCGTGGCCTATCCGTTGAGAGTTCGGAGTCGATAGACGCAAGGGCTGCGTTCGTTTTGCACAGAATGTGTCGCACGAGCGATGAAATTCCTAATCGAACAACCATAGTGTCACTCTCGTGTGCACTCTAGAGTCACTCAATGTCCCTCCTGCTAAATCGGGGAGGGAGGTCGTGAGAGTAACGGAAGTACGTCAATTGATACGGTGTTTATAACATACCACAGGCATACTTACTTAAATATAAGTCTGTTTAACACATTAGCAACATGCCAATGTGAGGTTTAGATTTGGTTAAAGGAAAACTTTAACATATCTGTGATTTTGGAGACCATGTGATGTTAAAACTTAATGATAAAATCTTTGTCCAAAATTAAATTTTTCGGCCATATTGTTTACAGCCAGGCAACCAAGTGCGACACTCAGTGAGCATACAAGTCGTTCGCTCTTAGTGGCATCCGAGCATGCGCGAGATTACACTCGAGTGAGTCAAAACGAACGCAGCCAAGGAGTGAACCAATGAAGAGTCGGTCGAGGGGTGGGGCGCGGCCTATCGGTTGAGTGTCCTCCAAGCGACGACATCGAGAGTTCGGAGTCGATAGACGCAAGGAGTGAACAAATGCCGGAGGGTGCGGGTCGGCAGAAATGGCAAACAGATTGAACCTGTTGTTTTAGCATGTCCGTCAGTTTTAGTATTTTAGCATTGATTATCCTGTTTTAGTTGTTTTTGTGTACTATAGATTAAGACGTTGAACACATTATCATGGTGCAGATCTGAAAATCCAAGCTGGGATTTCCCCGAACAGTGATGCACGCACAGTCTTGCCGTAGGCCGAATTCGGGTCAATTTTGACGCCGTTATCAATTTTCAAAACGTGATAGAGGAATAATTAATTCGGTGACCCCCAAATATTTTATTATACATAAATATGATATATTGTAATCTTTTCATGTCTGAAGTTTTCATAAAATCGTTGAAATCATAAATAATAAATATAATGTATTAGGGGGGTAAAAGATGAATATAAAATCAGAATATTGAAATTAAATTCCTCCTGATATTCAGAATTTGACTATTATTTAATATTTTTATGATATGATATCAAGTTTACCATGAGCTGGTTCTCAAATTGCAAAAATCTCTCAAAAACAATCATAAATAAAAAAGTTACGACTTAAAGAAATTATATTTAATTTTCAGATTTTTCGAGGAGTGCCAAATTTTGAATTGCATATAACTCTTTAAATCGTTCGGTGACCCCCAAATTTTATTTCATTTTCAAATTCAGCACATCACAAAGTACCTACACACCAAAGATTAGCAAATTCTTGAAACTTTCATTTCTGGGTAGACTATATACCCTTAAAGATGGTCACGGTCGGATGTCTTCCCCGATAATTGACCATCGCTGATGGGGGCGTTACGTAATGGATTTTACGGGTAACAAGATCACGTGATTAAACAACAAGAAACCTCATAATTTTTCCCATGTTAATTGGTAAATATGTACGGAAAACATTGTCAACTTAAAAAAACACCAAAAAACGTTTTCATCGGTCCTCTAATAACAAAGATATCGCCCTTCAAAGTACGCAAATTTTAGGCTTCTCAATTTGACAGTCTGAAAAGGGATTCTACCGGGTGAACGATATTGCCTTTACTGCGCATGCGAGAAAGGGCGATGTGATGTGGCCGGTTATGATTGGCTGAGAGAAGTTTTACAGATTGTGTATTATTACATCATATACAGAACGGAAATGGGCCTAATCAATGTAAATATAACAGACAATGGTGGTAAATAAACAGAATAAACATGTTTTAGCACGATTTAGAAGCTTCATCTGTCCGGCAATAAAACAGAGTAGTAATTAAACAGTTATGGCACATCGTAACTGATTGTGTAATTACAGGCCTAGGGTGTCGCGCTTGGGATATTTCACACTCTTTGACAATGTTGTTACAAGAATTAGGGGATGTTGTTTTAGAGATCAAGCATGTCTGCCCATCTATGACACGCCCGGTTGTCAAAGCGATATTCATCCATTGGTCAACAATAAGACAAACTAGATCCAATCAAAAATTAAACATTTAGAATTTATCATATGCATTGCATCTGTCTAGAGATGAACACATTCAGTACACATGATATGGAGAATTTTGCGTTTACAGTGACTTCAAAAAGGTAGGCTTTGGTCACATGATATGTAAACTAAACTTTGTGCATTCAAACTTATATGTATAGATATTTGTTATTTCAAGCAGTTGTTTGCGTTAGAAGTTTACAAATATTTAAAATTTAAAATAACATTATCTCAAACAAAGATATAGAAGGGTATTTATTTTACGCTGATGAGTTGTCGCTTTGTAAACTAACATTGTTTCTTTATTTGATTGAGAAACGCTCCAGACATGATGAAACATGGTGTCAAAAGGTGTATATCCTGAATATCCTTGTATTGCGAACTTAATACAATTTCATGACATGATGCCTCAATGACTCTCTTTCCGAATATTTCGTAGTGTGTATATAGCAAAACCTCATTCAGATTATATAAAATTACTTCAGGATTATTCATAAGTTCCTTAAAACATTTCTCAAACTTGTTTAATTTGTCTTCAATTTTATCTGACCACTCATCACAAAATGTAAACTGAGGTCTACTAAATTCAAAACATAACTATACCGATATATCTAAGAGATTTTCAAAACATGATTGAATATTAAGATTTTGCCTTGATGAAATATCCTTATGTTTATACCATTAATGAAGATATTACCATAGCATTTAATTGCTTTGTTGTATGTTTTCGAAAATCGTTGTTTCAATACTGTCACTGTATATGATATGTGTACTGATCTGTCCATGTTAACGTTACGTCACTATTTTGTCAGGGAGCGGCATAAATATAAACATATACCCCGTTTCTTTTTTAAAAATAGATATGGGAAACATAGTTCTATGACAGGGCTACGACATACCATGTAGTCTCATTGATGAATTGACTTTAGATCCCTCTGTAGAAGCCGTGATTAAGCTATCAACAGTCAAAAAGATTCAACCAAAATTAGTAAATGTTAAATTATTATATGTCTCACTAACTAACCGTCATACTGGAAAGTTGTTTTCTTTGTTTGTATAGTAATTATACGCCAAGTAAGTAAGTGACCGCTTGACTCAATACTGTAAACAATAGCAATAGCCTGACCAGTTTGGCGAGAAAGGGCGATGTGATGTGGCAGGTTATGATTGGCTGAGAGAAGTTTTACAGACTGGAAATATGATGTTTGTTTTCAAAGTCATTAAATGACTATTTTGCGCATGTTTTTGAACAAACAAAATATCGATGTTATCTCAAGATATCTTTATGTATCCATTTCTGCATTGTGTACCCCCTCGGGGTTACATGTTGTTTAAGACTGGGCGCCGGCCGAGCGACGCGAGCGATATTTTAACAGGGGATCCCCTTATTGACACGCGATCGCTGATTGGCTGTTACATTCTTGCTCTTGTTGTGATTCAAATGTTTTTGAAAAGTTCGTGTTTGAAAAAAGAATTATTTTTGTCTGGTATGTTTTCGTGGCTTTTGGAAAGTAGTGTTTCTTTCATATCCTTCATGGTTATCGCACAATATGAAGATAATCAATTATTAAACATTTTTTCAATTGTCATGCATTTAACTTTACTCGAAGGTGAATACTAGGATAGGACGCTAGAGTTTTCCATGCAAGCAACATTTATTTTCTTGCTTCAAATGATTCGCCAAACCTTAAATTTGTTTCATCTAGCTAAAGCTAGGCTGCAGCCAACTCCATTACTGGGCAACATTTGTAAATATTACGTACCTACATGATAACATTTACACATGTTTTTCTTATTAATTTATTTTGTTTCACACCTTCTTGTATCCAGTTTTATGTATCGTATATAAGAGCGGCGTTCAAATAAACCTGTTCGGTAATCTTTGTTTCATTGTTCGAAATAAAACTAGGTTTAATTCAATCACCTCAAAAGAATTTCTGCTCATGATAACTGACGAGACTAGCAATAGGTAGGGAAGGTAAGAGGGGGCGGGGATTAAAAAAAACAAAGAAATTTCTCATCTATTTATTTCGTAGGCCTGCTTGTCATTTTTCATGGTTACATAACATCGCTTTCAGTTTGTCACATTGTGTGATAAATTGAACATTCTGCAATATAACTTACCGGGGTAATACATTTTGAATACGACCAGGTATCTAGCATTTGAAGTTGTGTATTATATAGCCGGGTGTCACAGATAACAGGTGTTAGGTGCCAGTTTATTATACCGTCTTGGGACTCTTACAGTGTGTTGTAACAGGTCATATATTACCTGTCGGGTCACTGATTGATGACACCATCGTGTCTTGTTTAGTGGACAGTGGATGTGTACAAACAATTTCCGCCAATTAAATGTTATTTCCTTCGCCGACAGAATGTCTGACTTACAAAACCAAATGAAACTGTAGAACAATATATCTGACCAATCAGTAAGTGAATGCAAATTTTATCGTCGGGAACAAATCCCTAAACTGAAATACAGAATGAAAACAGATTCAGTTGACATGGAAAAAGTAAGCAGGTTCGTTATTTTCATTTTCTAAAATATGCTGCCGGTATATTCAAATGTGTAGTTTTGTTCATCACGTACATAAGTAATATAGGAATAATTTACCTGATGATATTTATAGTGCTCCTACTTAGGGCATCTTCAAAAACCTCTTGCAAACTACAAAGCAACAGTATGTAAATAGCTTTAATCTCATATTTTGGTAGCGTTTCTGCCAAATAGTTCATTCGCGTCTCTGACTCAGGTGTAGCGATTTGAATGCACACACGTTTGAACGGCATATATTACCCAGTCCATCCTGCTCCTGTGGTCACCACTATGAAATCGCATTACATTTCTTCGTTATATGTCCCAACTATTCAAACATAAGAAATGAAATGTATTTTTATACTCAGGGTTACAATCTCAGCTCCAGTCAAAATGGGGTTTTTAATGAAAATTGTCAATGCTTGGATACTTATATCTGTTCAAACTTTCATAATGAAATCGCATAGGTTTGATAAATAATTCACTTCTTCTTACACAGGTTGCTTGCTCTCCTTCATGTATCTTATTGTTTTTCTATTGTTATGTACAAATGAAATGGAGTGGTATTTATCTAAGCCATTGCGGCTTGTTTACTGATCCATATTCACTTTGTTGAATAAAATATGTTTACTCTAAGTAATACAGTACTGTTTGTTGCAAGGTTTCAAGTAAAGCAAAACTTTATGCGAAGTATATTAAAAACGTTGTTGTTGTTGGTTGAAGTCTATCGTGGGGTGATTTCGCCGACTCGGGGCGTATTATTGCCTTTATTTTTGTCAATGAATAAGGACATTTAATTTAGAATAGGTCATAGACACCCAATTATAATTGACAAGTTCAAAAGTGGTGAAAATTAAAAATAATTTGGAATAGAGAGGGAGAAGGGGTATATAAATTTGAAAATTATATAATATAAAAGAAAATATTTTATGTTATGTAATGAATTAAGTTCGTGATTTATAAATTTGAAATAGGCCTAGTTTACACATCGGGTTGAGTATCCCGCGCTTGTACGGAAAGTAGTGGCGAGTTGCGCAAAGCAAACATCGTCGACTAGAGATAACGCTAATTGAGATTTCCGCGTGGCTGTGACCTAATTAATTTTCGCTTTCCAGTGTTTTATTCGGAAAGAGCGTCCGGCCGTGTGTTCCTTTAAGATCGATGATAGAATAATTATTACATTGATTTCTATACAACATCTTTGTTTGAATTCAATTCTTTTGGCTATTTAAATACATTTTAACAAAAATCATTGGTTTAAGCAGTTTGAACTTTAAAAATTTCTAATTTAGGACAAAAGACAAACAAGTTAAAGGTTCCTAATGACGTTCTATAGTAGTTATGTCTCCAAATCAAAGAAAACTGTATTTTTAACCCAAAATAGTCCAATAAGTATTCAAACGAATGTTTTTGTACGAGTACGAGTACGAGTACAGTTGTATATACCAACGTGATACATACTTGACAAAAGGTGTACGACATAAAACTGACAAGAAACAATGTTAAGCGACCATAAGGCTGAGCGATTTTAACGAAGAAATGTTTTAAGTAGAACAGAAGACAAATCAAATGTTCTACGACTGAATTTTGTGTTCAGGGAAATAACTCGGACAGATCATAGCTAATAAACTGATAAAATCATAGAGTGTGTAGTTGGGACATAGATTTTAATCTCATACATGGATATTGTAAATCTTGATAGTTATTACGAATAGAGACGTTTGCTTTATACCCTCGTGCTTATATCTTATATACACTGCAGCTATGTAATAAAGACTAAATCTCTTGAACTGCTAGTCAAATATCAAATATCTAACATTAATCAATACTTGTATGCACATGTGCCTAAAGTACAGTCAAAAATACAATATTAACATTTTTGTATCATGCAGGAAACGTTATCTAATATTTAGAGAATAACCAATGAGGTACGAGTGATTACGGGATATCTGTCCGAGTCGAAATAATGTTCACAGTCGCGTGCCTTGGCGAGCGACTGAACATTATTTTGACGAGGGCAGATATCCCGTAATCACTCGTACCGAGTTGGTTATTCTATATATTACCCATTTGTAATGAAATATGATTAAAAAACGACTGAAAAGATGCGATTGAGAAATCGTAGTAATGCTGTAGTAAGTGATACCAATCAGCTGATCAGTATTCATGCGCGTGTCCAACCGAACATCTCCAGAGTGAATTAGTCAACAACGCATCGGAATCTAGTTCAGTTTCAAAACAATACGAAAATGACGAAAATAATGTCCCTGAATGATATAATACACTTTTCAACATTGAACAAATTTACACACATAAAACTCTTAACAAACAACATTATTTGATAAAGATAATAAGTATTTGAATCAGCCGATCGTCACGCCGTACTACCACTGTGATGTGTTGTTGACGGCACAATGTTATAACGAAAATGTCAAAAACCTGTCAATTTTTTTAAACTATACTTGATAAACATGGCAATATCTTTAAGAGAAACTTACAAAGAATGCATCAAAACAAGTCTGTATGTCAGGATAATCAAATAATCTGAAGTTTGAACAACATTTGTTTCTTTCGACATTACTTTCATTCACGTAGCAAGTGTCAAGAACGATAACTCTAATCGGCCTGTGATCACGGTAGGATTGTTCCCAGGGCTGATCAACTATGAGTATGTTGATTTGTAAAAGTTATTGCTTTCATGAATGTATGTATTGAATTTGAGTCCCTGTGGTTTTTATGTGTTAATAATTACTAATGGATCAGTGAAATTCTTGTGCTTGGATAGATTTCATGAATTTTCGATGGCAGCTATGTTTGTTTACAAACAGACAGCGCTTACCGTACCTTTGGAAAAAGCACAATCTTGAGATCACAATGAAACTTAACACGTAGATGAATAGTTTCAAATAATACTGCGGTTAAATATCAACCTGTAAGTTATATGATGTACAGTAATATTCATCGTTCTACGATTTAATTTTTAACCTAATCGACATACGTTCGACACGTTCGATTTATCAATGAAACTTGAAAATAGTTCCGTCGACCAATCGTCTTTCATTCGCTTAGGAACCGACCAATCAACGTTGAGAATCACTAAAAAGCACATGTGCGGATATCAAAAAAATATCCACTCGTGTATCCTCGCCCGTATGGGTAATATTATATTATACCATCTTGACAGTCATAGCATATCAATCATATATGTTTTCATATCAAAGCAATACACATCATATCATGACATCATATATCTTATCAAAATTTCAATTTATCTTTATCATACCTTTTAATACCATATAATTTCCAAAACATTAATCACAAAACATCTCCCCTATAGCCATACGCATTCTCATGTGTAGCAGATTATAAGAAATTTATAACATTAATAACACATCCTTTCTAATCTCTCTGAAAAAATGCAAAACCATGTTCTGACTGAATCGTTGAGGCTATATTAGTATTAAAACATACATGAATACCCTATGTGATGAATACCGCATGCTGTATAGCATTGATTCAATGCATTTACATCTACGGATTCTGATGTTACCTCATATCATGTCTTCTATTAAATCAAAGTGACAAGGACAGCATTTAGGAACGTACGAAACGTGAAAGGACTATTCGGATTACTTTAACAGTAATTTTTGTTAATTAATCCTTCATGATTATTTCATAATTATTCATTTACGACATTTCAGACTGATAAACCGAGAACCGGCTAATAAATGTAAGATTTTTTTAAAGAAGAAATAAGGTAGCTTTATAAGATGCAAGACAAATGATTTCATTTTATACAGCGTCGTTTTTAATATATGCCATATCAATTTGATATGAACAGAAATGATGTAAAGATAAGACGAGAGTTGTGGTATAACAACGAAGTAAGGTCAATGACAATGTTACTATGCCGTCACTATAAGGGCCCTAGTCGAGGATTTTCGGATTCTTGGCCGAATGTTATAAACGAAGTAAAATGTTTATTATAAAGTGAAAATTAAAACCTTGACCATCAATAGTTAAAATCGATATACTAGTTATAGAAAAGTCAGGGTAAATTTATCACGCATTCTTATTTTAGAAATAGCTTGGTAATAGAAGCATTTCAAGTTGTTTTCATCGTGTGTTTACACCAAAATAATAACGATATGCAGCTTACAATATACCGGCTATCGAACAAAATATGTGCTTAAATATTTTCGTGAGTTCGATGGGCTTATGGCATGGCATGGCGTCCGGCGTCCGTCCGTCCGTCCATCCGTCCGTCCGTCCATCCGTAAACTTTTCACATTTTCATCTTCTTCTCCGAAACCAATGACTCTAGAGAGCTGAAATTTGATGTGCAGACTCCTTGGCAAATGGAGATTCTAAATTGTAGATTTCGTGACCCCATGACCCCAAATGGGGTCACAGGGGTCAAAACCTTAAAAAACTATTTTCATCTTCTTCTCCAGTTCCAAAAGGTCTAGAGAACTGAAAAGTTGTGTGTAGACTCCTTGGCCAATGGGGATTCTAAATTGTAGATTTTGTGACCCCATGGCCGCAAATGGGGTCACAGGGGTCAAAACCTTAAACACCTATTTTCATCTTCTCCTCCAGTTCCAAAAGGTCTAGAGAGCTGAAAAGTTGTGTGTAGACTCCTTGGCCAATAAGGATTCTAAATTGTAGATTTGGTTACCCCATGACCCCAAATGGGGTCACAGGGGTCAAAACCTTAAAAAACTATTTTCATCTTCTTCTCCAGTTCCAAAAGGTCTAGAGAGCTGAAAAGTTATGTGTAGACTCCTTGGCCAATCGGGATACTAAATTGTAGATTTCGTGACCCCATTACCCCAAATGGGGTCACAGGGGTCAAAACCTTAAAAGCCTATTTTCATCTTCTCTAGTTCCAGAATGTCTAGAGAGCTGAAAAGTTGTGTGTAGACTCCTTGGCCCATGGGGATTCTTAATTGTAGATTTCGTGACCCCATGACCCCAAATGGGGTCACAGGGGTCAAAACCTTAAAAGCCTATTTTCATCTTCTTCTCCAGTTCCAAAAGGTCTAGAGAGCTGAAAAGTAGTGTGTAGACTCCTTGGCAAATGGGGATTCTGAATTGTAGATTTCGTGACCCCATGACCCCAAATGGGGTCACAGGGGTCAAAACCTTAAAAACCTATTTTCATCTTCTTCTCCAGTTCCAAAAGGTCTAGAGAACTGAAAAGTTGTGTGTAGACTCTTTGGCCAATGGGGATTCTAAATTATAGATTTTGTGACCCCATGGCCGCAAATGGGGTCACAGGGGTCAAAACCTTAAACACCTATTTTCATCTTCTCCTCCAGTTCCAAAAGGTCTAGAGAGCTGAAAAGTTGTGTGTAGACTCCTTGGCCAATAAGGATTCTAAATTGTAGATTTGGTTACCCCATGACCCCAAATGGGGTCACAGGGGTCAAAACCTTAAAAAACTATTTTCATCTTCTTCTCCAGTTCCAAAAGGTCTAGAGAGCTGAAAAGTTATGTGTAGACTCCTTGGCCAATGGGGATACTAAATTGTAGATTTCGTGACCCCATTACCCCAAATGGGGTCACAGAGGTCAAAACCTTAAAAGCCTATTTTCATCTTCTCTAGTTCCAGAATGTCTAGAGAGCTGAAAAGTTGTGTGTAGACTCCTTGGCCCATGGGGATTCTAAATTGTAGATTTCGTGACCCCATGACCCCAAATGGGGTCACAGGGGTCAAAACCTTAAAAGCCTATTTTCATCTTCTTCTCCAGTTCCAAAAGGTCTAGAGAGCTGAAAAGTAGTGTGTAGACTCCTTGGCAAATGGGGATTCTGAATTGTAGATTTCGTGACCTCATGACCCCAAATGGGGTCACAGGGGTCAAAACATATTTTAATCAAAAGTCTGATGAGCTACAGAGCCCATGGCTCTATTTTTGTTAAAAAAATCGGAAATATGGAATGCAACATGTCAAAACGACGCGCTGGGTCATGGGGGAAAACCCTTTTATGTCGACTCGATAACATTGAATCTGTGGCGAAAGTTTTTTAATATAATATACAAAAGGGGCCCTATTAAAGATAAGATGTTGCCTATTGTCAAATAATATCATTGATTGGAAATGTTCGGAAATGTAAAACGACTTGTGAACGAAAGGGTAATTTCACAGTAAACAACAATGGCGTCGTGAATGACAACTCTCGCTTCGATGAGAAATGATGTCTGCGCATGTCTGGTAGTATAAAAAATTCGAGAATGTTTTTTAAAGATAAATTCCACGTTCCGAAATGGAATTTGGTGAGGGATTCTAAAGGTAGGCCCAATTTCTTAAGTAGGGAGGGATATCTAATATAAGATATGTCTCAACATGATGGGGGGATTTGAATAGCATATAATTAGAACATGTGGTTGAATCTTGGAGGGAAGAATGCCAAATTTGTGAGAGATTATCAGACAACCTTAGTTTGAATACAGAAATAAATCCATTAATATCTCCTATATCCTGCGAGATCCAAACAAACCCAAACCCAAACTGAATTAAAACATTCTTAATATGAGAAGCCCATGTAATGCGACCAGATTCATCCAATGATGTTAATTAGCATTAAATAAAACTGATGAGATAATCTATGGCTTGGAAGAGTTAAAAGTCTGCACCAAAATTTAATTGCCCTTGTCATATAAGTTAGTTTGAGAGGGAATCTGCCACATTCACCAAGACCCATACTGTTACAAGTATTTTTGCCAACCTTTAAGAAAGACATTTTTATCTGAATCTGTTCAATGATTTTACAATAAGTGACCAATAATAGTAGAATAATTTGTCAGTAACAACGAATGAAAGTTGTGACCAACGCTGGGATCAGTTGCCTTAGTTGTGGACGCAGAATTTCAAATATTAGAAAAAACTTGATTTTACTATAAGGAACAAATATGTCTCAAACTCAAATATTTCATAAAAACACAAAACGGAACAATGAACTCTTGTGCACATGTAACATGAATTGGTATCATTATTTCATTGAACAATGAAATTTGTAATAACTTGCTTTAAGGATTTTCTATGATGCTACCCTTGATGGGGTAAAACGCGCCGGGGGGAACACTTTGCGCATGCCCCGTGTGTTATAAGATATATCTTTTTGTTTAACATATTGGTGTAAAAGTTATTGTTTTACATTTCTTAAGCAAATAATGTAAAGGAGAACTATCATTTTCATATCAGCATGCTGCTGTATTTTATAAAAATGAAATATACCTTTTTACTTAAAGGGTTTTGTTTTGTTAAAGGGAGACTGATCGGACTACTATACTCAGTCCTGACAACACTAATCAGCCAAGGTAATGAGAGTTTGAGAACTTGTTTTAGTTGCGTAACGCGGTCACGTGACACGAACTGGGCACCGCCCGGCAGCTGTAGAGGATTTCGTAACCTCGGGTTTCGTAACCTAAGTGTGATCGTACAAATAAAAATATGATTTTTACCCCAATATCAAAAAGAATTCTAACGAAAGCACTATTATTTGATAAAGCCTTCAGCATAGTCAAAGATCCGTCGTTACACACTCAGCTTTATTCTCAATGGCTAGTTGGGCTACATTTTAATTAAATGATTTATTACAAAGAGGATAAACGTAGCGAATGAAACTTTTTATGTTATTGCATTTTCATATTTAGGTCTTCAAGACAAAGTCTAGAAGACCTATTGTTATTGTCCGGATTATTATTAGGTCTTCAAGACTACGTCTGGAAGACCTATTGTTATTATCCGGATTATTAAGGATTCAGCTTTTCAAGCTGAATCCTTATTGTTATTGGCGTGTTTTATTATTTTTTTTTTTTTTTTTTTTATTCCACGAAACTTTAGCACAGGTTTTAGCCAAAACGGCACAAGCAAATGATACCAAATTTTACAGACTTGTAGACATTGTAACATGGGAATTTTTTTCAAAATGCACTTAGAGACTTGGATTTTTTTTTAAAAGAAGCGCAATGAAAAATGATGAAAAAAAGACAATCATGACGAAGTCGTAGGTCACGTGGTTTGGCCGCCATATTGGATTTAAGCACATTTTACAAAAGTCCGATCCCGTCCACACTTGGTGAATCACCACTCGGCTACTAACGATACTAGATAGCTGAAATTTACACACGATGTAGCTAAGGCATTGGACTTTAACAAGTTTGTTTTAGAATTAAGAAATTCGAAATACTTTTGTCGCAGCATCCTTTCAAAATTTCACATGTTTTAAAAAATCGAATTTTCAAGCGCAGATAACTCAAAAAGTTCGACTCAGAATTATGCAAATTTTTCAGGAATATTAGACAGTGTTGTATACATTAGGTATCTATCAAAACATCGATCGCGAACAGTCATTTGCGATGACAAAATAGAGTCAAAGATGACCGAACGTAAGGGTGAAAAAAATTAACATGGGCAATTTTTTCAAAATGCACCTAGAGACTTGAAATTTTACATAGAGGTGGACAATGACATTCTAAGCAAAAAAGTCAATCGTGACAAAGTTGTAGGTCACGTGGTTTCGGCGCCATTTTGATTTTTTGTGCTTTTTAGAATTTCCGGACCCCTTGGATTTAGCGAATCTTCTCCTTTAAAATGCTCCTAAAGCTTGATGCATAAAGATAAATAAATGAAATTTTCAGGACTCATTCCTGACATGTTTATCTTTGTACTGAACTTGCTGTTAATGCGGCTGAATCCTGTTGTCGCCGCTTGCGGCTATATTTAAGGATTCAGCCATAAGGCTGAATCCTTATTGTTATTGGCGTGTTTTTTTTTTTTTTTATTATTATTCCACGAATTTTGTGAACAACTTTCAGCCCAAACGACTGATGCTATCAAAGCCAAATTTCACAGGCTGGTAGACCTTGTTGAGGAATGGCGACAATAAGCTTTTGGGACAATTCGGCCCATACATTAAAGGTCCAGTTCGATTCCAAAATCGAAAATTTAACATTGACTTTTTTTTCAAAATGCACTTAGGGACCTAATGTTTTTTTTAAAAGATGCGCAATTAAAAATGCTGCAAAAAACGAAATCATGGCAAATTCGTAGGTCACGTGGTTTGGCCGCCATCTTGAATTTTCTGCATTTTTTTCAAAAGTCCGACCCCAGGCACCTTTCAGGAATCACCACTCGGCAACTGCTGATACTAGAAAGCTGAAACTTACACATAATGTAGCTGAGACATTGGCCTATAACAAGTTTGTTTCAAAATTCAAAAATTCGAAATAGTTTTTTTTTTAAAAATCTTCAAAGTTTGCACATTTTGCAATATTCAAGGGCAGATAACTCAAAAACCTTCCAGACGAATTTGATGATTTTTGCATGAGAGTTAGACATTAGCAAGGTCTTCAAGATAAAAGAATAAAATCGCTCGCGAACAGTCATTTCCGGTCACGCGGAAGGGTCAAAGTTTGCATTTTGGAAAACGGGTGTTTTGGTGGGTACGTTTGAATACTCATTGCTAATCAACGACGTACGATAACACATTGCTCTATATATCATATGAAAGCCAAAAGAACATACAATCTTGGATAAATCTCATTAAAATTAGATTAAACATTTACATTGAAATTCGGAGTATTTAAATGTGGTCAATCCTACTTTCGTTTTGAATTATTATGATATATGAATGATTGAAAAATGTAGTTCATTGGCAATATAACACTAGGCAATGTTTTATCTATCATCAGTCAGCAACAAGACCGTTTAACCTGAAATGATTCATGTTTACAGCCATGATGAATTTTCTGTAAAGACTTAACGTTGAATATCAAGTGCAATGTGGTTATTTTCATAATGCATTAGTTACTGTTTACCTCTTGAGGTTTACGGTAATTTGATTGAAAACATGTTATTTGTAACATATGTCGCATCGCTCACCGTTTCTTTACTTTTTCATGCTCATTAACAAATAATACATCAAAATAAAACCATTTCTCTCCTCTACACGATGGTGAAAACAATTTTGAAGTGTCGCTAATGGTTCGGATGATAGGAATGCCGCACGGTGAGTGTCGTCAGTTAATTTGAGGGAAAAATATATAACTTTACACTGATAGATTTGGTTCATGGTAATAACACCAAAGATGATGCCTCGTTGCTACAGCTATGTTGAATAGCAGTGTATGCATAAATGAGGTCTTGCCATTAAGTACCGGACTGACAACCCTTGTCATTATTGTAAGCATTCTCGCTCAAGCTTTTTGACTTAGATAATTACCTCTGTTAATGAAAATTAACACCATACAGTGCTGAATCCGTTTGTCGTCGCTTGCGACTATATTTATTATTATTCCACGAATTTTGTGGTCAACTTTCAGCCCAAACGGCTGATGCTATCAAAGCCAAATTTCACAGGCTGGTAGACCTTGTTGTGGAATGGCGACAATAAGCTTTTGGGACAATTCGGCCCATACGTTAAAGGTCCAGTTCGATTCAAAAATCGAAAATTTAACATTGATTTTTTTTTCAAAATGCACTTAGAGACCTGAAATTTTTTTTAAAAGATGCGCAATCAAAAATGCTGCAAAAAACGAAATCATGGCAAATTCGTAGGTCACGTGGTTTGGCCGCCATCTTGCTTTTAGTGCATTTTCGGCAATTTCCGACCCCACCTACCTTTGACAATCTTCTCCTCTGAAGATACTTGCACCAGAGAGCTGAAATTTACACTCAATGTAGCTGAAGCATTGTAGTTCTGAATTTGACTTCTACAAAGTCCTAACTGCAACACTTTTTTTGCTGTGAATTTTCAAAGTTGACCAAAATCTAAAAATCGCAAACTTCAAGGGCAGATAACTCAAAAACCAGACCGTAGAATTTAATGATTTTTGCATGAGAGATAGACATGGCTAAGGTCTCTAAGATAAAAGAATAAAATCGCTCGCGAACAGTCATTTCCGGTCAGGGTCAGAGGTCAAACTTTGCATTTTGGACATGTGGTGTTTCAGTAGGTATGTTTAAGACATCGTAGCGAATCAACGACGTAAGATAACACATTGTTCTATATATCATATGAAAGCCAAAAGTCTATAGATTTTCAAAAAAATTAACAACAAATTCATATGTTTATTTTACATTGAGTTACGGACCTTTGAATATTGTCAACTTTGCATGCGTTTTGAATGCATTTGATATAACTGTATATTTGCAAAATGCATAACTCATCAATCAACAACAGACATATCTCACGAACCATTAGAGATAATTTTATAATTTTTATGTCAACTCGTAGAGAAAAGAATTGTCTTTATTTCCATGTATCATTTGTCTATGCGCGGACAGGAATAAAGAAGCGGCAAGCGAAATATAAGACATCGTTCACATGCGCTAGTTGCGCTCCGGCTATCGCTAATATGACTTGCATTTACCTCGCGCACCTTGCGGCATTCATATCTCACGAACCATTAGAGATAATTTTATAATTTTTATATCAACTCGTAGAGAAAAGAAATGTCTTCATTTCCTTGTATCATACGGTGAGTGCCGTCGGTTAATTTGAGGGATAAAATAGAAAAACTTTACACTGATAGATCACATTGTCAATTAAACTCTTTGTTGGGGACTGACAATAAATTGTCTAAGTGCGTCTCATACACTTTGATAGCCTTTGTGGTCAAGATTTAGTTTCAAGACCAAAGGCACGGGTGGGTGCGTAGGTAGGTACAAGCAAGTGTACCTTCCCTTAATTGAAAAGGGCATAATGACGGCCACTATCAGCTCTTGGGCTCTTGGGCTCTTGGGCTCTTGGGCTCTTGGGCTCTTGGGCTCTTGGGCTCTTGGGCTCTTGGGCTCTTGGGCTCTTGGGCTCTTGGGCTCTTGGGCTCTTGGGCTCTTGGGCTCTTGGGCTCTTGGGCTCTTGGGCTCTTGGGCTCTTGGGCTCTTGGGCTCTTGGGCTCTTGGGCTCTTGGGCTCTTGGGCTCTTGGGCTCTTGGGCTCTTGGGCTCTTGGGCTCTTGGGCTCTTGGGCTCTTGGGCTCTTGGGCTCTTGGGCTCTTGGGCTCTTGGGCTCTTGGGCTCTTGGGCTCTTGGGCTCTTGGGCTCTTGGGCTCTTGGGCTCTTGGGCTCTTGGGCTCTTGGGCTCTTGGGCTCTTGGGCTCTTGGGCTCTTGGGCTCTTGGGCTCTTGGGCTCTTGGGCTCTTGGGCTCTTGGGCTCTTGGGCTCTTGGGCTCTTGGGCATTAGATAAAGGGAGGCCGTCCTGATTCCTGCCTAAATGCTCGGCAGATTCCACTCGCAAGGGTGTGACGTCCTTGATTAACTCTTTTTTCCAAAATGCCTGTCGCCCTCTTGAACTTTGAAATATGCATTTCCTCCCGGCCGCATGTTCTACACTTTGTGCTTGTAGACATTTCATGCAAACACACTGTCCAGTCATGTACATTCGATTTTGGTCACTAAATCCGTGCATACGGCCACGGGACACCGGAAGACGTAGCCACTACGTTCTGTTACTAAAAATAGCGCCAGCCTCGCTGGACATCGTATTTTCCACCTAAAACAACACCACAGAGCTCGAAATGGTCAAAAGCACGCTCTGACCTCAAACAACACATCAGAAAGCTCAAAACGACCAAAAGCAACATCCAAACACAACTACGTCAATGAACTCCTTCTTGGATGCGAGATTTCTTGTTTTGCCTTCATGAACCCAAAGTCTTAGTGCTAAAATTCTATTAAATTCTCAGCTATCTCCGTGGTCTCGAGGTAGAGCCTTTGCCTATGAATTCAGAGTGCTAACTTTTAGGGTTCAAATCCCGTTCAGCCAACAAACTTTTGCAGATTGAACTTGTTATTCTTTTGCTTAGGTGGAACATATTTTGGTCACATTACAGCTAAATGGCATAGAATATATTTTTTTATGCATTATGATTTTGGATTCGAATTTTAAATTAATGTTTATCAATGTACATACACAACTACAGGCTTAAACGTTGAGTATCAAGTGAAATGTGGTCATTTCGATAACGTGTTAGTTACCTACTACCTCTTAGACAAAAAGTCTTTACATTAAGAATACTGCTAAAATCGCTAGAAATCGTATTTTCGACCTAAAACAAAGCATCAAAAGGCTTGAAATGGAGCTCATATGGTTGGCTGAATCCTGTCATCGTTGCTTTGCAACTATATTTAAGGATTCAGCCATTCAGGCTGAATCCTTATTGTTATTGGCGTGTTTTATTATTATTATTCCACGAAACTTTTGCTCAGTTTTTAGCCAAAACGGCTCAAGCAAATGCGACCAAATTTTACAGATTTGTAGTCCTTACCCTGGAATCGCGACGTTAAGCTTTTTGGCAAAATCGGCTCAGTCATATTTCGCCTATGTAGGCGTAAAGTTTGAAATTTTAACATGGAAATTTTTTTCAAAATGCATTTAGAGACCTGAAATTTTTTTTAAAAGATGCGCAATAAAAAATAATGCAAAAAACTAAATCAGGACAAATTCGTAGGTTACGTGGTTTGGCCGCCATCTTGGTTTTAGTGCATTTTTGGCAATTTCCGACCCCACCCACCTTTGAGAATCTTCTCCTCTGAAGATACTTGCACCAGAGTGCCGAAATTCACACTCAGTGTAGCTGAAGCATTGTAGTTCTTAATTTGTATTCTAGAAAGTCCTAACGTTAATACTTTTCTTGCTGTGATCTTTCAAAGTTGACCAAAATCTAAAAATCGCCAAATTCAAAGGCAGATAACTAAAAAACCAGACCGTAGAATTTAATGATTTTTGCATGGGAGTTAGACATTGGCAAGGTCTTCAAGATTAAAGAATAAAATCGCTCGCGAACAGTCATTTCCGGCCGCCAAGGACGTGTCAAATTACGTAAGATAAGTAAAAAAAATCAAAATGGTCGTAGAGACATAAAAGTTATACCAAACGAAGCGCAATGAAATTTCAAGCAAAAAAGTCTACTATGAGACAGATGTAGGTAGCATAGTTTTCGCGCAGTGAATGAGTTTCGTTTCTTAAATTTAGCCAGCAGTAATGCTCTCTCGTGTGGGCTATGTGGGTCAGGCAGTGGCAGAGTTGAACTTTGACCTTGCACACGGCGGTATTCCAGCGAATTAGTGGCCCGATTTTAGCCAAAACGCCTGAGGCTAGGACAGTGAACTTTGGAATGCTGATGCACCTTATTAAGGAGAAGCCACAATAAGCTTTTGGGCAAAATCGGTCGACAACTTTAAGGTCTAGGTCGAATCCAAGTTCGAAAAATTAACATGGGCTTTTTTTTCAAAATGCACTTAGAGACTTGAATTTTTTTTTAAAACATGTGCAATCAAAAATGCTGCAAAAAACGAAATCATGGAAAATTCGTAGGTCACGTGGTTTGGCCGCCATCTTGCTTTTAGTGCATTTTTTACCATTTCTGACCCCTACCATCTTTGAAAATCTTCTTCTCTGAAGATATTTGCACTAGAGAGCTGAAATTTATACTCAATGTAGCTGAAGCATTGTACTTCTTAATGTGACTTCTACAAAGTCCTAACGTTTATACTTTTCTTGCTGTGAATTTTCAAAGTTGACCAAAATGTTAAAATCGCAAAATTCAAGGGCAGATAACTCGAAAACCAGACAATAGAAGTTTATGATTTTTGCATGAGAGTTAGACATTGGCAAGGTCTTTACGATAAAAGAATAAAATCGCTCGCGAACAGTCATTTCCGGCCGCCATGACACATTTTCCTAACATGGGGTCAGCTCCGACAGAATAATGTAAATGATACTTTCCAATGCTGCTATAGCTTATTGCTTCACGGGATTTTCATGAAACTTTCAGGAATGATTGCTAACATTACTTTCTTTATGACGAATATGTTAGATTTACGGCTGAATCCTGTTGTCGCCGCTTGCGGCTATATTTATTATTATTATTTGGACGTTTTTTGTTCAGAACTTTCTGAACTTATTAACGAGCCGATTTTCATGAAACTTTCAGGGATTGTAGAGTATACCCTGGAATAGACATGCGAAGCTTTTGAGCGAAATCGGTTCATTCATTAAAGGTCCAGTTCGAATCCAAAATCGAAAATTTAACATTGATTTTTTTTTCAAAATGCACTGAGAGACTTAATTTTTTTTTAAAAAGATGCGCAATGAAAAATGATGGAAAAAAGGGAATCAGGACAAATTCGTAGGTCACGTGGTTTGTCCGCCATCTTGCTTTTAGTGCATTTTCGACAGTTTCCGACCCCACCCGCCTTTGAGAATCTTCTCCTCTGAAGATACTTGGACTACAGAGCTGATATTTATACTCAATGTAGCTGAAGCATTGTTGTTTTGGATTTGGTCATTAGAAAGTCCTAACGTTAATACTTGTTGTGCTGTGACCTTTCAAAGTTGACCAAAATCTCAAAATCGCCAACTTCAAGGGCAGGTAACTCAAAAACCAGACCATAGAACTTAATGATTTTTGCATGAGAGTTAGACATGAGCAAGGTCTTCAAGATAAAAGAATAAAATCGATCGCGAACAGTGATTTCCGGTCACGAGGAAGGGTCAAAGTTTGCATTTTTGAAAACGGGTGTTTTGGTGGGTATGTTTGAAAAATCCTTGTTATCCTACGACACGTGATACATATTTGTTCTATATATCATATGAAAACCAAAAGAACATACAATCTTTGATAAATCTCATTAAAATTAGATTAAACATTAACATTGATTTTAAAGTATTTAAATGTGGTCAATCCTACTTTTGTTTTGAATGATTCTGATATAAGAATGATTGAATTTGTTTAGTTCATTAGCAATAAAACACTAGGAAATGTTGTATCTATCATCAGGCAGCAACAATACTGTAGAACCTGAGATGATTCATGTTTGCAGCCATGGTGAATTTTCGGTAAAGCTTTTAATGTTGAATATCAAGTGGAATTTGGTCATTTTGATAATGTATTAGCTACTGTTTACATCTTAGACAAAAAGTCATGTGAAGGTCAAACACTGTGTGAAGGTCAAACAGGAATCTTGAAGACCTAAGTATTGACGCGTCAATCCTAGTTATTATTAGGTCTTCAAGACGAAAGTCTGAAGACCTATTGTTATTATCCGGATTTTTATTATTATTATTATTTGGACGTTTTTTTGTTCCACCATTTCTGACCTTATTAGTGATACGATTTGCATGAAAATTTTAGGGGTTGTAGAGGGTCCCCTAACTTAGATTTGTGTCGAGCCAGATTTTCAAATTTCGATTTTGTGTTTGAGTTATCTCCCCTTAAAGTCGAAATTTCAAGCCTCAATTTATCAATAACTAAGTGAGATAATTTCATAAAACTTTCACCAAAATGTGCGCAACAACATTCCCCGGTCCCCTAACTTAGATTTGTGTCGAGCCAGATTTTCAAATTTCGATTTTGTGTTTGAGTTATCTCCCCTTAAAGTCGAAATTTCAAGCCTCAATTTATCAATAACTAAGTGAGATAATTTCATAAAACTTTCACCAAAATGTGCGCAACAACATTCCCCATCGATAAAGCACATAGCAGTTTTCGGCCGTATAAATAGTTTTTTTTCTATTTTCGAAAAACTGATTTTTTTGTGAAATTTCGCGGTTCTGACAGTACGCGTCTTTGAAAATCTTCTTCTCACAAACGGCAATACTTACAGATTAGTGTGATAGCTCGTTAGAAAGCTTAATGAGTGTGTAAGAAATTCTACGTGGCGAAAGTTTAAATTTCGACCTGTGACTTGAGTTATCTGCCCTTGAAATTCGACATTTTTTTGAAGGGTCATTTTTCGTGTTACTTTCAAAGGGAGGTTACTCTGTAAGGAAATGTCAAAAAAGAAATCTGTTTAATGCATTCTGCTCTACAATGACAGTTGAACAAATTCACTACAGATCATTATCATATAAAAGTTGATATTAAAGGAAATATGTGGACATAAAGAGTTTTTTTTAATTTTTCGGCGATTTTAACATTTTTCGAGGGTTATTTTACTTTGAGAATTTTCGTTTCAAAACTGTGCCAGATAGAAATGTTATCGTTGATGTTTTGTGAAGCAGATGAAATGAGTACACAGAAAAAAATACTAATAAGTCATGATAAAAAAGTTTCTTTCCATGACAGGTCTGTGAATATTGCGATTTTGGGAAAATCCTCATTTTTGGCACATTTCAAAGTTCCACAGTTTCTTTATTAAGAAAGATATCTTTAAATTGATTGTATTTTCACTTGCACTATCCCAAGCACAAATTTTGCTATGTTGCACTTTATCATGAAAATGTTGATAGTTAAGGAGCTAGAGGGACCAACATCGAGTAGGGGTCTAAAAATCTTCAAATTTCAGTGTTTTCAATAAAGTTCCAAAGTTCATTACTCCCTTACTATTTAAGTTATCCAAACAAAACAAACATCTTTGTATGTGGATAAACAACACACACATTGTTTGTGATATACCTTATCAGTAAAATATCAATAGTAAAAGTGTTAGGTTTCATTACATTATACAGGGGTCTGAAACAGTCAACTTTACATTACAGCCTTTATTCACATGTAACTGGAAAACGGTGATAGATAATTCAACCAATTTTTTTTTGGCTTCTAAGAATGATATTCTCTGAAGAATGATGTCATAGCTGACATTAGTCACCATGGTGAATTTTCTGAAAAGTCTTTAACACTGAATATCAAGTGAAATTTGGTCATTTTCATAATGTATTAGTAACTTTTTACCTCTTAGACAAAAAGTCATGTGAAGGTCAAACACTGTGTGAAGGTCAAAGAGAAAGTCTTGAAGACCTAAGTATTGACGCGTCAATCCTAGTTAGGTCTTCAAGACGAAAGTCTGAAGACCTATTGTTATTATCCGGATTTTAGGTCTTCAAGACGAAAGTCTGAAGACCTATTGTTATTATCCGGATTATTATTAAGGATTCAGCCATAAGGCTGAATCCTTATTGTTATTGGCGTGTTTATTAAGGATTCAGCCATAAGGCTGAATCCTTATTGTTATTGGCGTGTTTATTTTTTTTTTTATTATTATTATTCCACGAATTTTGTGGTCAACTTTTAGCCCAAACGGCTGATGCTATCAAAGCCAAATTTCACAGGCTGGTAGATCCTGTTGAGGAAAGGCGACAATAAGCTTTTGGGCCAAATCGACCCGTCCATTAAAGGTCCAGTTCGAATCCAAAGTCGAAAATTTAACATTGATTTTTTTTTCAAAATGCACTTAGAGGCTTGAATTTTTTTTTAGAAGATGCGCAATCGAAACTGCTGCAAAAAACGAAATCATGGCAAATTCGTAGGTCACGTGGTTTGGCCGCCATCTTGCTTTAAGTGCATTTTCGGCAATTTCCGACCCCACCCACCTTTGACAATCTTCTCCTCTGAAGATACTTGCACCAGAGAGCTGAAATTTACACTCAATGTAGCTGAAGCATTGTAGTTCTTAATTTGCAATTAAGAAAGTCCTAACGTTAATACTTTTCTTGCTGTGAATTTTCAAAGTTGACCAAAATGTAAAAATCTCAAAATTCAAGGGCAGATAACTCAAAAACCAGACCATAGAATTTCATGATTTTTGCATGAGAGTTAGACATTGGCAAGGTCTTTAAGATAAAAGAATAAAATCGCTCGCGAACAGTCATTTCCGGTCAGGGTCAGAGGTCAAACTTTGCATTTTCGACATGTGGTGTTTTGGTGGGTGTGTTTGAAATATCGTAGCGAATCAACGGCGTACGATAACGCTTTGTTCTATACATCATATGGAAGCCAAAAGTCTATAGATTTTTTTAAAATTTAACAGTAAATTCCTATATTTGTTTTACATTGAGTTACGGCCCTATGAATATTGTCAATTCTGCTTTCGTTTTGAATGCGTACAATATAGGTATGTTTAAAAAATCGTTACTCATCAGTGACAGGAGACAAATCATTGTTCCATATATCATTAGAAAGCCAAAAGATCATACAATCTGCGATAAATCTCATCAAAATTAGATTAAACATTAACATTGAAATTCGGAGCATTTAAATGTGGTCAATCCTATTTGCGTTTTGACTGATTCTCATATAAGAATGATTGAAAAATTGTACTTCATTGGCAATAAAACACTAGGAAAACATACTATACATCGATGGCTACGCTTGTTGAAGACAAAAACCTTTTGTGTAGTACTTCATTATAAAATTGTTCACAGTAAATGACTCCTAAGCTAAATTATCTAATTTCTTTAGATAAAGCTTCATATTTGCGGCAGATGTCGCATCGCTCACCGTTTCTTTACTTTTCCATGCTCATAAAGAAATAATGTATGCAAATAAAGACAAATCTCTCCTCTTAACAATGGTAAAATCAATTTTGAAATGTCTCTAATGGTTCGGCAGATAGGAATGCTGCACGGTGAGTGCCGTCGGTTAATTTTGGGGAAAAAATAGAAAAACTTTACACTGATAGATCACATTGTCAATTAAACTCTTTGTTTGGGACTGGCAATAAATTGTCTGAGTGCGTCTCATACACTTTGATAGCCTTTGTGGTCAAGATTTAGTTTCAAGACCAAAGGCACGGGTGGGTGCGTAGGTAGGTACAAGCAAGTGTACCTTCCCTTAATTGAAAAGGGCATAATGACGGCCACTATCAGCTCTTGGGCTCTTGGGCTCTTGGTCATTAGATAAAGGGAGGCCGTCCTGATTCCTGCCTAAATGCTCGGCAGATTCCACTCGCAAGGGTGTGACGTCCTCGATTAACTGTCTTTTCCAAAATGCCTGTCGTCCTCCTGAACTTTGAAATATGCATTTCCTCCCGGCCGCATGTTCTACACTTTGTGCTTGTAGACATTTCCTGCAAACACGCTGTCCAGTCATGTACATTCGATTTTGGTCACTAAATCCTTGCATTTCGCCACTGGACACAGGAAGACGTAGCCACTACGTTCTGTTACTAAAAATAGCGCCAGCCTCGCTGGACATCGTATTTTCCACCTAAAACAACACCAAAGAGCTCGAAATGGTCAAAAGCACGCTCTGACCTCAAACAACACATCAGAAAGCTCAAAACGACCAAAAGCAACATCCAAACACAACTACGTCAATGAACTCCTTCTTGGATGCGAGATTTCTTGTTTTGCCTTCATGAACCCAAAGTCTTAGTGCTAAAATTCTATTTAATTCTCAGCTATCTCCGTGGTCTCGAGGTAGAGCCTTTGCCTCTGAATCCAAAGTGCTAACTTTTAGGGTTCAAATCCCGTTCAGCCAACAAACTTTTGCAGATTGAACTTGTTATTCTTTTACTTAGGTAGAACATATTTTGGTCACATTACAGCTAAATGGCATGAAATATCTTTTTTTTTATGCATTATGATTTTCGATTCGAATTTGAAATTAATGTTTATCAATGTACATACACAACTACAGGCTTAAACGTTGAGTATCAAGTGAAATGTGGTCATTTCGATTACGTGTTAGTTACCTACTACCTCTTAGACAAAAAGTCTGTACATTAAGAATACTGCTAAAATCGCTAGAAATCGTATTTTCGACCTAAAACAATGCATCAAAAGGCTTGAAATGGAGCTCATATAGTTGGCTGAATCCTGTCATCGTTGCTTTGCAACTATATTTAAGGATTCAGCCATAAGGCTGAATCCTTATTGTTATTGGCGTGTTTATTTTTTTTTTTATTATTATTATTCCACGAATTTTGTGGTCAACTTTTAGCCCAAACGGCTGATGCTATCAAAGCCAAATTTCACAGGCTGGTAGATCCTGTTGAGGAAAGGCGACAATAAGCTTTTGGGCCAAATCGACCCGTCCATTAAAGGTCCAGTTCGAATCCAAAGTCGAAAATTTAACATTGATTTTTTTTTCAAAATGCACTTAGAGGCTTGAATTTTTTTTTAGAAGATGCGCAATCGAAACTGCTGCAAAAAACGAAATCATGGCAAATTCGTAGGTCACGTGGTTTGGCCGCCATCTTGCTTTAAGTGCATTTTCGGCAATTTCCGACCCCACCCACCTTTGACAATCTTCTCCTCTGAAGATACTTGCACCAGAGAGCTGAAATTTACACTCAATGTAGCTGAAGCATTGTAGTTCTTAATTTGCAATTACGAAAGTCCTAACGTTAATACTTTTCTTGCTGTGAATTTTCAAAGTTGACCAAAATGTAAAAATCTCAAAATTCAAGGGCAGATAACTCAAAAACCAGACCATAGAATTTCATGATTTTTGCATGAGAGTTAGACATTGGCAAGGTCTTTAAGATAAAAGAATAAAATCGCTCGCGAACAGTCATTTCCGGTCAGGGTCAGAGGTCAAACTTTGCATTTTCGACATGTGGTGTTTTGGTGGGTGTGTTTGAAATATCGTAGCGAATCAACGGCGTACGATAACGCTTTGTTCTATACATCATATGGAAGCCAAAAGTCTATAGATTTTTTTAAAATTTAACAGTAAATTCCTATATTTGTTTTACATTGAGTTACGGCCCTATGAATATTGTCAATTCTGCTTTCGTTTTGAATGCGTACAATATAGGTATGTTTAAAAAATCGTTACTCATCAGTGACAGGAGACAAATCATTGTTCCATATATCATTAGAAAGCCAAAAGATCATACAATCTGCGATAAATCTCATCAAAATTAGATTAAACATTAACATTGAAATTCGGAGCATTTAAATGTGGTCAATCCTATTTGCGTTTTGACTGATTCTCATATAAGAATGATTGAAAAATTGTACTTCATTGGCAATAAAACACTAGGAAAACATACTATACATCGATGGCTACGCTTGTTGAAGACAAAAACCTTTTGTGTAGTACTTCATTATAAAATTGTTCACAGTAAATGACTCCTAAGCTAAATTATCTAATTTCTTTAGATAAAGCTTCATATTTGCGGCAGATGTCGCATCGCTCACCGTTTCTTTACTTTTCCATGCTCATAAAGAAATAATGTATGCAAATAAAGACAAATCTCTCCTCTTAACAATGGTAAAATCAATTTTGAAATGTCTCTAATGGTTCGGCAGATAGGAATGCTGCACGGTGAGTGCCGTCGGTTAATTTTGGGGAAAAAATAGAAAAACTTTACACTGATAGATCACATTGTCAATTAAACTCTTTGTTTGGGACTGGCAATAAATTGTCTGAGTGCGTCTCATACACTTTGATAGCCTTTGTGGTCAAGATTTAGTTTCAAGACCAAAGGCACGGGTGGGTGCGTAGGTAGGTACAAGCAAGTGTACCTTCCCTTAATTGAAAAGGGCATAATGACGGCCACTATCAGCTCTTGGGCTCTTGGGCTCTTGGTCATTAGATAAAGGGAGGCCGTCCTGATTCCTGCCTAAATGCTCGGCAGATTCCACTCGCAAGGGTGTGACGTCCTCGATTAACTGTCTTTTCCAAAATGCCTGTCGTCCTCCTGAACTTTGAAATATGCATTTCCTCCCGGCCGCATGTTCTACACTTTGTGCTTGTAGACATTTCCTGCAAACACGCTGTCCAGTCATGTACATTCGATTTTGGTCACTAAATCCTTGCATTTCGCCACTGGACACAGGAAGACGTAGCCACTACGTTCTGTTACTAAAAATAGCGCCAGCCTCGCTGGACATCGTATTTTCCACCTAAAACAACACCAAAGAGCTCGAAATGGTCAAAAGCACGCTCTGACCTCAAACAACACATCAGCAAGCTCAAAACGACCAAAAGCAACATCCAAACACAACTACGTCAATGAACTCCTTCTTGGATGCGAGATTTCTTGTTTTGCCTTCATGAACCCAAAGTCTTAGTGCTAAAATTCTATTTAATTCTCAGCTATCTCCGTGGTCTCGAGGTAGAGCCTTTGCCTCTGAATCCAAAGTGCTAACTTTTAGGGTTCAAATCCCGTTCAGCCAACAAACTTTTGCAGATTGAACTTGTTATTCTTTTACTTAGGTAGAACATATTTTGGTCACATTACAGCTAAATGGCATGAAATATCTTTTTTTTTATGCATTATGATTTTCGATTCGAATTTGAAATTAATGTTTATCAATGTACATACACAACTACAGGCTTAAACGTTGAGTATCAAGTGAAATGTGGTCATTTCGATAACGTGTTAGTTACCTACTACCTCTTAGACAAAAAGTCTGTACATTAAGAATACTGCTAAAATCGCTAGAAATCGTATTTTCGACCTAAAACAATGCATCAAAAGGCTTGAAATGGAGCTCATATAGTTGGCTGAATCCTGTCATCGTTGCTTTGCAACTATATTTAAGGATTCAGCCATAAGGCTGAATCCTTATTGTTATTGGCGTGTTTATTTTTAAGGATTCAGCCTTTCGGCTGAATCCTTATTGTTATTGGCGTGTTTTATTATTTTATTCCACCGATTTTGTGGACAGCATTTAGCCAAAACGGCTGATGCTATAACAGTGACATTTTGTACACTGATAGTCCTCTATGAGAAGAGGATCTGCTAAACTTTTGGGCGAAATCGGTCGATAAATAAAAGGTCCAGTTCGAATCCAAAATCGAAAAATTAACATGGGAAAATTTTTCAAAATGCACCTAGAGACTTGAAATTTTGCACAGAGATAGATAATGACATTCTTAGAAAAAAAGTAAATCATGACAAAGTCGTAGGTCACGTGGTTTGGCCGCCATATTGGATTTTTCAACTTTTCAGATTTTCCGGACCCCATGCACCTTTGAGAATCTTCTCCTCTGAAGATACTTGCTACAGAGAGCTGAAACTTGTTTTTTGTTGTAGCTGAGGCATTGGACATTAAAGTTTGGTTCCATCGAAGACTGTATCTCAAATAGTTTTTTCTCTAGAAGCGTTCAAAGTCGGGTGACTTAGTACAATGTGCAACTTTCAAAGGGCGATAACTCAAAAAGTTGGACTCAGAATTATGCAATTTTTTCAGGAATGTAAGACTAGTATATATACAACAGGAATCTGTCAAGACATCGATCGCGAACAATCATTTTCGTTCAGAATGTTTTATCAAAGTCGACAGAAAAAATGTCGGAAATTGCTAAAAATGCTCCTGAAGCTTAACACGTCAGCAGAACTTGCTGAAATTTTCAGGACTGACTCCTGACATGTTTATCTTTGCCGTGAATAATGCATACTGCATAATGCATATTTTATGTGTAGCAAATCCATCAAAATTTGCTGTGTCTTAGAAAAAAATTATTTTCAAATGCAGATAAATCAAAAACGTGACCAAAGAATTTAAATATTTTTGTATGAGAGGGTGCGCAAGGAAATTCTACACAAAAAAAAGTATCATGACGAAGTTGTAGGTCACGTGGTTTGGCCGCCATATTGGATTTTTTCAGAATGTTCAGACCCCATGCACCTTTGAAGATCTTCTCTTCTGAAGATACTTGCACCAAAGTGCTGTAACTTTTGTTTGTTGTAGCTGAGGCATTGAGCATAAAACTTGCATACCTCAAATAGTTTTTTCTCTATAAGCTTTCAAAGATGGATGACTTAGTACAAGGTGCCATTTTCAAAGGGCGGTAACTCAAAAAGTTGGACTCAGAATCATGCAATTTTTTCAGGAATGTAAGACAAATATATATACAATAGGAATCTATCAAAACATGGATTGCAAACAGTAAATTTAGTTCAGAATTTATGATCAAAATCGATAGGAAAAAGGTCGGGAAAACAAATGCTAAAAAGGCTCCTGAAGCTTAACGTGTTGACGGAACTTGATGAAACTTTCAGGAATGACTCCTGACATGATTATCTTTGTACTGAACAGGCTGTTGATGCGGCTGAATCCTGTTGTCGCCGCTTGCGGCTATATTTATTTTTTTTTTTGTTTTTTTTTTATTCCCCAGATTTTGTGAACACGATTTAGCCAAAACGGTTAATGCTATAACAGTAAAATTTTGTACACTGATAGACCTTCATGAGAAGAGGGTCTAATAAGCTTTTGGGCGAAATCGGTCAACAAATAAAAGGTCAAGGTCGAATCCAAAATCGAAAAATTAACATGGGATTTTTTTTCAAAATGCAGTTAGAGATTTGAAATTTTTTTTAAAAGATGCGCAATAACATTCTAAGCAAAAAAGGCAATCAGGACGAAGTCGTTGGTCACGTGGTTTGGCCGCCATATTGGAATTTTTAACTTTTCAGAATTTCCGGACCCCTTGCACCTTTGAGGTTCAACTCCTCTGAAGATACTTGCAACAGAGAACTGAAACTTTGGTATGTTGTAGCTGAGGCATTGGACATTAAACGATAGTTCACCCGAAGACTGTACCTTAAATAGTTTTTGCGCTATACGTGTTCAAAGTTGGGCGACTTAGGATAATGTGCAACTTTCAAAGGGCGATAACTCAAAAAGTTGGACTGAGAATTATGCAATTTTTTCAGGAATGTAAGACACATATATATACAACAGGACTCTGTCAAAACATTGATCGCGAACAATCATTTTCATTCATAATGTTTGATCAAAGTCGACAGACAAAATGTCGGAAATTGCTAAAAAGCCTCCTGAAGCTTAACGTGTCGCCAGAACTTAATGAAACTTTCAGGAATGACTCCAGACATGTTTATCTTTGTACTGAACAGGCTGTTGATGCGGCTGAATCCTGTTGTCGCCGCTTGCGGCTATATTTTTTTTTATTATTATTATTCCACGAATTTTGTGGTCAACTTTTAGCCCAAACGGCTGATGCTATCAAAGCCAAATTTCACAGGCTGGTAGATCCTGTTGAGGAAAGGCGACAATAAGCTTTTGGGCCAAATCGACCCGTCCATTAAAGGTCCAGTTCGAATCCAAAGTCGAAAATTTAACATTGATTTTTTTTTCAAAATGCACTTAGAGGCTTGAATTTTTTTTTAGAAGATGCGCAATCGAAACTGCTGCAAAAAACGAAATCATGGCAAATTCGTAGGTCACGTGGTTTGGCCGCCATCTTGCTTTAAGTGCATTTTCGGCAATTTCCGACCCCACCCACCTTTGACAATCTTCTCCTCTGAAGATACTTGCACCAGAGAGCTGAAATTTACACTCAATGTAGCTGAAGCATTGTAGTTCTTAATTTGCAATTAAGAAAGTCCTAACGTTAATACTTTTCTTGCTGTGAATTTTCAAAGTTGACCAAAATGTAAAAATCTCAAAATTCAAGGGCAGATAACTCAAAAACCAGACCATAGAATTTCATGATTTTTGCATGAGAGTTAGACATTGGCAAGGTCTTTAAGATAAAAGAATAAAATCGCTCGCGAACAGTCATTTCCGGTCAGGGTCAGAGGTCAAACTTTGCATTTTCGACATGTGGTGTTTTGGTGGGTGTGTTTGAAATATCGTAGCGAATCAACGGCGTACGATAACGCTTTGTTCTATACATCATATGGAAGCCAAAAGTCTATAGATTTTTTTAAAATTTAACAGTAAATTCCTATATTTGTTTTACATTGAGTTACGGCCCTATGAATATTGTCAATTCTGCTTTCGTTTTGAATGCGTACAATATAGGTATGTTTAAAAAATCGTTACTCATCAGTGACAGGAGACAAATCATTGTTCCATATATCATTAGAAAGCCAAAAGATCATACAATCTGCGATAAATCTCATCAAAATTAGATTAAACATTAACATTGAAATTCGGAGCATTTAAATGTGGTCAATCCTATTTGCGTTTTGACTGATTCTCATATAAGAATGATTGAAAAATTGTACTTCATTGGCAATAAAACACTAGGAAAACATACTATACATCGATGGCTACGCTTGTTGAAGACAAAAACCTTTTGTGTAGTACTTCATTATAAAATTGTTCACAGTAAATGACTCCTAAGCTAAATTATCTAATTTCTTTAGATAAAGCTTCATATTTGCGGCAGATGTCGCATCGCTCACCGTTTCTTTACTTTTCCATGCTCATAAAGAAATAATGTATGCAAATAAAGACAAATCTCTCCTCTTAACAATGGTAAAATCAATTTTGAAATGTCTCTAATGGTTCGGCAGATAGGAATGCTGCACGGTGAGTGCCGTCGGTTAATTTTGGGGAAAAAATAGAAAAACTTTACACTGATAGATCACATTGTCAATTAAACTCTTTGTTTGGGACTGGCAATAAATTGTCTGAGTGCGTCTCATACACTTTGATAGCCTTTGTGGTCAAGATTTAGTTTCAAGACCAAAGGCACGGGTGGGTGCGTAGGTAGGTACAAGCAAGTGTACCTTCCCTTAATTGAAAAGGGCATAATGACGGCCACTATCAGCTCTTGTGCTCTTGGGCTCTTGGTCATTAGATAAAGGGAGGCCGTCCTGATTCCTGCCTAAATGCTCGGCAGATTCCACTCGCAAGGGTGTGACGTCCTCGATTAACTGTCTTTTCCAAAATGCCTGTCGTCCTCCTGAACTTTGAAATATGCATTTCCTCCCGGCCGCATGTTCTACACTTTGTGCTTGTAGACATTTCCTGCAAACACGCTGTCCAGTCATGTACATTCGATTTTGGTCACTAAATCCTTGCATTTCGCCACTGGACACAGGAAGACGTAGCCACTACGTTCTGTTACTAAAAATAGCGCCAGCCTCGCTGGACATCGTATTTTCCACCTAAAACAACACCAAAGAGCTCGAAATGGTCAAAAGCACGCTCTGACCTCAAACAACACATCAGAAAGCTCAAAACGACCAAAAGCAACATCCAAACACAACTACGTCAATGAACTCCTTCTTGGATGCGAGATTTCTTGTTTTGCCTTCATGAACCCAAAGTCTTAGTGCTAAAATTCTATTTAATTCTCAGCTATCTCCGTGGTCTCGAGGTAGAGCCTTTGCCTCTGAATCCAAAGTGCTAACTTTTAGGGTTCAAATCCCGTTCAGCCAACAAACTTTTGCAGATTGAACTTGTTATTCTTTTACTTAGGTAGAACATATTTTGGTCACATTACAGCTAAATGGCATGAAATATCTTTTTTTTTATGCATTATGATTTTCGATTCGAATTTGAAATTAATGTTTATCAATGTACATACACAACTACAGGCTTAAACGTTGAGTATCAAGTGAAATGTGGTCATTTCGATAACGTGTTAGTTACCTACTACCTCTTAGACAAAAAGTCTGTACATTAAGAATACTGCTAAAATCGCTAGAAATCGTATTTTCGACCTAAAACAATGCATCAAAAGGCTTGAAATGGAGCTCATATAGTTGGCTGAATCCTGTCATCGTTGCTTTGCAACTATATTTATTATTTTTTTTATTATTATTATTCCACGATTTTTGTGGTCAACTTTCAGCCCAAACGGCTGATGCTATCAAAGCCAAATTTCACATGCTGGTAGACCTTGTTGAGGAATGGCGACATGGAGCTTTTGGCACAATTCGGCCCATACATTAAAGGTCCAGTTCGAATCCAAAATCGAAAATTTAACATTGACTTTTTTTTCAAAATGCACTTAGAGACCTGAAACTTTTTTTAAAAGATGCGCAATAAAAAATAATGCAAAAAACGAAATCATGACAAATTCGTAGGTCACGTGGTTTGGCCGCCATCTTGGATTTAGTGCATTTTTGACCATTGCCGACCCCACCCACCTTTGACAATCTTCTCCTCTGAAGATACTTGCACTAGAGATCTGAAATTTATACTGAATGTAGCTGAAGCATTGGAAAGCTTAATTTGACTTCTACAGTCTCCTAACTGCAATATTTTTTTGGCTGTGAATTTTCAAAGTTGACCAAAATCTAAAAATCGCAAACTTCAAGGGCAGATAACTCAAAAACCAGACCATAGAAGTTTATGATTTTTGCATGAGAGTTAGACATTGGCAAGGTCCTTAAGATAAAAGAATAAAATCGCTCGCGAACAGTCATTTCCGGTCAGGGTCAGAGGTCAAACTTTCCATTTTGGACATGTGGTGTTTTGGTGGGTATGTTTGAAATATCGTAGCGAATCAAAGGCGTACGATAACTCTTTGTTCTATACATCATATGAAAGCCAAAAGTCTATAGATTTTTTTAAAATTTGACAGTAAATTCCTATATTTGTTTTACATTGAGTTACGGCCCTATGAATATTGTCAATTCTGCTTTCGTTTTGAATGCGTACAATATAGGTATGTTTAAAAAATCGTTACTCATCAGTGACAGGAGACAAATCATTGTTCCATATATCATTAGAAAGCCAAAAGATCATACAATCTGCGATAAATCTCATCAAAATTAGATTAAACATTAACATTGAAATTCGGAGCATTTAAATGTGGTCAATCCTATTGGCGTTTTGAATGATTCTCATATAAGAATGATTGAAATATTTTACTTCATTGGCAATAAAACACTAGGAAAACATACTATACATCGATGGCTACGCTTGTTGAGGACAAAAACCTTTTGTGTAGTACTTCATTATAAAATTGTTCACAGTAAATGACTCATAAGCTTAATTATCTAATTTGTTTAGATATAGCTTGATATTTGCGGCAGATGTCGCATCGCTCACCGTTTCTTTACTTTTCCATGCTCATAAAGAAATAATGTATGCAAATAAAGACAAATCTCTCCTCTTAACAATGGTAAAATCAATTTTGAAATGGCTCTAATGGTTCGGCAGATAGGAATGCTGCACGGTGAGTGCCGTCGGTTAATTTTGGGGAAAAAATAGAAAAACTTTACACTGATAGATCACATTGTCAATTTAACTCTTTGTTTGGGACTGGCAATAAATTGTCTAAGTGCGTCTCATACACTTTGATAACCTTTGTGGTCAAGATTTAGTTTCAAGACCAAAGGCACGGGTGGGTGCGTAGGTAGGTACAAGCAAGTGTACCTTCCCTTAATTGAAAAGGGCATAATGACGGCCACTCTCAGCTCTTGGGCTCTTAGGCTCTTGGTCATTAGATAAAGGGAGGCCGTCCTGATTCCTGCCTAAATGCTCGGCAGATTCCACTGGCAAGGGTGTGACGTCCTCGATTAACTCTCTTTTCCAAAATGCCTGTCGTCCTCCTGAACTTTGAAATATGCATTTCCTCCCGGCCGCATGTTCTACACTTTGTGCTTGTAGACATTTCATGCAAACACGCTGTCCAGTCATGTACATTCGATTTTGGTCACTAAATCCGTGCATACGGCCACGGGACACCGGAAGACGTCGCTACAACGTTCTCTGAACTCAGAACAGCGCTAGCCTCGCTAGTCATCGTATTTTCGACCTAAAACAACACACCAAGGAGCTCGAAATGGTCAAAAGCACGCTCTGACCTCAAACAACACATCAAACAGCTCAAAACGCTGAAAAGCACCCCTCTATACAATGAATTCATTCTCGGATGCGAGATTGTTTGTTTTGCCTTCGTGAATCCAAAGTCTTAGTGCTAAAGTTCCATTCAAATCACAGCCGACTCGCTGGTCCAGTAGGAAAAGCCTTGGCCTTTTAAACCAAGATGCTAACTTTTAGGGTTCAAGTCCCGCTTGAGCCAACAAACTTTTGCAGATCTAACTTGTTATTTTTTTGCTTAGGTAGAACATATTTTGGTCACATTACAGTTAAATGGCATGAAATATATATTTTTATGCAAATTGATTTTGGATTCGAATTTGAAATTAATGTCTATCAAAGTACATACACAAACACAGGCCTAAACGTTGAGTATCAAGTGAAATCTGGTCATTTTGATAATGTATTAGTTACTTTTTAAATCTCAGAAAAATACGTCATGTGAAGGTCAAACACTCTGTGAAGGTCAAACAGGATGTCTTGAAGAGCTAAGTACTGCCGCGGCAGTCCTAGTTCAATATGACATTTACGTTTGCAATTGACAGAGTCTTTTTGGCCTTGGTAATACTGAAATCGTGACTTTCAAAATTCGTCTGAACGAACTATTGACTTCATACATACATGTATTGCATATATTTGTCATACATATCATCACCATACATCGCTGAATCCGTTTGTCGTCGCTTTGCGACTATATTTAAGGATTCAGCCATAAGGCTGAATCCTTATTGTTATTGGCGTGTTTTATTTTTAAGGATTCAGCCTTTCGGCTGAATCCTTATTGTTATTGGCGTGTTTTATTATTTTATTCCACCGATTTTGTGAGCAGCTTTTAGCAAAAACGGCTTATGCTACAACAGTCAAATTTGGTACACTGATAGCCCTTCATGAGAAGACGCTCTAATAAGCTTTTGGGCGAAATCGGTCGATAAATAAAAGGTCCAGTTCGAATCCAAAATCGAAAAATTAACATGGGAAAATTTTTCAAAATGCACCTAGAGACTTGAAATTTTGCACAGAGATAGATAATGACATTCTAAGAAAAAAAGTAAATCATGACAAAGTCGTAGGTCACGTGGTTTGGCCGCCATATTGGATTTTCCAACTTTTTAGAATTTCCGGACCCCATGCACCTTTGAGAATCTTCTCCTCTGAAGATACTTGCTACAGAGAGCTGAAACTTGTTGTATGTTGTAGCTGAGGCATTGGACATTAAAAATTGGTTCCATCGAAGACTGTATCTTAAATAGTTTTTTCTCTAGAAGCGTTCAAAGTCGGGTGACTTAGTACAATGTGCAACTTTCAAAGGGCGATAACTCAAAAAGTTGGACTCAGAATTATGCAATTTTTTCAGGAATGTAAGACGAGTTTATATACAACAGGAATCTGTCAAAACATCGATCGCGAACAATCATTTTCGTCCAGAATGTTTGATCAAAGTCGAGAGAAAAAATGTCGAAAATTGCTAAAAATGCTCCTGAAGCTTAACGCGTCAGCAGAACTTGCTGAAATTTTCAAGACTGACTCCTGACATGTTTATCTATGCCATGAACAATGCATACTGCATAATGAATATTTTTTGTGTAGCAAATCCATCAAAGTTTGCTGTGTCTTAGAAAAATAATATTTTCAAATGCAGATAAATCAAAAACGTGACCAAAGAATTTAAATATTTTTGTATGAGAGGGTGCGCAAGGAAATTCTACGCAAAAAAAAGTATCATGACGAAGTTGTAGGTCACGTGGTTTGGCCGCCATATTGGATTTTTCAACTTTTCAGAATTTCCGGACCCCATGCACCTTTGAGAACCAGCTCCTCTGAAGATACTTGCAACAGAGAGCTATAACTTGGTATGTTTGCTAGCTGAGCATTGGACATTAAATGATAGTTCACCCGAAGACTCTACCTTAAATAGTTTTTGCGCTATACATGTTCAAAGTTGGGTGACTTTGTACAAGGTGTCATTTTCAAAGGGCGGTAACTCAAAATGTTGAACTAAGAATTATGCAATTTTTACAGGAATGTAAGACAAATATATATTCCATAGGAAACTATCAAAACATTGATCGCAAACAGTCAATTTCGTTCAGAATTAATGATCAAAATCGATAGAAAAAAAGGTCGGAAAAAAAAAAGAAAAATGCTAAAAAGGCTCCTGAAGTTAAACGTGTCGACAGAACTTGATGAAACTTTCAGGAATGACTCCTGACATGTTTATCTTTGTACTGAACACGCTGTTAATGCGGCTGAATCCTGTTGTCGCCGCTTGCGGCTATATTTTTATTATTATTATTATTCCACGAATTTTGTGGTCAACTTTCAGCCCAAACGGCTGATGCTTTCAAAGCCAAATTTCACAGGCTGGTAGACCTTGTTGAGGAATGGCGACAATAAGCTTTTCAGACAATTCGGCCCATACATTAAAGGTCCAGTTCGATTCCAAAATCGAAAATTTAACATTGATTTTTTTTTCAAAATGCACTTAGAGACGTAATTTTTTTTTTAAAAGATGCGCAATCAAAAATGTTGCAAAAAACGAAATCATGACAAATTCGTAGGTCACGTGGTTTGGCCGCCATCTTGCTTTTAGTGCATTTTTTACCGATTCTGACCCCACCCACCTTTGAAAATGTTCTTCTCTGAAGATACTTGCACTAGAGAGGTGAAATTTATACTCAATGTAGCTGAAGCATTGTAGTTCTGAATTTGACTTCTACAAAGTTCTAACTTTAATACTTTTCTTGCTGTGATTTTTCAAAGTTGACCAAAATGTAAAAATCGCAAACTTCAAGGGCAGATAACTCAAAAACCAGACCATAGAATTTCATGATTTTTGCATGAGAGTTAGACATTGGCAAGGTCTTTAAGATAAAAGAATAAAATCGCTCGCGAACAGTCATTTCCGGTCAGGGTCAGAGGTCAAACTTTGCATTTTCGACATGAGGTGTTTTGGTGGGTGTGTTTGAAATATCGTAGCGAATCAACGGCGTACGATAACGCTTTGTTCTATACATCATATGGAAGCCAAAAGTCTATAGATTTTTTTAAAATTTAACAGTAAATTCCTATATTTGTTTTACATTGAGTTACGGCCCTATGAATATTGTCAATTCTGCTTTCGTTTTGAATGCGTACAATATAGGTATGTTTAAAAAATCGTTACTCATCAGTGACAGGAGACAAATCATTGTTCCATATATCATTAGAAAGCCAAAAGATCATACAATCTGCGATAAATCTCATCAAAATTAGATTAAACATTAACATTGAAATTCGGAGCATTTAAATATGGTCAATCCTATTTGCGTTTTAACTGATTCTCATATAAGAATGATTGAAAAATTGTACTTCATTGGCAATAAAACACTAGGAAAACATACTATACATCGATGGCTACGCTTGTTGAAGACAAAAACCTTTTGTGTAGTACTTCATTATAAAATTGTTCACAGTAAATGACTCCTAAGCTAAATTATCTAATTTTTTTAGATAAAGCTTCATATTTGCGGCAGATGTCGCATCGCTCACCGTTTCTTTACTTTTCCATGCTCATAAAGAAATAATGTATGCAAATAAAGACAAATCTCTCCTCTTAACAATGGTAAAATCAATTTTGAAATGTCTCTAATGGTTCGGCAGATAGGAATGCTGCACGGTGAGTGCCGTCGGTTAATTTTGGGGAAAAATAGAAAAACTTTACACTGATAGATCACATTGTCAATTAAACTCTTTGTTTGGGACTGGCAATAAATTGTCTGAGTGCGTCTCATACACTTTGATAGCCTTTGTGGTCAAGATTTAGTTTCAAGACCAAAGGCACGGGTGGGTGCGTAGGTAGGTACAAGCAAGTGTACCTTCCCTTAATTGAAAAGGGCATAATGACGGCCACTATCAGCTCTTGGGCTCTTAGGCTCTTGGTCATTAGATAAAGGGAGGCCGTCCTGATTCCTGCCTAAATGCTCGGCAGATTCCACTGGCAAGGGTGTGACGTCCTCGATTAACTCTCTTTTCCAAAATGCCTGTCGTCCTCCTGAACTTTGAAATATGCATTTCCTCCCGGCCGCATGTTCTACACTTTGTGCTTGTAGACATTTCATGCAAACACGCTGTCCAGTCATGTACACTCGATTTTGGTCACTAAATCCATGCATCTCGCCACAGGACACGGGAAGACGTAGCCACTACGTTCTGTTACTAAAAATAGCGCCAGCCTCGCTGGACATCGTATTTTCCACCTAAAACAATGCACCAAAAGGCTTCAAATGGAGCTCATATAGTTGGCTGAATCCTGTCATCGTTGCTTTGCAACTATATTTAAGGATTCAGCCATAAGGCTGAATCCTTATTGTTATTGGCGTGTTTCTTTTTTTTTTTATTATTATTCCACGAATTTTGTGGTCAACTTTCAGCCAAAACGGCTGATGCTATCAAAGCAAAATTTCACAGGCTGGTAGACCTTGTTGAGGAATGGCCACAATAAGCTTTTTGGACAATTCGGCCCATACGTTAAAGGTCCAGTTCGATTCCAAAATCGAAAATTTAACATTGATTTTTTTTTCAAAATGCACTTAGAGACCAAATTTTTTTTTTAAAATGTGCGCAATCAAAAATGCTGCAAAAAACGAAATCATGGCAAATTCGTAGGTCACGTGGTTTGGCCGCCATCTTGAATTTTCTGCATTTTTTTCAAAAGTCCGACCCCAGGCACATTTCAGGAATCACCACTCGGCAACTGCTGATACTAGAAAGTTGAAACTTACACATGATGTAGCTGAGACATTGGCCTATAACAAGTTTGTTTCAAAATTTAAAAAATCGAAATAGTTTTTTTTATAAAAATCTTCAAAGTTTGCACATTTTGCAATATTCAAGGGCAGATAACTCAAAAACCCGACCATAGAATTTGATGATTTTTGCATGAGACCTAGACATTGGCAAGGTCTTTAGGATAAAGAAATAAAATCGCTCGCGAACAGTCATTTCCGGTCAGGAGCAGAGGTCAAAGTTTGCATTTTGGAAATGTGGTGTTTCGGTGGGTATGTTTAAAACATCGTAGCAAATCAACGACGTAAGCTAACACATTGTTCTATATATCATATGAAAGCCAAAAGTCTATAGATTTTTTTAAAAATGAAAAGAAAATTCTGATTTTTTATTTACATTGAGTTACGGACCTTTGAATATTGTCAACCCTGCATGCGTTTTAAATGCATTTGATAAGTGTATGTTTGCAAAATGGGTTACTCCTCAATAAAAGACTATTACCAAGAAGCTTTTGACTGAAAGCATTACCTTTGTGAATAACATTAACACCATACAGCGCTGAATCCGTTTGTCGTCGCTTGCGACTATATTTAAGGATTCAGCCTTTCGGCTGAATCCTTATTGTTATTGGCGTGTTTTATTATTTTATTCCACCGATTTTGTGGACAGCATTTAGCAAAAACGGCTGATGCTATAACAGTGACATTTTGTACACTGATAGTCCTCTATGAGAAGAGGATCTGCTAAACTTTTGGGCGAAATCGGTCGATAAATAAAAGGTCCAGTTCGAATCCAAAATCGAAAAATTAACATGGGAATTTTTTTCAAAATGCACCTAGAGACTTGAAATTTTGCACAGAGATAGATAATGACATTCTAAGCAAAAAAGTAAATCATGACAAAGTCGTAGGTCACGTGGTTTGGCCGCCATATTGGATTTTCGAACTTTTTAGAATTTCCTGACCCCATGCACCTTTGAGAATCTTCTCCTCTGAAGATACTTGCAACAGAGAGCTGAAACTTGTTGTATATTGTAGCTGAGGCATTGGACAATAAAGTTTGGTTCCATCGAAGACTGTATCTCAAATAGTTTTTTCTCTAGAAGCGTTCAAAGTCGGGTGACTTAGTACAATGTGCAACTTTCAAAGGGCGATAACTCAAAAAGTTGGACTCAGAATTATGCAATTTTTTCAGGAATGTAAGACGAGTTTATATACAACAGGAATCTGTCAAAACATCGATCGCGAACAATCATTTTCGTCCAGAATGCTTGATCAAAGTCGACAGAAAAAATGTCGGAAATTGCTAAAAATGCTCCTGAAGCTTAACGCGTCAGCAGAACTTGCTGAAATTTTCAGGACTGACTCCTGACATGTTTATCTATGCCATGAACAATGCATACTGCATAATGCATATTTTATGTGTAGCAAATCCATCAAAGTTTGCTGTGTCTTAGAAAAATAATATTTTCAAATGCAGATAAATCAAAAACGTGACCAAAGAATTTAAATATTTTTGTATGAGAGGGTGCGCAAGGAAATTCTACGCAAAAAAAAGTATCATGACGAAGTTGTAGGTCACGTGGTTTGGCCGCCATATTGGATTTTTTCAGAATTTTCAGACCCCATGCACCTTTGAAGATCTTCTCCTCTGAAGATACTTGCACCAAAGTGCTGTAACTTTTGTTTGTTGTAGCTGAGGCATTGAGCATAAAACTTGCATAATTCAAAGACGGTACCTCAAATAGTTTTTTCTCTATAAGCTTTCAAAGATGGATGACTTAGTACAAGGTGCCATTTTCAAAGGGCGGTAACTCAAAAAGTTGGACTCAGAATCATGCAATTTTTTCAGGAATGTAAGACAAATATATAAACAATAGGAATCTATCAAACATGGATTGCAAACAGTAAATTTAGTTCAGAATTTATGATCAAAATCGATAGGAAAAAGGTCGGGAAAAGAAATGCTTAAAAGGCTCCTGAAGCTTAACGTGTTGACGGAACTTGATGAAACTTTCAGGAATGACTCCTGACATGATTATCTTTGTACTGAACAGGCTGTTGATGCGGCTGAATCCTGTTGTCGCCGCTTGCGGCTATATTTAAGGATTCAGCCTTTCAGGCTGAATCCTTATTGTTATTGGCGTGTTTTATTATTTTATTCCACCGATTTTGTGGACAGCATTTAGCCAAAACGGCTGATGCTATAACAGTGACAATTTGTACACTGATAGTCCTCTATGAGAAGAGGATCTGCTAAACTTTTGGGCGAAATCGGTCGATAAATAAAAGGTCCAGTTCGAATCCAAAATCGAAAAATTAACATGGGAAAATTTTTCAAAATGCACCTAGAGACTTGAAATTTTGCACAGAGATAGATAATGACATTCTAAGAAAAAAAGTAAATCATGACAAAGTCGTAGGTCACGTGGTTTGGCCGCCATATTGGATTTTTCAACTTTTCAGATTTTCCTGACCCCATGCACCTTTGAGAATCTTCTCCTCTGAAGATACTTGCTACAGAGAGCTGAAACTTGTTTTTTGTTGTAGCTGAGGCATTGGACATTAAAGTTTGGTTCCATCGAAGACTGTATCTCAAATAGTTTTTTCTCTAGAAGCGTTCAAAGTCGGGTGACTTAGTACAATGTGCAACTTTCAAAGGGCGATAACTCAAAAAGTTGGACTCAGAATTATGCAATTTTTTCAGGAATGTAAGACTAGTATATATACAACAGGAATCTGTCAAGACATCGATCGCGAACAATCATTTTCGTTCAGAATGTTTTATCAAAGTCGACAGAAAAAATGTCGGAAATTGCTAAAAATGCTCCTGAAGCTTAACACGTCAGCAGAACTTGCTGAAATTTTCAGGACTGACTCCTGACATGTTTATCTTTGCCGTGAATAATGCATACTGCATAATGCATATTTTATGTGTAGCAAATCCATCAAAATTTGCTGTGTCTTAGAAAAAAATTATTTTCAAATGCAGATAAATCAAAAACGTGACCAAATAATTTAAATATTTTTGTATGAGAGGGTGCGCAAGGAAATTCTACACAAAAAAAAGTATCATGACGAAGTTGTAGGTCACGTGGTTTGGCCGCCATATTGGATTTTTTCAGAATTTTCAGACCCCATGCACCTTTGAAGATCTTCTCTTCTGAAGATACTTGCACCAAAGTGCTGTAACTTTTGTTTGTTGTAGCTGAGGCATTGAGCATAAAACTTGCATACCTCAAATAGTTTTTTCTCTATAAGCTTTCAAAGATGGATGACTTAGTACAAGGTGCCATTTTCAAAGGGCGGTAACTCAAAAAGTTGGACTCAGAATCATGCAATTTTTTCAGGAATGTAAGACAAATATATATACAATAGGAATCTATCAAAACATGGATTGCAAACAGTAAATTTAGTTCAGAATTTATGATCAAAATCGATAGGAAAAAGGTCGGGAAAACAAATGCTAAAAAGGCTCCTGAAGCTTAACGTGTTGACGGAACTTGATGAAACTTTCAGGAATGACTCCTGACATGATTATCTTTGTACTGAACAGGCTGTTGATGCGGCTGAATCCTGTTGTCGCCGCTTGCGGCTATATTTTTTATTATTATTATTCCACGATTTTTGTGGTCAACTTTCAGCCCAAACGGCTGATGCTATCAAAGCCAAATTTCACAGGCTGGTAGACCTTGTTGTGGAATGGCGACAATAAGCTTTTGGGCCAAATCGGTCCATACATTAAAGGTCCAGTTCGAATCCAAAGTCGAAAATTTAACATTGATTTTTTTTTCAAAATGCACTTAGAGACTTGAATTTTTTTTTAGAAGATGCGCAATCAAAAATGCTGCAAAAAACGAAATCATGGCAAATTCGTAGGTCACGTGGTTTGGCCGCCATCTTGCTTTTAGTGCATTTTCGACCATTTCTGACCCCACCCACCTTTGAAAATCTTCTGCTCTGAAGATACTTGCACTAGAGAGCTGAAATTTATACTCAATGTAGCTGAAGCATTGTAGTTCTGAATTTGACTTCTACAAAGTTCTAACTTTAATACTTTTCTTGCTGTGATTTTTCAAAGTTGACCAAAATGTAAAAATCGCAAACTTCAAGGGCAGATAACTCAAAATCCAGACCATAGAATTTTATGATTTTTGCATGAGAGTTAGACATTGGCAAGCCCTTTAAGATAAAAGAATAAAATCGCTCGCGAACAGTCATTTCCGGTCAGGGTCAGAGGTCAAACTTTGCATTTTGGAAATGTGGTGTTTTGGTGGGTATGTTTGAAATATCGTAGCGAATCAACGGCGTACGATAACGCTTTGTTCTATACATCATATGGAAGCCAAAAGCCTATAAATTTTTTTAAAATTTGACAGAAAATTTCTTTATTTGTTTTACATTGAGTTACGGCCCTTTGAATATTGTCAATTCTGCATTCGTTTTGAATGCATAGGATACAGGTATGTTAAAAAAGTTGTTAGTCATCAGTGATAGACGACAAATCATTGTTCCATATACCATTAGAAAGCAAAAAGAATACAAAATCTTTTAAAAATTAACAATAAATTCAGTTACTACATTTACATTGAGTTACGGACCTTTGAATATTGTCAACCCTGCATGCGTTTTAAATGCATTTGATAACTGTTTGTTTGCAAATTGCGTTAATCATCAACAAAAGATTATAACCCATAAGCTTTTGACTGAAATCATTACCTTTGTGCATTACATTTAACACCATACAGCGCTGAATCCGTTTGTCGTCGCTTGCGACTATATTTATTATTATTATTATTTGGACGTTTTTTCTGTCAAGATTTCTGACCTTATTGACAAGCCGATTTTCATGAAACTTTTAGGGATTGTAGAGTATGACCTAATCTATGGAATGACGTGAGCGATTTTTGAATTTCGAAATTCTTTTTGAGTTATCTCCCCTTAAATTCAAAACTTCAAACCTCAATTTCTCGGTAACTATGGGAGATAATTGCATGAAACTTTCACCAAAATGTGGGCAACACAATTCCCCATTGATTAGGCCCATAGCGGTTTACGGCCGTATAAATAGATTTTTTTCTATTTTCGAAAAACTAAAATTTTGGTGAAATTTCGCGGTTCTGACGGTACGCGTCTTTGAAAATCTTCTCCTCACTAACGGTAATACATACAGACGCATGCTATAGCTCATTTGAAAGCTAAATGAATACTGTTTAATCGATACTTCCTTTGAGGCATCTATTTTCATCGGTTTTTGAGCTACAGCAGTTTCAAAAATGATCTTTTGAAATAAAGGATTTTTATGCGTCACGTTAAAAGGGGCACCACTCTGTAAGGAAATGTCAAAAATGAAATCTGTTTGATGCATTCTGTTCTTCAATGATAGGTGAACAAGTTCACAACAGGTCTTTGTCATATAAAAGTTGATATTAAAGGAAATATGTGGACATAAAGAGATTTTTTACATTTTTCGGCGATTTTAACATTTTTCGAGGGTTATTTTACTTTGAGAATTTTAGTTTCAAAACTGTTACAGATAGAAATTTTATCAGTGATGTTTTGTGAAGCAGATGTAATGAGTAGACGGAAAAAAATATCAACAAGTGATGATAATTTTTTTCCTGTCCATGACCAGTCCTTGAATATTGCGATTTTTGGAAAATCCTCATTTTTAGCACATTTCAAGGTTCTACAGTTTCTTTATTAATAAAGATATCTTTTAATTGATTGTAGTTTCACATACGCCATTCCAAGCACAACGTTTGCTATGTTGTACCTTATCATAAAAATGTTGATAGTTAAGGAGCTAGAAGGACCAACATGGAGTAGGGGTCTAAAAATCTTCAAATTTCAGTGTTTTCAATATAGTTCCAAAATTCATTACTCCATTACTATTTAAGTTATCAAAACAAAACATACATCTTTGTATGTGGATACACAAGACCTCTTAGACAAAAGGTCATGTGAAGGTCAAACACTGTGTGAAGGTCAAAGAGGAATCTTGAAGACCTAAGTATTGACGCGTCAATCCTAGTTAGGTCTTCAAGACGAAAGTCTGAAGACCTATTGTTATTATCCGGATTATTATTAAGGATTCAGCCTTTCGGCTGAATCCTTATTGTTATTGGCGTGTTTTATTATTTTATTCCACCGATTTTGTGGACAGCATTTAGCCAAAACGGCTGATGCTATAACAGTGACATTTTGTACACTGATAGTCCTCTATGAGAAGAGGATCTGCTAAACTTTTGGGCGAAATCGGTCGATAAATAAAAGGTCCAGTTCGAATCCAAAATCGAAAAATTAACATGGGAAAATTTTTCAAAATGCACCTAGAGACTTGAAATTTTGCACAGAGATAGATAATGACATTCTAAGAAAAAAAGTAAATCATGACAAAGTCGTAGGTCACGTGGTTTGGCCGCCATATTGGATTTTTCAACTTTTCAGATTTTCCGGACCCCATGCACCTTTGAGAATCTTCTCCTCTGAAGATACTTGCTACAGAGAGCTGAAACTTGTTTTTTGTTGTAGCTGAGGCATTGGACATTAAAGTTTGGTTCCATCGAAGACTGTATCTCAAATAGTTTTTTCTCTAGAAGCGTTCAAAGTCGGGTGACTTAGTACAATGTGCAACTTTCAAAGGGCGATAACTCAAAAAGTTGGACTCAGAATTATGCAATTTTTTCAGGAATGTAAGACTAGTATATATACAACAGGAATCTGTCAAGACATCGATCGCGAACAATCATTTTCGTTCAGAATGTTTTATCAAAGTCGACAGAAAAAATGTCGGAAATTGCTAAAAATGCTCCTGAAGCTTAACACGTCAGCAGAACTTGCTGAAATTTTCAGGACTGACTCCTGACATGTTTATCTTTGCCGTGAATAATGCATACTGCATAATGCATATTTTATGTGTAGCAAATCCATCAAAATTTGCTGTGTCTTAGAAAAAAATTATTTTCAAATGCAGATAAATCAAAAACGTGACCAAAGAATTTAAATATTTTTGTATGAGAGGGTGCGCAAGGAAATTCTACACAAAAAAAAGTATCATGACGAAGTTGTAGGTCACGTGGTTTGGCCGCCATATTGGATTTTTTCAGAATTTTCAGACCCCATGCACCTTTGAAGATCTTCTCTTCTGAAGATACTTGCACCAAAGTGCTGTAACTTTTGTTTGTTGTAGCTGAGGCATTGAGCATAAAACTTGCATACCTCAAATAGTTTTTTCTCTATAAGCTTTCAAAGATGGATGACTTAGTACAAGGTGCCATTTTCAAAGGGCGGTAACTCAAAAAGTTGGACTCAGAATCATGCAATTTTTTCAGGAATGTAAGACAAATATATATACAATAGGAATCTATCAAAACATGGATTGCAAACAGTAAATTTAGTTCAGAATTTATTATCAAAATCGATAGGAAAAAGGTCGGGAAAACAAATGCTAAAAAGGCTCCTGAAGCTTAACGTGTTGACGGAACTTGATGAAACTTTCAGGAATGACTCCTGACATGATTATCTTTGTACTGAACAGGCTGTTGATGCGGCTGAATCCTGTTGTCGCCGCTTGCGGCTATATTTATTATTATTATTATTTGGACGTTTTTTGTTACCGCATTTCTGAACTTATTAACGAGCTGATTTTCATTAAACTTTCAGGGATTGTAGACTATGACCTAACTTAGACATGCTCGAGCCCGATTTTTGAATTTCGATTTTGTTTTCGAGTTATCTCCCCTTAAAGGAAAAACTTCAAACCTCGATTTCTCGGTAACTATGGCAGATAATTGCATGAAACTTTCACCAAAATGTGGGCAACACAATTCTCCATCGATTAAGCCCATAGCGGTGTTCGGCCGTATAAATAGTTTTTTTGCTATTTTCGAAAAACTGAAAATTTTCTGAAATTTCGCGGTTCAGACGGTACGCGTCTTTGAAAATCTTCTTCTCACTAACGGCAATATATACAGACTAGTGTGATAGCTCGTTGGAAAGCCTAATCAGTGTGTAAGAACGTGAATTTGCCGAAACTTTAAATTTCGAACTGTGACTCGCGTTATCTGCCCTTGAAATTCGACATTTTTTTAAAGGGTCATTTTTCGTGTTACGTTCAAAGGGCCATTACTCAGTAAGGAAATGTCAAAAATGAAATCTGCTTGATGCATTCTGTTCTACAATGATAGATGAACAAGTTCACTACAGGTCATTATCATATAAAAGTTGATATTAAAGGAAATATGTGGACATAAAGAGATTTTTTACATTTTTCGGCGATTTTAACATTTTTCGAGGGTTATTTTACTTTGAGAATTTTAGTTTCAAAACTGTTACAGATAGAAATTTTATCATTGATGTTTTGTGAAGCAGATGTAATGAGTAGACGGCAAAAACGTTAAATCACATGTATCTCGAAAACGGTGACAGATAAGGGATTTGTAAAAAAAAAGGTGAGAAAAGTCTAATTTTCATGACATATCGCATAGTTTGCAAGAAAACAACAATTTCACAAAGTTAAAAACATTGAGTTGGAGGGAAAGGCATATTTTAAAGTTCCACAGAGGTGATAGGGCTTTTTAAAACAGAGTTAATTCAATCAATACGTTCACACCCAGCTGAGTGGAATCTGCTACCATGTATAAGTCAAAATCAGGACTCTACCCTCTATGATTAAATTAGTCGGTCGGTCGGGTCGGTCTGGTCTGGTCTGGTCTTTATTGCTAGACCTCCTGCCTCTCTTCTGATCTGACTTGGACACCTTTCATGTACGTGTACGTGCATGTACATGAATTTGGTCTTGGAATATGTCTTGGCCATATCTTTCATCTGAGAGATTGACGCTACAAAGGGCCATTTCCAACTCCCCGTTGCTAGATTGCTAGACTACGCATTTTTGACCTACTCTGGTATATTGTAGCATGTATTATGTTTGCATCTTTTGGTTAAACTTTTTGAGTTATCACCATAATATCAATAGTTAAAGTGTTAGGTTTCATTACATTATACAGGGGTCTGAAACAGTCAACTTTACTTTACAGCGTTAAATCACATGTATCTTGAAAACGGTGACAGATAATTCAACAACAAAAATTTCTGCTTCTAGGAATAATATTCTCTGAAGAATGATGTCATAGCTGATTAATTTTTCTAAAAAGTCTTTAACACTGAATGTCAAGTGGAATTTGGTCATTTTGATAATGTATTAGCTACTGTTTACCTCTTAGACAAAAAGTCATGTGAAGGTCAAACAGTATGTGAAGGTCAAAGAGGAATCTTGAAGACCTAAGTATTGACGCGTCAATCCTAGTTAGGTCTTCAAGACAAAGTCTGGAAGACCTATTGTTATTACACTTATTCTTCAAGTTCTTATTATTATTATTATTTGTACAATTTTTGTGACCGATCTACAGCTCAAACGGCTACTCCAAATTCGACCAAACTTGGCATGAAGATACCCCTTACTCTGGAATCGACATGCTAAGCTTTTGGGCACAATCGACCCGTACGTAAAAGGTCCAGTTCGAATCCAAAATCGAAATTTTAACATTGATTTTTTTTTCAAAATGCACTTAGAGACTTATATTTTTTTTTAAAAGAAGCGCAATGAAAAATGATGATAAAAAGGGAATCAGGACAAATTCGTAGGTCACGTGGTTTGGCCGCCATCTTGCTTTTAGTGCATTTTTGACGATTTTGGACCCCACCCGCCTTTAAAACCCTACTCCTCTGAAGATACTTGCACTAGAGAGCTGCAATTTATACTGAATGTAGCTGAAGTATTGTACAAAAAAGCGATGTCGATTTATGGTGCTAACATTAATACTTTTTGTGCTGTGACCTTTCAAAGTTGACCAAAATCTAAAAATCGCCAACTTCAAGGGCAGTTAACTCAAAAACCAGACCGTAGAACTTAATGATTTTTGCATGAGACTTAGACATTAGCAAGGTCTTCAAGATAAAATAATAAAATCGCTCGCGAACAGTCATTTCCGGTCAGGAGGAAGGGTCAAATTTTGCATATGCAAAAGTGGTGTTTTGCTGAGTATGTTTGAACCCTCTTTAACAAACATTCATGTGAAGGTCAAACATGCATGTGAAGGTCAAACAGTATGTGAAGGTCAAAGAGGAATCTTGAAGACCTAAGTACTGCCGCGGCAGTCCTAGTTAGGTCTTCAAGACAAAGTCTAGAAGACCTATTGTTATTATCCGGATTATTATTATTATTATTATTAGGTCTTCAAGACAAAGTCTTAAGACCTATTGTTATTGTCCGGATTATTATTATTATTATTATTATTATTTGGACGTTTTTTTGTTCCACCATTTCTGACCTTATTAGTGATACGATTTGCATGAAAATTTCAGGGGTTGTAGAGGGTCCCCTAACTTAGATTTGTGGCGAGCCAAATTTTCGAATTTCGATTTTGTGTTTGAGTAATCTCCCCTTAAAGGAAAAATTTCAAACCTCGATTTCTCGGTAACTATGGGAGATAATTTATTAAAACTTACACCAAAATGTGGGCAACATTATTCCTCATTGAATGCACCCTATGCCGTTTTCGGCCGTATAAATAGATTTTTTGCTATTTTCGAAAAACTGAAAATTTTGTGAAATTTCAAGGTTCTGACGGTACGCGTCTTTAAAAATCTTCTCCTCACAAACGGCAATACTTACAGACTAGTGTGATAGCTCGTTGGAAAGCTTAATTAGTGTGTAAAAAAGTTTTTTGGGCGGAATTTTAAATTTCGACCTGTGACTTGAGTTATCAGCCCTTGAAATTCAACATTTTTTTGAAGGGTCATTTTTCTTGTTACTTTCAAAGGGAGGTTACTCTGTAAGGAAATGTCAAATAAGAAATCTGTTTGATGCATTCTGTTCTACAATGATAGTTGAACAAATTCACTACAGATCATTATCATATAAAAGTTGATATTAAAGGAAATATGTGGACATGAAGAGACTTTTTACATTTTTCGGCGATTTTAACATTTTTCGAGGGTTATTTTACTTTGAGAATTTTAGTTTCAAAACTGCTACAGATAGAAATTTTATACTTGATGTTTTGTGAAGCAGATGAATTGAGTAAACAGTAACAAATATGAACAAGTGGTGATAATTTTTTTTCTGTCCATGACCTGTCCTTGAATATTGCTGATTTTTGAAAATCCTCATTTTTGGCACATTTCAAAGTTCCACAGTTACTTTACACAGAAACATATCTTTAAATTGATTGTATTTTTACATGCGCTATATCAGGCACAACTTTTGCTATGTTACACTTTATCATAAAAATGTTGATAGTTAAGGAGCTAGAAGGACCAACATGGAGTAGGGGTCTAAAAATCTTCAAATTTCAGTGTTTTCAGTAAAGTTCCAAAATTCATTTCTCCATTACTATTTGAGTTATCAAAACACGACATACATCTTTGTATGTGGATAAACAAGCCCTCTTAGACAAAAAGTCATGTGAAGGTCAAACACTGTGTGAAGGTCAAACAGGAATCTTGAACACCTAAGTATTGACGCGTCAATCCTAGTTATTATTATTATTATTTGTACCGATTTTTGTGTCTTCATTTCAGACCTTATTGACAAGCCGATTTTCATGAAACTTTCAGGGATTGTAGAGTATCACCAAACATAGAAATGCTCCGACCAGATTTTTGAATTTCCATTTTGGTTTTGAGTTATCTCCCCTTAAAGGAAAAACTTCATACCTCAATTTCTCGGTAACTATGGGAGATAATCTCATAAAACTTTCACCAAAATGTGGGCATCAACATTCGCCATCACATACACACATAGCCGTTTTCGGCCGTAATAATAGATTTTTGGCTATTTTCAAAAAACTGAAATTTTGGCGCAATTTCGCGATTTTGACAGTACTCGTCTTTGAAAATCATCTTCTCATTAACGGCAAGACATACAGCAGTGTTTGATAGCTCAAATGAAAGCTAAAAGAACTGCCAAGACAGAAACGAGCCTTTTTTTTAATTTTGATCTAGAACGCGAGTTATCTGCCCTTGAAAATTGACATTTTTTAAAAGCATCATTTTTCATGTTACATTCAAAGGGACATTACTCTGTAAGGAAATATCAAAAATGAAATCTGTTTGATGCATTCTGTTCTACAATGATAGATGAACAAGTTCACTACACGTCATTATTCTATAAAAGTTGATATTAAAGGAAATATGTGGACATAAACAAAAATTTTACATTTTTCGGCGATTTTAACATTTTTCGAGGGTTATTTTACTTTGAGAATTTTAGTTTCAAAACTGTTACAGATAGAAATTTTATCATTGATGTTTTGTGAAGCAGATGTAATGAGTAGACGGCAAAAACGTTAAATCACATGTATCTCGAAAACGGTGACAGATAAGGGATTTGTAAAAAAAAAGGTGAGAAAAGTCTAATTTTCATGACATATCGCATAGTTTGCAAGAAAACAACAATTTCACAAAGTTAAAAACATTGAGTTGGAGGGAAAGGTATATTTTAAAGTTCCACAGAGGTGATAGGGCTTTTTAAAACAGAGTTAATTCAATCAATACGTTCACACCCAGCTGAGTGGAATCTGCTACCATGTATAAGTCAAAATCAGGACTCTACCCTCTATGATTAAATTAGTCGGTCGGTCGGGTCGGTCTGGTCTGGTCCTTATTGCTAGACCTCCTGCCTCTCTTCTGATCTGACTTGGACACCTTTCATGTACGTGTACGTGCATGTACATGAATTTGGTCTTGGAATATGTCTTGGCCATATCTTTCATTTGAGAGATTGACGCCACAAAGAGCCATTTCCAACTCCCCGTTGCTAGATTGCTAGACTACGCATTTTTGACCTACTCTGGTATATTGTAGCATGTATTATGTTTGCATCTTTTAGTTAAACTTTTTGAGTTATCAGTATAATATCAATAGTTAAAGTGTTAGGTTTCATTACATTATACAGGGGTCTGAAACAGTCAACTTTACTTTACAGCGTTAAATCACATGTATCTTGAAAACGGTGACAGATAATTCAACAACAAAAATTTCTGCTTCTAGGAATAATATTCTCTGAAGAATGATGTCATAGCTGACATTGGCCACCATGATGAATTTTTCTGAAAAGTCTTTAACACTGAATATCAAGTGGAATTTGATCATTTTGATAATGTATTAGTTACTGTTTACCTCTTAGACAAAAAGTCATGTGAAGGTCAAACACTGTGTGAAGGTCAAAGAGGAATCTTGAAGACCTAAGTATTGACGCGTCAATCCTAGTTATTATTATTATTATTATATATATTATCATTTTATATTTGCATTGCTTTTAACAAACCCTTGCAAATAGAAGAATGATTTCTATTTTGTATGATTTGTTGAAAATAGTGTACATCGTTTTGAAATCCGTGACCGCATCTGACACGGTAAACGGAAAAAAAGTCACGAATTTGCCTAGGGAAAATCACAATATTTTATGATAGTAATGCTTATTGAAATGTGTGGTATTTCAAATATGTTCTGTGTGTTGAAATTAAGTTGACTGATGATAGGCCACATGATATGATTTATCTTATGTTGTCTTTGTTAATAATATTTATCATTTTATAATTTAATAAATATTGAATATCACAGTTGTCCGTAATTTGCATTTTTGAAACCGTGTTATGTATATCTTTATTTGGGATATCAGGATTAAATAAATTCGATACTTTTGTTGCACCATTGCTACCAAGCATTTGTCCCCTTTCTTCATTTCATTGTCCGAAAGGATGAATTTTCTCTGAGCTTTTAGTGGTTTAAATGTTGATAGCGCTCCGGGATATAACAGTTATGTTACAGTTGATGGATGGTGATCTCACAAGAAAAGGAAGTTTATATAGAAATACAAGAATGCTTTCATGACAGAGCTTTTAGTCAATTGTTTTAGGTAGTTGAGGTGAATGAAGGACTCTGGCTTTCCCCCCGATCACCGTTGAGGCAGGATAATCAGATATTTATAGATGCGATATTATTCTTCATTCTATGAATATGATAACTTCGTTCTAAGTATGAAAAGGTTTGTGATTTAACAATCATATAACAAAATATGAATCAAAATATGCCCCTATCATCCTATCTCTTACATTTATTCAAAAAGTAATGATACTTATAATATACTGGAACGGTTTTGAAATAATTTTTGAACTTTTGATCAATCCATTCATTAGCTTATGTTTTTCACGAATAAAATATGATTAAACTATATGACTAGTTTTCCCCCTAAATCTTCTTAAAGAACATAATATTTTTCACAGTTTATCAAAGAGTGAAATACGATATTAATGTTTGCTTATTGCCTAAATATGCAATGTAGATAAACATATGTTTGTCTCATTATTCAGTGAAATCATGTAACTGAGTGGTTGGTATAATGGGGTTTACAAAAAAAGCAATTTTCTCATCTAATAATTTTTATGTTATTTTTCGTTGTTAAATGACATCGTTTTAAATTTGTATGATAAATTTAACAATATTGCAGAGGAATATATCGATGACACCGTCTTTGTCATTCCAATTTCTAAAATGCCTCTCAAAGAAGCTATAAATTTAACAGTCTGCAGTTACATCTAATACACATTAAAAAGTGCCTTGAAGACGACGAGGAATCTGCCATTTGAAGTTGTGTATCAACGAGCCGGATGTTACAGATAACAGGTGTGAGGTGTCAGTTTATTGACGTCCAGTGAGTCTAGTCATGTGTCGTAACAGGTCATATAACTGTCGGGCCATTGCTTGATGGCGCCGTCGTGTCTGGCTTAGTGGACAAGAAATATACACAATCGACGCTTATTATTGTGTAATTAAATGTTATTTCTTTCTCGGACACAATGTCTAGTTTAATGAACCAATGAAGTTGTAGCCACTGGTGCATGAAGATGTTTTGATAAGACTGTAGGCGTTCTTCCATGTAGGCATTAGTGAACGCCACTATCTGACCAATGAAAATGTTATTTCTTTCTCCGGCACAATGTCTAGTTTAATGAACCAATGAAGTTGTAGAACATTAAATATGACCAATGAAAATTTTAAATGAATGATAGCTTTTCCTCCGGACACACTCCCAAACTGTAAGATTATACATTATTAACATAGATTATATACATGGATCATCTTAGCAGGTTCGTTATTAGTCCTGCTGGAGGCGCTCGCTAACTCTCAAACTAAGCAGGTTCGTTGTTTTCTTTCACTGAACATGTTTTATATTGTACCAGGTACCGATGTAAATTAACCTGGTACTATGTTTATTTTACCATTGTTTCATTGAAAGCATCTTTCCTCCCAATTTTGCTATGGTCTCTGTCTCTGAGTAATAAATCCTACCTCGAAAACGTTTCGTTTAGAAATTTATCTTATCTTTATGAAAATGAGTTATAAAATAATCCCATAAGATTTCGTCTGACCCAGATCATTTGTTACACTGTGAATTAATACAGCTTCTTTCTTGAAACAGGTATTTATTACCGCTGGTTTCAAACCCATAGTGGTAAATATGCGTTTATTCCCTATAGTATTCCATGATCCGTTGAGCAGAAGAGCGTTTAATGGGAAACAGTAGCGAGTTATCTTCTCCTGCCAAAATAGAGGGCGCGTCGAATGTATTGGTCCTTTACTTACTTCCGGGTTATCAACTTGCATTACCGCGTAGATATGAATTAGAGAAAAAAGCAATAAAACAATGATCAAAATGTAACAGTACTGTACGATTACATTGGAACATTCGCGAGGAATGACAAAGTGAGTGAGTGTCTTTATAAAGAATATTTACGAAAGTTATTCAGTCGTGGCTGGCAAACAGTGAAAGTAGAGACGGTACAGTAGTGTGTTTGTATGTATTGTTTTTGTACCTCATGTTGACATATTTGAAAATGATATGATTGAACAAATATCCAGCGTCATTTTACCACTATATAATTGTATTTTGGCGAAAAAGTATTTACGTCTATAAAACTTAAATAACGACTATGTCTTATAAACCAGAAGTAGGTAAACCTGTCAGATAATTTGTGTTTGTGTTTGTAAACAAACGAAAAGAAAGACACTTTTTATTACCAAAATCATGAATGGCAACAGTTTTAATATAATTTAATTTGCGGTTTTTGAATAGAAGGATGAATATCAACAACAATACTTTATTTGGCCTTAAATCTATTGATTTTTAAAACAATATTTATTATTTTTATTCCATAATCAAGACAAGATTACAGAATACATTAATTACATTTATTACAAATACACAGGAAAATGATGAGCAAACAGGCTAAACGGTCTATATCAATGCTTCTCTTTCAAAAGAATCAAAACAAACCAAAATCAAGTTTGTAAATACATAAGAGGTCAGGAAATACAGTAAATCCCCTTCAGTAAATAAGTGCCAATAAAATGCCTTTGGTACTAAAACTGAAACGGATAACTTAAGAAAACGTCTGGTATCGGTAATGAAATAATAAACAGATTTTACAATGGATTCCTTTTTTATTCATGACACAGATTCGTCGCCGCTAAGAATAGCTTTCAAACTAATATTATTTTGAAAAAAGTGTTGGTTCAATCTGAATCTATCATATAGAGGAGACTGAAGGAAGTCATGAAAACGATCCTCCCGAATTTTACCAGGCACGGTTTTCTGACAAACCTCTATCAAATAGAGAAAAAAATGACTTTTTCGTTGACCAAAGGATGTTTACTCTTTAAATGTTGGGGATAAAGTTTTGTCGCATGAAACGAATATTTTGAATTGCGATAATGATACTTTATTATTATATAATATCTAATACGGATATTGTAAAACTGCATTTTAACATAATCAACAAAACAAAGACAGAATGTTAAATATTTTGCACATTGATAGGGGCAGTAAATTAAATTCTATTGAGAAGTTGTATAGAAAGTGATTTTATTTTGTAACCACAGTTAACTCATTCAAATCATTTCTGATCATTGACTTATATCATAGACATGTTATTTTCATTGGTCAACTCTTCAATCGCTAATACGAGTTTGTTCAAGTTTTTTTATATTTTTTATCTTGGTTGTACTTAAATTTTGACCTTATACCTCAACCAGTTTGTGTATGACAACTATTACATGCAATAATATTGCAGCGGCCCTTGAGTTATTTTTCAATGCATGCAATCAATGTAAATTTTGAGAAAAAAAAATCAAACAAGTAAATTGGATGTTGATCTAATGATCTTTCAATCCTAGGTGACTTGTTTTTCAGTCTTCCGCGAAATATATAATAGAGTTGCCGTTTTAATGGGTTTCTTTTAGTAGAAAGATTGCAATTAAACATCCGTTTTGCTCAAAAAATAAATTTATGACTGTAAACTGTTATTCAAATAGTTTAAGTGTCAAAAGATGTTTTTACTTTTCAATCAAAATGTATGTTGATGACTTTTATATTTACCACTGTATTACATAAAATCGTAATTTCATTACATACATATACAACTTTAGATAACTTTCTATATACAATCATGAGCTGAAAAATATTCCCTTACTTTCTACTTCAACTTTTTTTTACGGTTACAAATACTCATTTTACCATGGCAAAGCTCAAAACGGGTTTATAGACGGGGTGTTTTCGGAGATAATGTCAAATATATAATATAAATAAACAGAACGGAGAGTTTGTATCATTGCATAAACAAAAAGTTGTTTCTTATTTGCAAAGATACGACTCTTTTTGAAAGTGAGCTCTATATTGTGTTATTTCGATGTTACGTTTCTAATTTTCATTTTTTATATACTGTTACTTTGTGTTTCTGGTAAGAATGGTATCCTGTGCAACTGTAAAAAGGTCAATCCTGTCTGGATATTTTATTGTGGAAGCGAAATTCAAGAAGACTTTCTCAAATAAACATGAATGTGATAAGTACAGGATTATTTCTCACTTAATTTCAATATGTTCGTGTTCATGTTTTAACAATTTGACGAAGAATAGAGCCCATCACTCAAAATGATTCACAGTGTGAAGTAAAGCCAATCAACGGAGAATGCATGAACTTCAAATCTACAACGGCATATAAGTGTCATAATTGATTACTTTGTTGATATGCTCATTTCATTATTTGTTAATATGAAATAAATGCTCATTTCATTATTAATTAATATGTGTTAATCTATCAACCATCTATCAATCCATCTATTTATTTCTATACTTTGTCAACAAATTAGCATAAAACGGTCTATTTTGAATTGTTTGAAGATTATCTGTCAAACCAGTTTGAATTGTCGCTTTCTCCGTAAGCTTAAAACTCTAAAATAGAAATGATAAATTAACCAGAAATTTGTTCTGCATCAACCGACGTCCGTTATCAAACAGTGTCATATGATGTTAAAAATTGGCAGTAAATTAGACGAAATAGACCTGAAAATGTACGAATAAGCTAATATCAGCTAATTAATGGTAAACATTAAATATTCTCATACTTACCTGAATCGTATTTTTATTTATTCATAAAGCATCAATCACCTGGCAGGTATACCAGCTCCAATTATATCTATATTATCGAAATGTATGTAGGCATAAATGTCAATTTGAATTTGTCAATTATTTAAACATGTTATGATCTTTTTGTAAAGCTCCAAACTTGATTGACTTTCAATCATTGAAGAGAAATTCAACTTTGATGGTAAGGGTCACGAACTTCGAAAAATCGAGGATATTTGAAACATCGTAAAAAAAACTTCATGTACAGTACACCAATCCAGTCTAATCATTTCGGTAATCATAAAATAATCCCATAGACATAGTTTGTTGATCTTTTAGAAATCTATACCTAATGTTGATGAAAACACTGTCGCCAATAAAAATTCTATGATGTGACGCAGTGCAGATAGGCTTTCTACTTTTACGAGGTCAAATTTCATAGTTTCGCATCGCAAAACTTTGAATACGGAAGTAAACGAGGACCAATACATTCGATGCGCCACCTACACGCTCTCTCAAGGGAGGTAACTCCCCACTTTCTCCCATTCCAGCGCATTGTAGTCGTATAACCAGTCGAAATTTTCCCAGCATGCAACTGCAAAACAATAACAAAGTCAAAGAGCCCGTCCTGGCGTTTACTCAATCTTAAGGTTTTTCGCAGATCCGATCAGCTTCCCTTTAAAGAATGACAAGTAACAGTTACAAAAACATATTTTCTGTTGTTGTTTTTAAATCCCAATATAATTCATCGATATTACTGTTCAACCCTAAACGATGAGCAATTCATGCCGTTATGCCAAGTTCGACACAAAAAAGATGATGTGGATTCTTTAATTCGTCCAAATAACCAATTCATTTCTTCTTTGCTTTTATGTATTACTGGTTTTGATAGTTATTGACCTACATTATTAACACTTTCGTAGCTAAAAGAAATGTACATGTACCAATCATAAAAAATGTTGCACATGTAGGTCCATGACATATTAAGGAATATTGCATATATTGCCAACTTTTATGTTAAATCTATCCTTCATATGGGTTCAATAGTTGCCTTGCATTATCAAGGTGATAGCCATTGATTAGTATTGGCTGATTATAGGTGTGTAAATAGAGGATATCTTTTGTTTTGAGTGTGATATCACTTATCTCTCATCGAGTGACGGGGTAGAGCCAGTATTTTCACAAGTGGCGCAGCCACGAGTGAAAATATAGGCTTTACCCCGTCACGAGATGAGAGATAAGTGATATCACACTCAAAACAAAAGATATTCTGTTTATTATATGCCTTTATGGTCGAAAATGTGGCAATTTATGTCCAAAAGGTCTTGACTCGAGAGTTTTCTGGCGACGTCATACCATTGTTGATCGTTACTTAGCGACGGCGATGACGTCGCGTTGATTGTAGAAGTGACGTCAAACCATTATACACATGACGTCATCCCCTCTGTGATATTTTCACTGACTCGAAAAAGTGATATCACACTCAGTTGCGAGATCACTTTTCTACAACTGAGAAAACTCAGTCTCTCACCGCTTAGCATATAATAATATCTAATATCACATGGGGCAAAGCGCCCAGGGCATTAAGCCCTTTGCCCCAAACTACAGGGCAAAGCGCGCCCCCTTGGTCAAAATACATTAACGTAATTATATCCTTATGCCAAAATGGTAGATTTAAAAAGCATGTGCCATGTTACAGTCTATCTGATAAGTATTAGAGACAGAGTGCAAGTTGCGTTCTGTACATGTCAGGGTGCCCACTAGACGCACTTATATGTTAGGGGGCGCGCTTTGCCCTGGTCTCCCTTACCTCTAACAGAGTAATACGCCTATCTATAAAAGAGACATCAATAGACTGAAGTCTGCTACAAACTGATTTATAAAAGTCATTTTCTTCAAGTGAAACATTAAAGGGGCAGTAGCATGTTTTTAGGGGGAATATAGGGTGATGTCAGGAAAATGAAAATTAATGGTTTCAATTGAAAGACAATGTCTTTAAACTAAATGGAGCAGTAATAATTTAAATGTATAACGTAAAGTTTAGCCATGCGGTTCCTTTTTCTTACACAAAATGAATTAAAGGTGTTCCCAAAAAATGGCCGCCAATGGATTTTATGTAAATCTTCATACTTTGTCCTCTGACTATGGATGATTGGCTTGTGTAATGAGATTTTTGACACTGTCTAAAAATACATTTATCATTAGCTTACAATTATGATTGAAATTTTTTATATATAAAATTATCAAAAAACGTGCTACTGCCCCTTTAAGTCCATTGAATAGATTTTCAAAGTATTCAGTCCAATTGTTTGTGCTAATGTTATTGGAAATGAAGACAGGTCGTCTTCTCACAATAGAAACGTTTACTAACATTTATAGTAAGTGAGTTCAGGAGTGATTGTGCTAGAGTCTCGTACACCGCTGAACGTTATGATGCACAGAGCTGCTTATACTGTCTCCAGGCCTCTGTGTAGCGCACTCGGTCTACTGCACTCTTAGTCACGTGGTACACACGGAGCCGACTGCGGGGACCTGCTGGGCTGACTTACACTCACTGTCAAACCAGTTACCTCCCTCAGGTCGCCTACACATTGTATGTTTGACTTGCTTGAAGTCGCTAGCACAGTTTAATAAGCTGGAATAAAATGAATCATGTGCAGTGTTCACGTCCTCATTATTTATCAGTTCTTTAAAGTTATTTATTTCCTGTTCTGTTATTGAGTCCCACTTTTCTCTATATGTGGAATGTTTCTCACTATTCCAAGTGAACCTTTGTCTAGGAATGAGGTTTTGTTGAAGATATGGCTTAAAATCAAACTTGTTTACAATTAGAGAGGAGGCAACAGGAAAATGTGATGATTGAACTTGGTCACAAACATTACTGAAGATTACAAATGAGATATCTGAACAGATGACATAGTCAACCACACTCTGTCCGTATTAGCTACACAGGTTATTTTGCCTACATCTTTGTCATCAAAAAGACGACCATTACAATTCTAAAACCAGTTCTTTTACACAAATCTAGCAGTGCTCCACCTCTGCTGTTAACAGTCATCCTGGGAACTGTGAGGTGTAATATTATCACCACTGATGTAATTTATGTCTTCATCCACTGGAATAAATTGAGGGTCGTCGTTTTCAATATAATCCGGTATGGTTGAAGTTCTGGCATTAAAATCCCTCTTCAAGATGATATGGCAGCCTAGATATGTTCTCTGAATGATACAATATTAGTCTCTCCTTTATCTCAAAGATGTTCATGGGAGTATTCACTAGAGCTGCAAGGAGAGTAGTAAATAAAATCCAATATGAGTAGAAAACTACATTGTATTGGTAGTGTTTTCGAGTTTTAACCATATATAAGACGTTTACTGAACTACTTTTCAAAACTGTCACTGCCGATGATAAATATCGTTAAATAATTACAACAATTCCACTCATTGCGCCTGGCTTCTTTGTTCTGGTCTGTGAGACATAATCAAAACTGTTTACATCAAATTTATAGGTGTCTTCTGTCCATGTTTCTATACGATTATATAGAATTTTGTACTTAAAACATTTGTGTACACCACTACACCGTAAGTCCTTCACAATTCAAGATGCATAAATGTGGTGTTTTCAATAATAGGCAGTGTCTTTAGTGTACGGACTGGAATAAGCCTACTAGTGTAGAGATTAAGTCTGTGAGTTGTGTTCAAGATCGTCGCGGGTTTCTCCAGGTTATTCTTCTAAGTTATAGAAGATCAGGTTTTTGCGTTTTTCGCTTGCCTCGAGATAGTCTGCACGATGTTGAAGATCAGACACCAGTGATTTTTATTCCTTTATTATCCCCCGCAACAACGAAGTTGTTATCCCCCGCAACAACGAAGTTGCGAGGGGTATTAGAATGGGTACCGTCCGTCCGTCCGTTACACTTTGTGTCCGGCTCATAACTTTCTAACTAATCAACCATTTCAATTCAAATTCGTCATGGACATGAAGAAACATGTAATAATGTGTCATGAGAAACAATTTTCTGAAAATCTACATAAAATATTAGGATTTTGGAGAAAAAGTGGTATATTTTGTAAGAAATCTGTTACAAGTCCCGTCCGGTTCACAACTTCTAAACTAATCATCACATATTGATAAAATTTGATAAGAAGATACATAATCATCTGAAGGTGTGTCATGAAGAACAATTTTGAAAATATTTTTATAAAATGTTGCCTTTTTTGGCAAAAAATGAGGACTCTGTTGGAAAACTATTACAAGTCCTGTCCGGCTCAGAACTTCTAAACTAATCATCACATATTGATCAAATTTGATATGGATATACATAATCATCGGAAGGTGTGTCATGAAGAACAGTTTTGAAAATATTTTCATAAAATTTTGCCTTATTGGCAAAAAAAGAGGACTCTGTGGGAAAACTGTTACAAGTCCTCTCTATCTCACAACTAAACTAATCATCACATTTTGATCAAATTTGTTATTTGTTATCATATGTTGGTGTGTCATGAAGAACTATTTTGAAAATATGTTTGTTTAAATATGATCAAATTGATCTTGCAGATCCAAATACATAATACATAAATTCATTTGTATAATATATTCATTCATTTTAATTTTGTCAGTTAAGTCGAATTATGTCCAACAGTGAACATAAAGTTGGTATGATTCAGTTTTTTTATTAGAACAGTTTCTTTCATATCCTGGATTTTGTTTGTTAATTGGTGCGACAGCTGACATGGTCGAGCTATATCTCCCGCAAATTGCACAATATGTATAGGTTTTCCTTATTATATTGCTGATTTATTTTCATCTCGCAAAATACACAAAGCAGACATTGTTTAATTCAGGAATCAAATCTCATTGGTTGAGGTTGATGATTAAAGGGACAGTTCTTTCGAGGCATCTTTTGTGGAGACGAAAATCATTGGGCTATTTCAGTTTATATATATAATATATATAATGTTATTAGTACATGGCTATAACACTACCAAGTTAAAACATGTTATTCGGGGTATCATTTTTGTTTATTGATATTTGACAAATTTAAAAAGAACAACTCACACTCGGTAACAACAACAGCACGAGTGTGAAATGCCTTGCTACACATAATGGGGTTGTAAAGTTTTATCATAGATAATTTGTAAATGTGTGCCCATGCTATCAATAGAAGTAGTTTAGATCAAAGCACACATTTAACTGTGACATTTCCCAGATGGCGGACAAGTGCCTTGCCAATGAGAGCTGACTACGTCACTGGGCGTTGTGTGATCGGAACTCTTCTTCCGTTCATTGTGAATCTGTCAACAAGTCACCATTGTTCTAAATCTCCTATCTCGTGTGTACATCCCAACGTGTCTCGACACCGGAGGTCTGTTCAGGAAATCGCTCATCGCTCGAGCAGCTCTGTGTCATGCTCCGGGTTTGATATTTCTGAAGAATTCTTATTAAAACTATTTTTAACAATTTTATAAAATTTATCTAATTTGAATAAAACAAATCTTTTTTATTTTCATATTCAAAGATACAGGCAAATACATGAAATTAATTGTTTACAATTAACACACATGTATACACATACGTAAATTCATCATACAGGCAAACAGACAACGTTAAACGCGTTATCAATCAGTACATAAAAATAAATACATATGGTCTGTGCATTCTCCAATATTCAGTTAATAATTTCATAAAATTTATTTAATGTGAATTACTACAAATCTGCCCTGAATATGAAATATGATTGACAGATAACCTAAACGTTTTTAAAACAATATATCATATACATGTAAAATTACATATGAATTTAATAACAAGTTTGCTATGCGTTCGCATGGGTTTTAACAAGGGTGTGTAAAGGTTCATTTTGTGAAAAGTTTAAATGATTGAATGAATATTCCATATTAAAATAAGTATGGACATAGTAGCTGGTCTCCATAATATTCATAAAAATATGGAAATTGTATAGATGTATACATTTATGACAAACCTCCAAAACCCTGAAGGATTACAACAACAATGTTCAAGGTTAACTACACCAGATATTATACACTTGAATCCTCATGTAATAATAAATTGTCCCATGCAAAATACAATATTGTATAATATGTTTTCTTTTTTTTATAGTTAATGATAAAGTATTTCACACTACTGTGTAAAGTATTACAATTCAAACAACAGTTACATATTCTAATATATGGTCCTTCCTGATTTCATAGAAGTGCTTATGCATGTTAATTCAATCATGTATCTTGAAGTTCAATTTATTGAGTGATTATTAACAATATTCAAACATCCTTCCCGGATTTAAAACAACTTTTATTATAAGTCATTGAGTATATACAGAGGTAAACCAATGTCCAACGGAACCACATCACAAGATAATTTAAACCATTAGTGATTGACATGACTGAACTCAGTTACATGATTTCCCAAGAAGACAACTTACCTTGATTTTGAATTTGAAATCATTATCATTTCATGTTTGTGAAAACACACTTTTACAACATTGATTGATTTGGAATTTTGCTTGTTTTAAAACCTCCAATAACATTGACGCATCAAAGAATTAATATATATAAAATGAAATGCATATTTTATAACGACCTTTGGACGGTAGCTCTGTTAACAGAGAAACAGCAAAGATTCCTTTAAAAGAACATTCGTAATTAGTAGAAAGTAAAGTTTTCTTGATTATTTGTCATAACGCTTTAGTGTGTGTCAAATTTTGGGACTTTGCCATCCATGTTTTATTTCAGAATGTTTAAGCAATGTATACAAAACGAAAACTATTTATCCTCTTACAATAAAAAATCTCATCTCATAGATAATATATACAGTATTGGATTTATAAAAGAACCTTGAATCTAACAAATGTGCAGTTTGAATGTAATTGAATGTATACTCTGTTTAAAATCTACTACTGTTCGATAATTTAATGTGTGATTACTTTTTAAAGTCTTACAAGTCTGAAAATGAACTGAATAATTTAGCATTGTGGGCTTTCTGTGATTTTTGGTCAATTTTAATAACATTCTGGCGATTAGTGTCATTTTTTCATTTATTGTTATCATCCCTTAAACTTGATAAATGATTTTGAGGTCCACTGAATAAACTATAACTGGCTAAATCGAAGAAGCACATGTACATATTAGTAACACTAAATCAAGGCAGGTAATTCATGATTTAATTACTCACAGGAGGGTAGTGAATAGTGACATCTTTCAATATGAGCACATGTGCACAAATGTTTTTGCCTAAAAACGATTGTTTTAGTGCGCCTTCCGTATTGTCAAGTCTGTGATTAGCGTACTTGCCTCTCACCCCAAAGACCTGGTGGCGACACCAAAAATTAGTGACCTGGATCTCATTCTGTGTTGTGTCCCTGGGCAAGGCACTTTATCCACATTGCACTCAGTCAACCCGGAAATAACGGATGTATGAAGATTCACGATGCAGTATTTAATGTGAAATTAATAGACAAAGGCAAAAAACATGTTGTGATTTAAGCTAAATGCAATAAGAAGTCAATGACCCTAGCCACGATACAGATATTAAAACTGAATCATGATACATAGATCAACAGATCAGGCCTCTCAATTCTCGATGTATCGATACATCACCACAACTAAAAGTATTTGCTGATTTTGTTGTAAAAACATATTACTTTTGATCAAGTATCTTGATTTTTAACAGTAAATAAACAAGTATATACCATATGTATGACGATGGAGAGAATGTAATGCGATATGCACATGAAAGTGTCAAGATTCCCAATACTGCAATGTAACAGACATAACAGATATTGTAGATAGCTCAGTATTTAAGAACGATACGATAAGATACATATGTCAAAATTCACTGTGATGTTTTTTTCTATTTTGAAAGAACCTATTAATTTTGACAAACGCCTTGCAAGTAAGGTTGACTATATTCAAAAGGTTCGGAGTTCAATGTTAATGTGCATATCTGAATATTATTAAGAATATTACAAGAATCTATGTTATTTTGGTTGTCTGATTATATATTGAACAATGCCTTATGATCTTTTGTTGATGATTTTGTTTTCGATTTGACTTTTCAAACAGTTATCATAATCACTTAAAACAAAAAGTAAATTGACAATATTCAAAGCTCTCCATTTCAATGTTTATTGTCATATCGAATTTTTAGCTCATCAGGCCTGAAAGGCCAGATGGGCTTATGCCATGGCCCGTCGTCCTGTTGTCCGTCGTCCTGTTGTCCGTCATCAACCGTCGTCGGACCGTTGTCCGTAAACTTTTGACATTTTCGACTTCTCCTCATAAACCATATACACTTGAGAGCTAAAAATTGTGTGTACAGGTACCTTGGCATGTGGGGATTCTGATTTGTAACTTTGGTGACCCTGTGACCCCAATTTAGGGCCACAAGGGCCACACCCTTAAAACTTATTTTTTTCTTCTTCTCCAGAAGCAGAAGCCTGAGAGAGCTGAAATTTAATGTACAGGCACCTTGGCATACGGGGATTCTAATTTGTAACTTTTGTGACCCGGTGACCCCAATTAAGGGCCACAGGGGCCACGCCCTTAAAACCTATGTTCGTCTTCTTCTCCAGGACCAATGATTCTATACTAGAGAGCTGAAATTGTGTGTACAGGTACCTTGGCATGTGGGGATTCTGATTTGTAACTTTGGTGACCCTGTGACCCCAATTAAGGGCCACATGGGCCACACCCTTAAAACTTATTTTTATCTTTTTCTCCAGAAGCATAAGGCCTAGAAAGCTAAAACTTTGTGTTCAGACTCATTGACTAGTGAGGATTATAAATTGTAGCTTTGGTGGCCCTGTGGCCTCTAATAAGGGCCTAAGGGACCATACCCTAAAAACTTATTTTCATCTTCTTCTCCAGAAGCAGAAGGCCTAGAAAGCTTAAAGTTTGTGTACAAACTCCTTATCTAGTGAGGATTATAAATTGTAGCTTTGGTTGCCCCATGGCCCCTACAAAGGGGGCACCACATTGGCCACATCCTATAGCGAAATCAAATGTGAAGCCTGATGAGCTACAGAGCTCATGGATCTATTTTATTGCGATTCTTCCTGGTTTCCATATTCTTATAGCGTCTTAATGCTCTGTTGTGTTGTTGATGAGTTACGATTTGTCAAACATACACATATCATATGCATTCAAAAACAAGTAGAGTTGACTTATTGTGAAGTTTCCAAGATGCTATTTTCATTTCGCTTTGTAATTCTGTATTGAACAATGATAAATATCTGTCGTTGCTGATGTGGTTTTTTTTCTTTCCAAAAATACCTTGGAATAACCCGGTTTCCAAAAAGCAAAGTAGTGACTGGTCCCAAGTGATTTTATTCTTTGATCTTAAGGACCTTTCCAATGTTTAACTCTCATGCAAAAATTATCAAATTCTTCGGTAAGGTTTTTGAGTTATCTGCCTTTAAATATTGCAAAATTTGCAAAATTGCTGTTAACTGTTATGAGTATGTGATTTTTCACTTGTTCAACATTGTATAACATTATTGTATTGTTCACATTTCACATTTTAACTTGTTTTAACTAGTTTTTTCTTGTATCATTGCAGGTCAATCATATATTCCCAAACCAGGATATCTGAGAACGACTGCAGTCAAGTTTGCAGAAATATCACTCGCCACTGAGTTTGTTCATCTAGACTGTCACGTGACTCAGAGTTACAGCACCTCCTAGTGAATTTTCAGATCAGGTACATCAAGTTTGTTTTTTATTCCTTTTTTAGCTCACCTTTACAAAGTAAATGTGAGCTTATGTCATGGCGCTTCGTCCGTCGTCCGTCTGGCCGTCCGTCAGTCTGTCCGTCCGTCCGTCCGTCCGTAAACTTTCACGAAAAAGACTACTCCTCCTAAACGAATTCAGATATCATTCTGAAATTGTAGTATGTTATACCCATGGTGATTCCTCACAGAAAGGTAGACGTTTCAGTTTTGAGAATCCAAGATGGCCGCCATGGCAGCCATATTGAATTTTCAATTAGATTTCATGAAAAAGACTACTCCTTCTAAACGAATACAGATATCATTCTGAAATTGTAGTATGTTATACCCATAGTGATTCCTCACAGAAAGGTAGACGTTTCAGTTTTGAGAATCCAAGATGGCCGCCATGACAGTCATATTGAATTTTCAATTAGATTTCATGAAAAAGACTACTCCTTCTAAACGAATACAGATATCATTCTGAAATTGTATTATGTTATACTCATGGTGATTCCTCACAGAAAGGTAGACGTTTCAGTTTTAAGAATCCAAGATGGCCGCCATGACAGCCATATTGAATTTTCAATTAGATTTCATGAAAAAGACTACTCCTTCTAAACGAATACAGATATCATTCTGAAATTATAGTATGTTATACCTATGGTGATTCCGCACAGAAAGGTAGACGTTTAAGTTTTGAGAATCCAATATGGCCGCCATGGCAGCCATATTGAATTTTCAATTAGATTTCATGACAAAGACTATTTCTCCTAAACCAATCTAGATATCATTTTTATATTGTATGTTATACCTATAGTGATTCCGCACAGAAAGGTAGACGCTTCAGTTTTGAGAATCCAAGATGGCCGCAATAGCAGCCATATTGACTTTTCAGCTGCAGATGACATATCATCATTATCAAATTTTAAGCTTTCATCAAGTGATCACTGGCACCATATGAATTCTCTAATTTGAACTTACTAATCATAATATTATCTTAAATATGGAATATTTAAGATTGGCGTGCAAGTTGTTCTATATTTTTAAGTGTTTCTAAAAAAAATTAAGATGAAAGACAAACATAATTGATTAATTTGTTTAAAATCTTTATGGCAACTAGCTGCAAAAACCAAATCACATTAAACATGTTAAATTTTAAACAATGGTATCTCCCTTATATTTCTTTAAATACCACACATAAGGGGTCAACCAGAGTTCAGATATTCCACTATGCTGTCTAATACACATCCCAAGGCAGGCTGCTAGCATCACAGTGTCAGCTGCTTGTCTGTTGCAAAATCAACCTGACCCAATTGATATGGTAGAGCATTATGCTATATGGCCATGGCCATGGCAAATGTGTATGCAATAAAAGTTATGGACTTGTATTCTCATGACAGTGATATATGTTCTTTCTAAGAATAACAACAAATAATAACAGCTCTCTCTCTCTCTCTCATGATAAGTTGATGTGAAATATATATGCAGATGAAAATCGAAAAGAGTTTAGTAAGAAAAGTAAGGAAATTTGATTTGTCATATCTCTCTGTTGATTTGACAATGCAAAAATGTTTACCATTATAGTACTGTATGAGTGTTAAATAAATTGATACTTTAATGAAAGACATCTCATGGTCACTTGACATGTAAAAATTATGTGAACAAAATAAACGTGTCTTATGCATTGCTGTGTTTATGACTTTCCTCTCAATCAGTCATTCATTTTCCTTGAAAAATCTGTACTCTTGGGATTCTCAATATCCCATACAGCATAACCATCAGTGAAATAATCTTGAAATCATATTAATGATTCACTACAAAACAAATGTAAGTGGCCACCATCCTGTAAGTAATGAATGACATTTAAATGGATACACCTAAACCAATCAAGATATCATAATGAAATTAATACGGAAGCCCACATAAAAGTAGCATTTTGAAGATTCAAAAGTACAAGATGGTCACCAATTCAGCCATAGATATACAAAAAAGTTATACAAAAACCTACTGCTTGTTTACTTATCATGATTATATCATTCGTGTATTAATGTTTGTTCAAGCTCTAGTCGTTTCCAAAAGAAGACTAGTATTTTAAAAGATAAAAAAATCATGATGGCAGCCATAATCAATTATATAAAAGATGGTTACATGTATAATTAAACCATTTTACCACATCATTCATTATAAGGTGAGCTTCTGTACCCTCGTATAGACACCTACTTCTCCACGGCCACTCCTCTCAAAACCATCATTAGGGCTAACGGTAGAAAACATGCAACAAAACAACAGCAGCCTAAAGGAGTGGTCTACAACATCAGCTGTGACTGCGGCAGCAACTACATCGGAGAAACATCAAGGCCACTCAACATTCGCATCAAAGAACACAAGACATCCACCATCAAAGCAGACGCAAAATCAGCTATTTTAGAACACATCACCAACTTCCCACAACACAACATCAACTGGGACACTGTCAAAACAATCACGACCAACAAACATGATTACACTCAACGTCGTTTAGCCGAAGCTTTACAAATTTCCCGTTTCCGGCCATCTATGAAAAGAGATCAAGGCTATTTTATCCATTTACAACCATTTAATCCGCCCATAATTAATCCAATCAACTCAACTGGCTTCGCTAATCTGCCTAATTAACTCACTCACAAACTGGTATCCCACTCATCCTATGTTTTCTTAAACTTCATGTAAATTAACTTTTGATGTATTGTTACCTTATCCTGTTGTTACTGTTATTGTTTTCTCATTATCATACCAAACTGTATAAATTTGCTGTATTCCTCAATTTTCACCATATGCTTGATAACGGTATAAGAATCTATACCGAAACGTCGCCACCATCCAATAAAGAAGTTGTTCATCCATAGAATTACTCTTGTCTTCCTTATACCATCAACTTCTAGACTGCCACTCAAACAGCTCATGTAGATAACAGTTGGTTTCCACTCCAGGGGCATGAAGGTCCAAGTAGTAAGTCAGCCCTGGGGGTGGTCCTGAGATGTGTAAGGTCTGAGGTTCAAATCCTAATCTGCTGTTGAAATATTCTGCCAAGAGCTTTATACTAAATTGTAAGTGTTTGTTTGTTGTTTATTGTTTTACATTCTCTAGACAGTTTATGACATGTCTGAGTTACCGGAGGATTAAATGAGTGTTGTCAATTAAGTTTCTTAAGTGGATTATCTATAATTCTTTTTTTTATATTTTTTTATTTTTTTTTTCTTTTAATCCAGTTTATTAGTACAAATTAATAGACAACACTTCAACACCTATTTTATATTATCTATAATTAGCCCAAGGCTCTACCTACTAAAATCACTGTCAGTGTCAACACTTTAACAAAGGATTTAGAACTAGGGGTAGCCAAGTCTACCTTTTATATGAAGATTATCTCTGGCATTTTGTAGCATGAGGTGAATGTGAATATGGGTAAAGTTGACTTATTTCTAAAATATTTGAAATAATGACATTGTATGTTATTAATGATATTTACTTGTATGTTTTGAATTGTTACTGTAACTTTGATATTTTTGTCATGGTAATGATATATTTTCTTAAATTCTATGATATAAGTTTCATGTAATTTGGGCAATATCAAGCCCATGATATCTTCCCCTCGCTTGTGAAGTTTGGACTCCAAACTTAGGAAAGGTTATAATATTGGGTAAAAGATATGATGCATATGCTTCCATGACAGTTCCCTGTAATAATGATAGAATTAAAAGTTCACATTTGACAATTATAAAGTAAAGGTCCATATGGTATGAATGGTAATAAATGTTATGATAGTTATGGTAGTCAATTTTGAAAATTAAAGTTACATTTGATGATGATTATTGTCCATTTGATGTTGATTCACACTGAAGAATTGGTTCTTCAGTTTGGCTTGATTTGATTCTTCATCCTATGTGCACTGAATCTTCACTGTAGTTTCCTTGGCGAAGAACATCGGAGGTAGATCATCCTGTTGTAGGGACCTGGCCTTCTGGTTAGATCTGTACATCCCGATGTTCTGTCCACTGGAAACCTTTCACAGCATGTCTTGTTGGTTCAGGCAGCAGGATATGAAATCAAAAAGAGAAATTCTGGGCAGTAATTGTTTGATTATGATAGTGTTTAGTATAGGGTTTAATGATCTAACTGAAAAAGCTGCATAATATCTTTTGGTATGATCTGTAAGGTAAAAGGTACATTAGTAATATTGATATTGGTAAAAATAAAGGGGTATTTGTTGAATTAGTACTATGTATATGTGTATCTAAACATACATTGCAAAGGTATGGTGGATTTTAAATACTGTACAGCCTGAAAAGATAATTTTTAGTTTGTCAAAACATAAGTGTGACAATAACCTGTCGCATCAGTTAAAAGATGTGTATAATACATTCACTATCTTAGATAGTGTAGGTGCTGAATATCTTATATCAATCCAGTCATGATAAGGTAATGGTTTTGGTAGAGTTATAAATGCATGCAAGTATACATATAAGGAAACATATAAGTGTAAATACATTACTATCTTGGATAGTATGAGTGTTCATATACCGGTAGGTGCTAAGGAATGCTAAATATGTTCATTATATACAAATAATGGTATATGGTGCAGTAAATGCTACCAAGGTACATATTTACATAACAGACGTATGTGTATATTACAAGTGCTATCTTTGATAGCAATAGTGCTAATTGATCTCTAGGCTACTTAATAGCTTGAATGTACTCACACGTTATGTGATGTACATGACACATTTATAATATAAATTCATAATAGGCATGAGTGATGATTTTGATAAGCTGAAATGCAAATTCACACATTATGCGTCATACATAACTAACTCATTCATAATGTTGCGAGAATAATAGATAATTGTATACAAATATACATAAACATATTTTTGTGCATATTTCATGTGCTATCTTGGATAGCAGAGTGTTAATAGGTATCTAGGCTATTTGATAGCTGGAATGTATTCACACGTAATGTGATGTACATGACACATTTGTAACATAAATGCATAATAAACTTGAGTGATGACATGGAAGAGCTGAAATGCACATCCGCACATCATGCGTCACACATAACTAACTCATTCGTAATGTTGTAAGAATAATAAAACTTGTATGGTAAAATTGATAAGTAGAAATGCACATCCGCACATTATGCGTCATACATAACTAACTCAATCGAAATATGGAAGAATAATAATAAGACTTGTATGGTAATATTGATAAGCTGAAATGCACACCAGCACATTATGCGTCATACATAACTAACTCATTGTAAAAATAATAACACTTGATAATTTTAGCAAATTGACATAAACATATATTTGTGTATATTACATGTGCTATCTTGGATAGCAGTAGTGCTAAATCATATTGGTGCTATTTGATAGCAGAGACATAAATATGATAATATATTTGCTGGGATAGTGGAATATGGAATAGCTGAAATGTGCTTCCGCACATTATGCGTCATACATAACATAACGTATTCGTAATGTTGAATTGGTAAAATGCGTTTTTGGAAATGTACCCACACATTATGCGAATACAAATCGTGATAGCATTTGTAGATGAGATATAAAAAATAAAAATAAATAAAGTAAAGAAATGTGATTTCTAAATCAGGTGTAATGTTAGGAATGTTAAAGCGGGACTACGTCGAGGATAAAAATGTGTCTCATACTTATCGACTGAGGCTTCGTTAGCTCGTTAGCAAGTCGGCTAGCTCAGCTCAGCGCAGCGCTAATGAAAACCAACGCGGTAAGGAGCTTAGAGCTCGTCATCGCAAGGGGCTTGATAGGGTTAATTGTCGTCGATTGATTGAATCAGCTCTTAGACAATGAGTTGCTTTTATAACTAAACACTTCAGTGTGTAATCTTTTATGAGTACACAGGAGATTATTCAATCAAGATTGAGTCATCTCAATAACTTTGACAGTGATCATGAGTTTAATTTCGAAATACTTAAAAGCGTCAAAGGTGTACAATTATGAACCCGTTTTTGAATTTTCGCAAAACTCTTGAGAAATTGGGAGGGGGTCAGACTCGGCAAAAATGCGTGGTATTCGGGAAACGGTCACGAGAAGAGACGCTTCAAAATCAACATTTATGAACAGTTGCAAAGGTGCATGTGTCAGTGCAGGTACAGTACATAATTCAAAAAGAATTCGCCGCTTTACGATATTTCCATTGACTATTAGTTATTATAGTGTAGTCTAAATAGTTTTAATTGCTATCGTAAACTAGTATAAAACGCATTTATGAAGAATAATTTGGGCTACAATATCATAATTTAACTTAAATTTCCATTGGTTACCTAGGGAACGACGGGAACAAATATACATAAAATTTACATTTTATGCGCATTATGATGTAAATCTAATGGCATTTATTTAATCTTAGTCAAATACATTTATTTGAATAATGTACTTCAAGCTGAGATAATTTCAACCTAAAATGTTTTACAACGATCCTACTTTTTATTTGGCAGGGAAGAAAACTGTCATGGATATTTTTATTCAAATTTTTTTGCTGTATTAGAAACATACTTATCATGTCAAAACAAAATTTCTACACATTTTTTTAAGAATTATCAAATGAACACACATTATTGAAATGTGTATTTTGAAAGGTTCTTTATATTGTGTAATCATTTACTATTTAAAGGCAAATGCAATTCATATACACTGATTGTGAAAAGAATGGACGTCTGGAAAAAAATTGTAAAATGATTCCTATAACTATACATGCTACATGTTAGCTGCTGTTATGTTCAGATATCATAATCGAGCCTGTATTCTCTCGGACAAATTGCTTCAACAGATACGATCCGACCTGTGCCGTCGGATGTACACACATTATTCGGTGCACATAACATATTTTAACATTTTATTGTAACAATAATTATTATTCTGTGATTGTGTTCACACAAACCGGGGGGGGGGGGGGGGGGAGGGGGCGGGAGCAACCTGGATATATGGCCACGGCTTTAGGTCGGTAAACATTAGTAATGTAGTGATGAGCTGAACTGAATATAACACCCTACAGTAAATACCGAGATAATAATGTAATGGAACATTTACACTTTACATCATGTTGGTAACCAAAATGGAGGAATTCCGCCTCGTTTATGTTATCTTGAGCTATAAGTTGACAACCAAACCCACAGAAAAACATTTCTTTCCTCCTATTATTTTCTAATTCTTCTGTATTATAATCAACTAGTTTTCCGAAAGTATTACTTTTTCATCTTATAAATACAAATGCTGGGGCGACCACAAGTTTGACCGATTTGGAATCCAGTCACATGTCTTTCGCTGATAGAACTCGATCTTCAGCAGGAAGACGGGGGTGGGGGGGGGGGGGGGGGGGGGTGATTTATTTACGGTTTAAAATTATGGTGGTCAATGACACCGACATATATCTTTTGTTTATTCCTGCTCGTCAACTGCAGCCAGGGAGGTGGAACGAGATTGCAGTGATTGTTTGAACCAGACCTTGTAAGTACTATAAACATAATTGATGTTACGTTATGTTAATTGATATGACCGATCATTTCCTGTTCTGAGGACAGCTGTGCTTTATTGTGGCTGACTGATTAATTATAACCTATTAGATAACACATGATATTTAGAACTGCCGGTCTTTGCATGCATGAGAGGACTTCTAGACTGATAAAGGAATTCAGCACCGGATAGCCTAATATATTGTGTATTTCAAAGCTCCAAATAAGCTTTTGCCTATGTAGGTATATTACCCGAATTTTGAGTGATCTTTTTATAGCAAGGCCACCAATTATCTAAACATAATAGCTGACGAAAAAAACTTTACTTTCGCTCTGATTGACCAAGAAACAGCAGAACATTCGAGGTTTCAAACACGATAAAAACAAGGGGGTGTTTTATTCACTAAGATCCCCTGTCACATATAAAAATTAATCTTAAAAAGCATACGAAAATGACTGATGGAGTTCAGGATGGGAAAGTTTGTTTTTGTTCTTGAATCACCGTTAGCAAAATTAATAAATTATGATTATCATTTGTCTACTAATAGCCTAGCTTTGTAAATCTAGAAAGGCAAGTTTTACAAACATTCTAGAGTCATTATTCTGAAAACAAAGACGAAAATCCTAGGCTAGACGGTAACAGTAAAGTTTTGATCATCAAGTAGCCTTCAAACTCCCCACACAACTGGCAACCAATAGGTCAGTGTTTCATTCGAGTGGCAAATTTCCGTTTTTAATTTTGTATCAGTGTCTTCAAAATTGAGATCTTCTCGTAGCCATTTCTATTGGTGTAATTGGAAGGATACGCAAACTGATTGAGTTGTATTGGGTAAATATGCACTGTTATTTGTGAGTAGCGTAAACAGCAATATTTAGTGCTTTTCTATAGGACGCAGACACTTATTTTTCTTGCGTAGTTTGACTTTTCCTTTGCGTATAATTCGCAAAAACGCAGCTTATATGGAGCTCTGCAGTATTTATTATGTTCGAAATGAATCCATTGTTAATTTTCTTTTCCATCATTTTGCTAATAAATGACAAGTTACTTAAAACATCTAAATTGTTCAAATATTTGAGTATCGGGAAGATGTATGGCAAATATTGAAATGTTAGTAAATTGCTAATAGCCTTATTTTGATCTTGGTCGTAAAGCGATGTATGCATTGCATTGTCAATTTGGCATCAGGACAAGTCCCTTTTCATTATGCACTCAAATGAATTCTTTCATATTTACGGCCACCATTGGGAGTCAGTTGACATTGCTGCTACAGAATGACGACCCTCTCATATTATCAACAAATCTCGACTCGCTCGGGGGAAATCCCCCGCTGAGAAGCGAAGCCTACACCCTTCTCAGCTCACCGTCTCAGCAGCGAAGCTCGTTAGCAGGCAGGCTAACCCGAGTGGTCTTATACACGAGTACAGCCCTAGCCGCAGACCCTCTTTAATGTTAGTGTGCATTGTTAGAGTGCAACTTCCATTCATTCAGACATTCACTCATGGATTAGTTTTACCATCTTGGTATTGGGTGATCAGTCCAATCCTCAAGATTTTTGTGTAAAAATAAACAAGCAGGTGATCAAACTGTTGTTTGTGTTCACAAATGGTAATATAGAAATCAAAACAACTGGCAAATGAATTGATTTATTGTGGAACAGTAAGCAGTTCATACCTTTTTGTAAGGAGAACTTGTATTTTCTGCAAGAAAATATTTACTTGCTTTACATCAACATAACTTATAAGAGAGTATTGATAAGGTCGTGTTTCATGTACTAGTATTTCACGGTATTCAATGCTTTCGTCATCAAACGGATTGAATCTGGATGCAAATATTGGTAGGCTGTCTCCCCATGTTTGGTTAAGCAGATCTTTTCTCAATTTGGAAAGTTCACTCCAGTATTCATTGAGATAAATCTGTACGAGGCGTGGATGGACACTCTCAAGGTACAGAACATGCTCATCGTCTGGACAAGGGCCGTCAAATGGAACTGTCACATAGCAGTCGCCATTGACAAGTTCAATTCCAATTACCTCTTTTACGTCCATTTCAACATATCTCAAATGCTTTGGAAAGATTGGCATTGGTGGAACTGCTTGTACAATGCATGGTGTTTCAATCTGCTGACACATGTTTGGTGCCTCTTCACATTTTGTTCTTGTTCTGTTGTTTTCTTTTAAAAAAACTTGTGTCGCTTTAGAGGTCGTTTTCTTCGCCTTCCTGACATGCTTCGCTTTGAATGGAAGTCTCTCTTTAGGGCATCTGGGATACTATATTCCCAAGTTTTTCCTTTTTCAGTGTCCTTCCATTGTATTCGATAGTAAATTTTCTTGTTGGCTCTCTTTGAAGAAAGAATTGAGTCAATTTCATTTGTAGATATTTGTTGAGTCTTTTCAGTTTGTTTTCACTCAGCCTCATTATTTAGTTGTTGGGTCTTTTCTTGTGTTTCCTGGTTTTTGTTCTTGGGTTTAGCTTTAGATTTTGATTATTAGTTTTGTCCTTGTTTTTGGTTTTACTTGTTGTGACTTTGTTTCTTGAGTTCCTGTATTTTTCATGTTTGATTGAGCTTTATTCGTTTTATCCTTTTTGTTTTTCTTGTATTTGCTTTTACTTGAACTTGAGTCATTTGGGTTTTGTTGATGTTCTTGTGATTTTGTTTGAATTGTTGTGCAGCAATGGTTCTGGTGGATTTTGTGGACGATCAGCTGGGTCGAAATATGGTTTGAGGCGATTGGCATGGACAAGAGGTTTGTGGATCTTGTTGTCTGAACTTCTTCTCAGTTTGTACGTATAATTTGGGCCTAAATTAACAATGTAGTAGCTTCCATACCATTTCTTGGTAAGCTTACTCGACAGTCCTTTTTCAACTTTTTGACAGTAAAGCCAAACTCTTTGTCCTGGGATGAATTCTGGTTCTTTGGCTTTTCTGTTGTACTGCTCCGAGTAAACTTCTTTTGCTCTGGCATTGTTCTCAGCTGCTACTTGTCTTGTGATTTCAAGTTCCTCCAGTAAATTTGAAAGATAACTTCTTGCCTAAATTTTCTTTTGGAATGAGGGTGACATCTTGAGGTGCTCTCATTTCACGGCCAAAAAGTGAAATAAATGGTGATATCTGCATTAATGAATTTGGAGCCATTCTGTATGCCATCATGATGCCAGGAAGAAGTTTGTCCCAGTCATTTTGTGACTTGTTGCAGTAGGCTCGGAGAGATTGGTTGATGTAGGAATTCATTCGTTCAACACAGCTGTTTGTTTGAGGGTGGTATAGACTGGTGTGGGTCATTTTTACTTCAAATAGTTCACAAATTGCTTTTATTAATTTTGACATGAAGTTCTGTCCTCGATCCGAAATTAATGTCCTTGGTGCGCAATACCTGCAGAAAATGTCCCGGACCATGACATTGGCTACTTCTTTGGCTTCTTGGGTTCGGATGGGGAAGGCTTCACACCATCTTGATGCTGCATCTGTGATGACCAGGATATACTTGTATTTTTCTGGTGTTGTTGGTAATGGACCAAGAATGTCTATGTGCCACCTTGTGCAGATTTCCTCTACAGGCATGGGACATAATGGTGTCTTCTTAGCATGGTAGTGCCTCTTGAATTGTTGGCAAACTTCACATGATTGAACATATGTGGAGATTTCTTGGTACATTCCCGGCCAGAAGTATTTTGGTCTGATGGTGTTGTGCATCCTTTCTTTTCCATTGTGAGAACCTCCTAGTTGAGCGTCATGGTAGCCTTGTAGCACTTGATTCCTGAGTGTTTTGGGTACAGCAAGTTGTTTGATGAATTTGTCTGTGTGGCCCTTTTGTCTTTGTGGAACAAAGCGGTAGAGTATGCCGTTGTCAATTTCATATCTATCTGCTTCCACTAGCACTTTGTGTCGTTCCTTCTCATCGTCTGGAAGGATGTTTTCTTCTTTGTAGTCAAAAACCTGCATGAAATCTGGACATACTCTCTGTAAATGATGTAGATTTGGATGAGCTTGGATGGTTACTTCCAAGATTTCGTCCTTTGGAATGTCAGTATTTACTGAGTAAATTGAAGCGACAACTTCTTCTGGCATTGTGCAATAATCCACTTCATATTCAAAAGTAACCGAAAAAGCCATTGCGTTTTGTACGGTAGTAAACGCATTTATTTAAGCAGGTTCCGAAATGGTCACGGACGATCGCGGCGGTTTGATTGAGTGACGTGAGTGAAAAGACGGAGTGGTTGACAGAGTAGTGGACGTAAAAATTGTCCTTTCTGTGTCTTCTTCTGTTTGACTGTTGCAGTTGATGTTCTCTTCATAAACTCTTCTTGAAAGAGCATCAGCATTGCCATTACATTTGCCACTGCGGTGTAAGATGTCAAAGTTGTATGTTGATAACTCTGGAGACCAACGTCCTAATCTTCCTGTGGCATTTTTAATTGATTTCAGCCATTTAAGTGCAATATGGTCTGTGTACACTATGAATTTGGAGTTTGTAAGATATGGCCTAAGCCTAAGTCTTTCTCAGTGATGCTCCAATTCTTCTCACTGCCATGTAGAGCTCTTCCACCAAAGGCAACAGGATGTTCTTTATCGTCTTGGTCTTTCTGACTTAAGACGAAACCAATGCTCATATCACTGTCATCTGTTGAGAGTATGAATTCTTTTTCAAAATTTGGATAAGACAAAACTGGTGTGGTGCACATGGCTTCTTTGAGGGTGTCGATTGCTTTATCACACTCAAGTGACCACTGGAATTTTGGTTTCTTGTCTGAAATGGTTTCTGAATGTTTCTTAAGAAGAGCATTTAAAGGGATATGCCGTCCCTAGTAAATGTGATGCATCACATTTATTAATCAGTGGCCCGCTACCGTGCGCTGAGTCTCTCCAAAGCTCCGCAGCAGTGTTGATTATTCATCGCTGTACGGAGCTTGACTGGGACAGTGAACCGGTTTACAGTCTCTTCGATTTCTCTGAGTTGTTTGTATAAACAAATCGTTAAACCGCTATAATGCGGATTAATTTATTATGATAGATTGAGTTATCTCACTGTGACAGTGAGTTGTTTTGGTAACAAATTAATGCATCTAGAAATCCTGAATGGAATAGCTTTTGCAAATGTCATAACATTATTACTTTTTTTTTTTTTTTTTTTTTACAACACATTTGTTTTGTATTGGATTACTGGTTTCAATTGGAAATTTCTAATTAATTTCAATTACTAAAAAATAAAACAAATAAAATAAAAAAGTGTTGTCTTTGAAATGTCCGCCCTTACAAAATATTATAGTTAGCCACAATGGTGCAGCAACATTGCGGCGTATTGTTTTCTAGGAGCGAAACATTCACTAACAAGCGAAACGGTTGTGAAACGCAAGTGCTCGTTTAGATAAACATATGCAGCAATGTGACAATTATTAATTAGATGGAAAAAAAGTGAAAACATTGCCGCAAAGTTTTCACTTTTATGCATTGATAAAGAAAGACAAAGACAATTGTATGCAATTCATTGCATTTATTGGGGTTGGTGTAATTAGCCGATTCATATAATCATAACCATTCATCATCATAACATTGTAATAGTTGTATAACATTCGATGTTCAAGGATATGTACCTGGATCATCATAACAATACAATATTCAATAAGCAGTTTCAGCTTAACACACAGGTACAGCATAACACATCCCTTAAGAATTACTATTCATCACTGTCAATGACTCGATCAGATCATAACTGAGTTAGTTAATGACATGCCCATGTAGTACATGCATGCCATTTCACAATTAATACACGCTTGATTTATCCCAGTTGCACTAAAATGTATATGGCCTTCTTATTCATAATATAAAATATGTAATGATAATATGTTATCAGACTAGAAGCGACTGACTATAATGCTAATGAAAGGACTAATCAAACCATGTTCTAAGAACAATTAATAAGACCTATTTGAAATTTCATTCTATTGAGGTTGTTTTTCATGTCATAACAAACTAAGTAAGTCTTGTGAGGAGAAGCTGTGAAGTCAAATCTCAATATTCAAATTATTCATAAAGGCATTGTTATTACAGATTTAAGATGAATTGAATCTCTTGCTGTTGGGCTCTCTAAGTAAACATCACGATATCACACATTCATCCAACACATAATTTGGATATTCCTCTGTTGATCATTTGAAATAAGGTTTAAAAAAATTATTTTGGATTATCACTTTTAATAAATGTTATTATCCCCCTACATAAAAGATGTATGATATTGTAGTAAATAATATCTCACCTGAGGAATATCTTCAGCCGGGAAAAATTAAATAAAAAACTCTAGATCTATTTTATTTTCTATTTCTCTACTTTACTTTATTTTACCTACACATATAAGCAATTTCACATACTCTGAACATAGAACAACATTGATGATCACTTAAGATTATAATTTAAAGAATAACTTGTGACAAAGGCTGCCAAAGAAATGGCCATTCAATCTTGAAATATCTAGCTTACATCTGGTGTGAGTGTTCTAATGTTAATGGTCTTATATCCATCACTTAAAATACTTTGTAACTCTTGCTCAAAGGAAGTTCATGATATAAAGAATGCAAATTGTAAATAAAAGGTATTATAGAAATGACCATTCAAGCTTGGAATATCTAGCGTATGTCTGCCATGAGTTGTCGAATCGTTAATAATATTTACACATGCGCACTTTTTACATACATGTACACTTGAACTCAACACCATGTAGTATTTTCTTAATCAAAGTCCTTTTTTCAATAAAGATATTTTCTTCATCAAAGTCACTGTTTCATTTTTTAACAAGATTTTCTCTCTCAATGTGTTTGCCCTCATTAAGGTCATTTTCTTTATCTGAATTAATTTTTTCCAAATTTAAGTCATTTTTCCAAAGATTTTCCCCAAATTAAGTAATTTTCTTAATCAAAGTTGTTTTTTTTTCGGAAAGAGAATTTTTTTCATTTTATTCATCAAAATTAGTTTCTCCAGTTTCTCTTTTAACTCTTTACTGCTTGTAATATTGCCATGCCTCAACCCTTTTCCTGCTTGCCTGACAAGCACCTGCTCTGCCCCTTACTGCTCGCAAACATTTCAAAAAATAAAAAAATTAAAATTCAATTAATTCAACTGTTTAAGAAATTGTCATGCCCTTGAATGACCCTTTTGTCAATTCAGAGGTATTTTTTTTCATTTTTGATATTCAAATTGCTCATTATTATTCATTAATTAAAAGGTACAATACCGCAAAGCGAAAAACAAACATCACCCATAAAATAGAATAAACCATAGGTAATATATTGATAATGATTTTATTTAATCTTATACTGTTCTCTGACTATGAAAGAAGAATCTTCAACAGCTAGTTTAACCATGGATCGCCTTTATTGTACCAGGGTACGATCATGTGATAGGTAGACATGATGAGGACAATCACTGATGTGGTAAAAACTGTAAAATAATAAAAAAGGTTTGATAAGTATGATGTTTCTGGACATTGAATGAGTAAAATTACACTATTGGCAAAGTTACACTCATTATTACATTTGGCCTAATTAATTTACATAATTGACATATTTTGTGATATCAAAATGCTTTGAAAATAACATACCGGTTCATAAACAGTGATAAATTCACTACAAAATAAAATATGAATGTTACATCCACTAGTTAAGAGCCTCACGAAATTACAGAGAAGCGTGGTTTTAGAAAGTAGCATTATCCCACTCATATAGAGCCTCACGGCTTTACCGATGCACATTTATAAGATATGCATAAAATAGACACGAGAAAATAATATAATTATGTGAATATTATGAGGAATGACTCCTTTATCATATTGAATGTAAACTTACGTTTTGGTGGAGGCATAAATGCATAGAAATGTGTGAAAATGATGAGTTGCGACGTTTCATCATATCCAATTCCATTATTCATATCAACCCCTTACAACAGTCCAAGTTCATTTGAATCTTGATATGGCAATCCTTAGATGCGTTGAATAAGCATAACCAAAAACATATTGGAATAGCCTTTGTCAAATCTTTTATCATAGAATAAAGTATATATGGTCCAACTATCCAGCGTTAACAAATTTGATGTAGCAATCTGGTTTGTGGCATATGTATAATTATACACAAAAACGTAATCTCTCTAGGTAAGTATAACTACTGTTCTACATTCATCAAAAACTATACCATTCACAGGCGAGTTTTTACCTTGAGCAATGTTAACAAAATTCAATTGGAATACATTCTATTACTTTAGTTACATACCCCTCAAACCATAAGACACAGGCACTGTCTTAGCGTGGTTAACAATCAGCAAATCAGTGCAGTTAATGTTACCATAAGACACAGGCACTGTCTTAGCGTCGTTAACAATCAGCAAATCATTGCAGTAAATGTTACCATAAGACACAGGCAATGTCTTAGCATGGTTAACAATCAGAAAATCAGTGCAGTTAATGTTACCATAAGACACAGACACTGTCTTAGCGTCGTTAACAATCAGAAAATCAGTGCAGTTAATTTTACTATAAGACACAGACACTGTCTTAGCGTGGTTAACAATCAGCAAATCAGTGCAGTTAATGTAACCATAATACACGGGCACTGTCTTAGCGTCGTTAACAATCAGCAAATCAGTGCAGTTAATGTAACCATAAGACACAGGCACTGTCTTAGCTTCGTTAACAATCAGCAAATCAGTGCAGTTAATGTTACCATGAGACAAAGGCACTGTCTTAGCGTGGTTAACAATCAGCAAATCAGTGCAGTTAATGTAACCATAAGACACAGGCACTCACAGTCTTAGCGTGGTAAACAATCAGAAAATCAGTGCAGTTAATGTTACCATAAGACACAGGCAATGTCTTAGCGTCGTTAACAATCAGCAAATCAGTGCAGTAATGTTACCATAAGACACAGGCACTGTCTTAGCGTGGTTAACAATCAGCAAATCAGTGCAGTTAATGTTACCATAAGACACAGGCACTGTCTTAGCGTGGTTAACAATCAGCAAATCAGTGCAGTTAATGTTACCATAAGACACAGGCACTGTCTTAGCGTGGTTAACAAACAGCAAATCAGTGCAGTTAATGTTACCATAAGACACAGGCACTGTCTTAGCGTCGTTAACAATCAGCAAATCAGTGCAGTAATGTTACCATAAGACACAGGCACTGTCTTAGCGTGGTTAACAATCAGCAAATCAGTGCAGTTAATGTTACCATAAGACACAGGCACTGTCTTAGCGTCGTTAACAATCAGCAAATCAGTGCAGTTAATGTTACCATAAGACACAGGCACTGTCTTAGCGTGGTTAACAATCAGCAAATCAGTGCAGTTAATGTTACCATAAGACACAGGCACTGTCTTAGCGTGGTTAACAATCAGCAAATCAGTGCAGTTAATGTTACCATAAGACACAGACACTGCCTTAGCCTTGTTAACAATCAGAAAATCAGTGCAGTTAATGTTACCATAAGACACAGGCACTTTCTTAGCGTGGTTAACAATCAGCAAATCAGTGCAGTTAATGTTACCATAAGACACAGGCACTGTCTTAGCGTGGTTAACAATCAGCAAATCAGTGCAGTTAATGTTACCATAAGACACAGGCACTGTCTAAGCGTGGTTAACAAACAGCAAATCAGTGCAGTTAATGTTACCATAAGACACAGACACTGTCTTAGCGTGGTTAACAATCAGAAAATCAGTGCAGTTAATGTAACCATAAGACACAGGCACTCACAGTCTTAGCGTGGTTAACAATCAGAAAATCAGTGCAGTTAATGTTACCATAAGACACAGGCAATGTCTTAGCGTCGTTAACAATCAGCAAATCAGTGCAGTAATGTTACCATAAGACACAGGCACTGTCTTAGCGTGGTTAACAATCAGCAAATCAGTGCAGTTAATGTTACCATAAGACACAGGCAATGTCTTAGCCTTGTTAACAATCAGAAAATCAGTGCAGTTAATGTTACCATAAGACACAGGCACTGTCTTAGCGTGGTTAACAATCAGCAAATCAGTGCAGTTAATGTTACCATAAGACACAGGCACTGTCTAAGCGTGGTTAACAAACAGCAAATCAGTGCAGTAAATGTTACCATAAGACACAGACACTGTCTTAGCGTGGTTAACAATCAGAAAATCAGTGCAGTTAATGTAACCATAAGACACAGGCACTCACAGTCTTAACGTGGTTAACAATCAGAAAATCAGTGCAGTTAATGTTACCATAAGACACAGGCAATGTCTTAGCGTCGTTAACAATCAGCAAATCAGTGCAGTAATGTTACCATAAGACACAGGCACTGTCTAAGCGTGGTTAACAAACAGCAAATCTGTGCAGTTAATGTTACCATAAGACACAGACACTGTCTTAGCGTGGTTAACAATCAGAAAATCAGTGCAGTTAATGTAACCATAAGACACAGGCACTCACAGTCTTAGCGTGGTTAACAATCAGAAAATCAGTGCAGTTAATGTTACCATAAGACACAGGCAATGTCTTAGCGTCGTTAACAATCAGCAAATCAGTGCAGTAATGTTACCATAAGACACAGGCACTGTCTTAGCGTGGTTAACAATCAGCAAATCAGTGCAGTTAATGTTACCATAAGACACAGGCACTGTCTTAGCGTGGTTAACAATCAGCAAATCAGTGCAGTTAATGTTACCATAAGACACAGACACTGTCTTAGCGTGGTTAACAATCAGCAAATCAGTGCAGTTAATGTTACCATAAGACACAGGCACTGTCTTAGCGTGGTTAACAATCAGCAAATCAGTGCAGTTAATGTTACCATAAGACACAGGCAATGTCTTAGCGTCGTTAACAATCAGCAAATCAGTGCAGTAATGTTACCATAAGACACAGGCACTGTCTTAGCGTGGTTAACAATCAGCAAATCAGTGCAGTTAATGTTACCATAAGACACAGGCAATGTCTTAGCCTTGTTAACAATCAGAAAATCAGTGCAGTTAATGTTACCATAAGACACAGGCACTGTCTTAGCGTGGTTAACAATCAGCAAATCAGTGCAGTTAATGTTACCATAAGACACAGGCACTGTCTAAGCGTGGTTAACAAACAGCAAATCAGTGCAGTTTATGTTACCATAAGACACAGGCACTGTCTTAGCGTGGTTAACAATCAGAAAATCAGTGCAGTTAATGTTACCATAAGACACAGGCAATGTCTTAGCGTCGTTAACAATCAGCAAATCAGTGCAGTAATGTTACCATAAGACACAGGCACTGTCTTAGCGTGGTTAACAATCAGCAAATCAGTGCAGTTAATGTTACCATAAGACACAGGCACTGTCTTAGCGTGGTTAACAATCAGCAAATCAGTGCAGTTAATGTTACCATAAGACACAGACACTGTCTTAGCGTGGTTAACAATCAGCAAATCAGTGCAGTTAATGTTACCATAAGACACAGGCACTGTCTTAGCGTGGTTAACAATCAGAAAATCAGTGCAGTTAATGTTACCATAAGACACAGGCAATGTCTTAGCGTCGTTAACAATCAGCAAATCAGTGCAGTAATGTTACCATAAGACACAGGCACTGTCTTAGCGTGGTTAACAATCAGCAAATCAGTGCAGTTAATGTTACCATAAGACACAGGCAATGTCTTAGCCTTGTTAACAATCAGAAAATCAGTGCAGTTAATGTTACCATAAGACACAGGCACTGTCTTAGCGTGGTTAACAATCAGCAAATCAGTGCAGTTAATGTTACCATAAGACACAGGCACTGTCTAAGCGTGGTTAACAAACAGCAAATCAGTGCAGTTAATGTTACCATAAGACACAGACACTGTCTTAGCGTGGTTAACAATCAGAAAATCAGTGCAGTTAATGTAACCATAAGACACAGGCACTCACAGTCTTAACGTGGTTAACAATCAGAAAATCAGTGCAGTTAATGTTACCATAAGACACAGGCAATGTCTTAGCGTCGTTAACAATCAGCAAATCAGTGCAGTAATGTTACCATAAGACACAGGCACTGTCTAAGCGTGGTTAACAAACAGCAAATCAGTGCAGTTAATGTTACCATAAGACACAGACACTGTCTTAGCGTGGTTAACAATCAGAAAATCAGTGCAGTTAATGTAACCATAAGACACAGGCACTCACAGTCTTAGCGTGGTTAACAATCAGAAAATCAGTGCAGTTAATGTTACCATAAGACACAGGCAATGTCTTAGCGTCGTTAACAATCAGCAAATCAGTGCAGTAATGTTACCATAAGACACAGGCACTGTCTTAGCGTGGTTAACAATCAGCAAATCAGTGCAGTTAATGTTACCATAAGACACAGGCACTGTCTTAGCGTGGTTAACAATCAGCAAATCAGTGCAGTTAATGTTACCATAAGACACAGACACTGTCTTAGCGTGGTTAACAATCAGCAAATCAGTGCAGTTAATGTTACCATAAGACACAGGCACTGTCTTAGCGTGGTTAACAATCAGCAAATCAGTGCAGTTAATGTTACCATAAGACACAGGCACTGTCTTAGCGTGGTTAACAATCAGCAAATCAGTGCAGTTAATGTTACCATAAGACACAGCCACTGTCTTAGCGTGGTTAACAATCAGCAAATCAGTGCAGTTATTGTTACCATAAGACACAGGCAATGTCTTAGCGTCGTCAACAATCAACAAATCAGTGCAGTTAATGTAACCGTAACACACAGGCACTGTCTTAGCGTCGTTAACAATCAGCAAATCAGTGCAGTTAATGTTACCATTAGACACAGGCACTGTCTTAGCGTGGTTAACAATCAGCAAATCAGTGCAGTTAATGTAACCGCAACACACAGGCACTGTCTTAGCGTCGTTAACAATCAGCAAATCAGTGCAGTTAATGTAACCGTAACACACAGGCACTGTCTTAGCGTCGTTAACAATCAGCAAATCAGTGCAGTTAATGTTACCATTAGACATAGGCACTGTCTTAGCGTGGTTAACAATCAGCAAATCAGTGCAGTTAATGTTACCACAAGACACAGGCACTGTCTTAGCTTCGATAACAATCAGCAAATCAGTGCAGTTAATGTTACCATAAGACACAGGCACTGTCTTAGCGTGGTTAACAATCAGAATATCAGTGCAGTTAATGTTACCATAAGACACAGGCACTGTCTTAGCTTCGTTAACAATCAGCAAATCAGTGCAGTTAATGTACCATAAGACACAGGCACTGTCTTAGCTTCGTTAACAATCAGCAAATCAGTGCAGTTAATGTTACCATAAGACGCAGGCACTGTCTTAGCGTCGTTAACAATCAGCAAATCAGTGCAGTTAATGTTACCATAAGACACAGGCACTGTCTTAGCGTCGTTAACAATCAGCAAATCAGTGCAGTTAATGTAACCATAAGACACAGGCACTGTCTTAGCTTCGTTAACAATCAGCAAATCAGTGCAGTTAATGTTACCATAAGACACAGGCACTGTCTTAGCGTGGTTAACAATCAGAATATCAGTGCAGTTAATGTTACCATAAGACACAGACACTGTCTTAACATGGTTAACAATCAGCAAATCAGTGCAGTTAATGTTACCATAAGACACAGGCACTGTCTTAGCGTGGTTAACAATCAGCAAATCAGTGCAGTTAATGTTACCATAAGACACAGGCACTGTCTAAGCGTGGTTAACAATCAGCAAATCAGTGCAGTTAATGTTACCATAAGACACAGGCACTGTCTTAGCGTGGTTAACAATCAGCAAATCAGTGCAGTTAATGTTACCATAAGACACAGGCACTGTCTTAGCGTGGTTAACAATCAGCAAATCAGTGCAGTTAATGTTACCATAAGACACAGGCAATGTCTTAGCCTTGTTAACAATCAGAAAATCAGTGCAGTTAATGTAACCATAAGACACAGGCACTGTCTTAGCGTGGTTAACAATCAGAAAATCAGTGCAGTTAATGTTACCATAAGACACAGGCAATGTCTTAGCCTTGTTAACAATCAGAAAATCAGTGCAGTTAATGTTACCGTAAGACACAGGCAATGTCTTAACATGGTTAACAATCAGCAAATCAGTGCAGTTAATGTTACCATAAGACACAGGCACTGTCTTAGCGTGGTTAACAATCAGCAAATCAGTGCAGTTAATGTTACCATAAGACACAGGCACTGTCTTAGCGTGGTTAACAATCAGCAAATCAGTGCAGTTAATGTTACCATAAGACACAGGCAATGTCTTAGCCTTGTTAACAATCAGAAAATCAGTGCAGTTAATGTTACCATAAGACACAGGCACTGTCTTAGCGTGGTTAACAATCAGAAAATCAGTGCAGTTAATGTTACCATAAGACACAGCCACTGTCTTAGCGTCGTTAACAATCAGAAAATCAGTGCAGTTAATGTTACCATAAGACACAGGCACTGTCTTAGCGTGGTTAACAATCAGCAAATCAGTGCAGTTAATGTTACCATAAGACACAGCCACTGTCTTAGCGTCGTTAACAATCAGAAAATCAGTGCAGTTAATGTTACCATAAGACACAGGCACTGTCTTAGCGTGGTTAACAATCAGCAAATCAGTGCAGTTAATGTTACCATAAGACACAGACACTGTCTTAGCGTGGTTAACAATCAGCAAATCAGTGCAGTTAATGTTACCATAAGACACAGGCACTGTCTTAGCGTGGTTAACAATCAGCAAATCAGTGCAGTTAATGTTACCATAAGACACAGGCATTGTCTTAGCGTGGTTAACAATCAGAATATCAGTGCAGTTAATGTTACCATAAGACACAGGCACTGTCTTAGCTTCGTTAACAATCAGCAAATCAGTGCAGTTAATGTACCATAAGACACAGGCACTGTCTTAGCTTCGTTAACAATCAGCAAATCAGTGCAGTTAATGTTACCATAAGACGCAGGCACTTTCTTAGCGTCGTTAACAATCAGCAAATCAGTGCAGTTAATTTTACCATAAGACACAAGCACTGTCTTAGCGTGGTTAACAATCAGCAAATCAGTGCAGTTAATGTTACCATAAGACACAGGCACTGTCTTAGCGTCGTTAACAATCAGCAAATCAGTGCAGTTAATGTTACCATAAGACACAGGCACTGTCTTAGCGTGGTTAACAATCAGCAAATCAGTGCAGTTAATGTTACCATAAGACACAGACACTGTCTTAGCGTGGTTAACAATCAGAAAATCAGTGCAGTTAATGTTACCATAAGACGCAGGCACTTTCTTAGCGTCGTTAACAATCAGCAAATCAGTGCAGTTAATGTTACCATAAGACACAAGCACTGTCTTAGCGTGGTTAACAATCAGCAAATCAGTGCAGTTAATGTTACCATAAGACACAAGCACTGTCTTAGCGTGGTTAACAATCAGCAAATCAGTGCAGTTAATGTTACCATAAGACACAGACACTGTCTTAGCGTGGTTAACAATCAGAAAATCAGTGCAGTTAATGTTACCATAAGACGCAGGCACTTTCTTAGCGTGGTTAACAATCAGCAAATCAGTGCAGTTAATTTTACCATAAGACACAAGCACTGTCTTAGCGTGGTTAACAATCAGCAAATCAGTGCAGTTAATGTTACCATAAGACACAGGCACTGTCTTAGCGTCGTTAACAATCAGCAAATCAGTGCAGTTAATGTTACCATAAGACACAGGCACTGTCTTAGCGTGGTTAACAATCAGCAAATCAGTGCAGTTAATGTTACCATAAGACACAGGCACTGTCTTAGCGTGGTTAACAATCAGCAAATCAGTGCAGTTAATGTTACCATAAGACATAGGCACTGTCTTAGCGTGGTTAACAATCAGAAAATCAGTGCAGTTAATGTTACCATAAGACACAGGCACTTTCTTAGCGTGGTTAACAATCAGCAAATCAGTGCAGTTAATGTTACCATAAGACACAGGCACTGTCTTAGCGTGGTTAACAATCAGCAAATCAGTGCAGTTAATGTTACCATAAGACACAGGCACTGTCTTAGCGTGGTTAACAATCAGCAAATCAGTGCAGTTAATGTTACCATAAGACACAGGCAATGTCTTAGCGTGGTTAACAATCAGAAAATCAGTGCAGGTAATGTACCATAAGACACAGGCACTGTCTTAGCGTGGTTAACAATCAGAATATCAGTGCAGTTAATGTAACCATAAGACACAGGCACTGTCTTAGCGTGGTTAACAATCAGCAAATCAGTGCAGTTAATGTTACCATAAGACACAGGCACTGTCTTAGCGTGGTTAACAATCAGCAAATCAGTGCAGTTAATGTTACCATAAGACACAGGCAATGTCTTAGCCTTGTTAACAATTAGAAAATCAGTGCAGTTAATGTAACCATAAGACACAGGCACTGTCTTAGCGTGGTTAACAATCAGCAAATCAGTGCAGTTAATGTAACGATAAGACACAGGCACTGTCTTAGCGTGGTTAACAATCAGCAAATCAGTGCAGTTAATGTTACCATAAGACACAGGCACTGTCTTAGCGTGGTTAACAATCAGAAAATCAGTGCAGTTAATGTTACCATAAGACACAGGCACTGTCTTAGCGTGGTTAACAATCAGCAAATCAGTGCAGTTAATGTTACCATAAGACACAGCCACTGTCTTAGCGTCGTTAACAATCAGAAAATCAGTGCAGTTAATGTTACCATAAGACACAGGCACTGTCTTAGCGTGGTTAACAATCAGCAAATCAGTGCAGTTAATGTTACCATAAGACACAGGCACTGTCTTAGCGTGGTTAACAATCAGCAAATCAGTGCAGTTAATGTTACCATAAGACACAGGCACTGTCTTAGCGTGGTTAACAATCAGCAAATCAGTGCAGTTAATGTTACCATAAGACACAGGCACTGTCTTAGCGTGGTTAACAATCAGCAAATCAGTGCAGTTAATGTTACCATAAGACACAGGCAATGTCTTAGCGTGGTTAACAATCAGCAAATCAGTGCTGAGATGCATGGTTTGTCTGTGCTTTACTCCATAAACGCTTAGGCACATAAACTTATTCAAAATATTTTTATTAAGTGTGGCCACAGGGTTGCTGTATAATGACATTTCGTACAATCACGAAGGGTACCCTTTTGTTTAAACTTGCGTTCTTGGGTTTACTACAAGATCTTTCAAAAAGATCTAGTTAATTTTGAACTAGATAACAAGTACCAGCTTGTGCTAAAGTATCATCTGAAAACATAAGTGCACATACATTTGAAAAAGATATTCCATGAACTACCACCCTCACTTTCAATATTAAAAATCAATACCGCGGTATATCAAAAAATTAAAGAAGACAGAATCTGTACCAAATCACTAAACAAATGAACCTATTTTGAGATCCATGATTCAGATTTGCATAACAACCTTGTATGTGTCCACTCTGAGTGCGGCCTATGAACAAGATTCATAACGTGGAGCTATGTATCTTAACTAAGCCCGTATGTATCCACTCTGAGTGCGGCCAATGAACGTGATTCATAATGCGGGTCTATGTACCTTAGCTAAGCCCATATATATCCACTCTTAGTGCGGCCAATAAACGTGATTCATAATGCGGGGCTATGTACCTTGACTAAGCCCGTATGTATCCACTCTGAGTGCGGACTATGAACTTGATTCATAATGCAGAGCTATGTACCTTAACTAAGCCCGTATGTGTCCACTCTGAGTGCGGCCTATGAACGTGATTCATAATGCGGGGCTATGTACCTTAACTAAGCCCGTATGTATCCACTCTGAGTGCGGACTATGAACATGATTCATAATGAAGAGCTATGTACCTTAGCTAAGCCCGTATGTGTCCACTCTGAGTGCGGCCTATGAACATGATTCATAATGCAGAGCTATGCACCTTAACTAAGCCCGTATGTGTCCACTCTGAGTGCGGCCTATGAACATGATTCATAATGCGGAGCCATGTACCTTAACTAAGCCCGTATGTGTCCACTCTGAGTGCGGACTATGAACTTGATTCATAATGCGGAGCCATGTACCTTAACTAAGCTCGTATGTGTCCACTCTGAGTGCGGACTATGAACTTGATCCATAATGCGGAGCCATGTACCTTAACTAAGCCCGTATGTGTCCACTCTGAGTGCGGACTATGAACTTGATTCATAATGCGGAGCCATTTACCTTAACTAAGCTCGTATGTGTCCACTCTGAGTGCGGCCTATGAACTTGATCCATAATGCGGAGCCATGTACCTTAACTAAGCCCGTATGTGTCCACTCTGAGTGCGGACTATGAACTTGATCCATAATGCGGAGCCATGTACCTTAACTAAGCCCGTATGTGTCCACTCTGAGTGCGGACTATGAACTTGATTCATAATGCGGAGCCATGTACCTTAACTAAGCCCGTATGTGTCCACTCTGAGTGCGGACTATGAACTTGATCCATAATGCGGAGCCATGTACCTTAACTAAGCTAACTAACAGTTAATGTTACCATAAGACACAGGCACTGTCTTAGCGTGGTTAACAATCAGAAAATCAGTGCAGTTAATGTTACCATAAGACACAGGCAATGTCTTAGCCTTGTTAACAATCAGAAAATCAGTGCAGTTAATGTAACCATAAGACACAGGCACTGTCTTAGCGTGGTTAACAATCAGCAAATCAGTGCAGTTAATGTTACCATAAGACACAGGCAATGTCTTAGCCTTGTTAACAATCAGAAAATCAGTGCAGTTAATGTTACCATAAGACACAGGCACTGTCTTAGCGTGGTTAACAATCAGCAAATCAGTGCAGTTAATGTTACCATAAGACACAGGCACTGTCTTAGCGTGGTTAACAATCAGCAAATCAGTGCAGTTAATGTTACCATAAGACACAGGCACTGTCTTAGCGTGGTTAACAATCAGCAAATCAGTGCAGTTAATGTTACCATAAGACACAGGCACTGTCTTAGCGTGGTTAACAATCAGCAAATCAGTGCAGTTAATGTTACCATAAGACACAGGCACTGTCTTAGCGTGGTTAACAATCAGCAAATCAGTGCAGTTAATGTTACCATAAGACACAGGCAATGTCTTAGCGTCGTTAACAATCAGCAAATCAGTGCTGAGATGCATGGTTTGTCTGTGCTTTACTCCATAAACGCTTAGGCACATAAACTTATTCAAAATATTTTTATTAAGTGTGGCCACAGGGTTGCTGTATAATGACATTTCGTACAATCACGAAGGGTACCCTTTTGTTTAAACTTGCGTTCTTGGGTTTACTACAAGATCTTTCAAAAAGATCTAGTTAATTTTGAACTAGATAACAAGTACCAGCTTGTGCTAAAGTATCATCTGAAAACATAAGTGCACATACATTTGAAAAAGATATTCCATGAACTACCACCCTCACTTTCAATATTAAAAATCAATACCGCGGTATATCAAAAAATTAAAGAAGACAGAATCTGTACCAAATCACTAAACAAATGAACCTATTTTGAGATCCATGATTCAGATTTGCATAACAACCTTGTATGTGTCCACTCTGAGTGCGGCCTATGAACAAGATTCATAACGTGGAGCTATGTATCTTAACTAAGCCCGTATGTATCCACTCTGAGTGCGGCCAATGAACGTGATTCATAATGCGGGTCTATGTACCTTAGCTAAGCTCATATATATCCACTCTTAGTGCGGCCAATAAACGTGATTCATAATGCGGGGCTATGTACCTTGACTAAGCCCGTATGTATCCACTCTGAGTGCGGACTATGAACTTGATTCATAATGCAGAGCTATGTACCTTAACTAAGCCCGTATGTGTCCACTCTGAGTGCGGCCTATGAACGTGATTCATAATGCGGGGCTATGTACCTTAACTAAGCCCGTATGTATCCACTCTGAGTGCGGACTATGAACATGATTCATAATGAAGAGCTATGTACCTTAGCTAAGCCCGTATGTGTCCACTCTGAGTGCGGCCTATGAACATGATTCATAATGCAGAGCTATGCACCTTAACTAAGCCCGTATGTGTCCACTCTGAGTGCGGCCTATGAACATGATTCATAATGCGGAGCCATGTACCTTAACTAAGCCCGTATGTGTCCACTCTGAGTGCGGACTATGAACTTGATTCATAATGCGGAGCCATGTACCTTAACTAAGCTCGTATGTGTCCACTCTGAGTGCGGACTATGAACTTGATCCATAATGCGGAGCCATGTACCTTAACTAAGCCCGTATGTGTCCACTCTGAGTGCGGACTATGAACTTGATTCATAATGCGGAGCCATTTACCTTAACTAAGCTCGTATGTGTCCACTCTGAGTGCGGCCTATGAACTTGATCCATAATGCGGAGCCATGTACCTTAACTAAGCCCGTATGTGTCCACTCTGAGTGCGGACTATGAACTTGATCCATAATGCGGAGCCATGTACCTTAACTAAGCCCGTATGTGTCCACTCTGAGTGCGGACTATGAACTTGATTCATAATGCGGAGCCATGTACCTTAACTAAGCCCGTATGTGTCCACTCTGAGTGCGGACTATGAACTTGATCCATAATGCGGAGCCATGTACCTTAACTAAGCTAACTAACAGTTAATGTTACCATAAGACACAGGCACTGTCTTAGCGTGGTTAACAATCAGAAAATCAGTGCAGTTAATGTTACCATAAGACACAGGCAATGTCTTAGCCTTGTTAACAATCAGAAAATCAGTGCAGTTAATGTAACCATAAGACACAGGCACTGTCTTAGCGTGGTTAACAATCAGCAAATCAGTGCAGTTAATGTTACCATAAGACACAGGCAATGTCTTAGCCTTGTTAACAATCAGAAAATCAGTGCAGTTAATGTTACCATAAGACACAGGCACTGTCTTAGCGTGGTTAACAATCAGCAAATCAGTGCAGTTAATGTTACCATAAGACACAGGCACTGTCTTAGCGTGGTTAACAATCAGCAAATCAGTGCAGTTAATGTTACCATAAGACACAGGCAATGTCTTAGCGTCGTTAACAATCAGCAAATCAGTGCTGAGATGCATGGTTTGTCTGTGCTTTACTCCATAAACGCTTAGGCACATAAACTTATTCAAAATATTTTTATTAAGTGTGGCCACAGGGTTGCTGTATAATGACATTTCGTACAATCACGAAGGGTACCCTTTTGTTTAAACTTGCGTTCTTGGGTTTACTACAAGATCTTTCAAAAAGATCTAGTTAATTTTGAACTAGATAACAAGTACCAGCTTGTGCTAAAGTATCATCTGAAAACATAAGTGCACATACATTTGAAAAAGATATTCCATGAACTACCACCCTCACTTTCAATATTAAAAATCAATACCGCGGTATATCAAAAATTTAAAGAAGACAGAATCTGTACCAAATCACTAAACAAATGAACCTATTTTGAGATCCATGATTCAGATTTGCATAACAACCTTGTATGTGTCCACTCTGAGTGCGGCCTATGAACAAGATTCATAACGTGGAGCTATGTATCTTACCTAAGCCCGTATGTATCCACTCTGAGTGCGGCCAATGAACGTGATTCATAATGCGGGTCTATGTACCTTAGCTAAGCCCATATATATCCACTCTTAGTGCGGCCAATGAACGTGATTCATAATGCGGGGCTATGTACCTTGACTAAGCCCGTATGTATCCACTCTGAGTGCGGACTATGAACTTGATTCATAATGCGGGGCTATGTACCTTGACTAAGCCCGTATGTGTCCACTCTGAGTGCGGCCTATGAACGTGAATCATAATGCGAGGCTATGTATCTTAACTAAGCCCGAATGTATCCACTCTGAGTGCGGACTATGAACATGATTCATAATGCAGAGCTATGTACCTTAACTAAGCCCGTATGTGTCCACTCTGAGTGCGGCCTATGAACGTGATTCATAATGCGGGGCTATGTACCTTAACTAAGCCCGTATGTATCCACTCTGAGTGCGGACTATGAACATGATTCATAATGCAGAGCTATGTACCTTAGCTAAGCCCGTATGTGTCCACTCTGAGTGCGGCCTATGAACATGATTCATAATGCAGAGCTATGTACCTTAACTAAGCCCGTATGTGTCCACTCTGAGTGCGGCCTATGAACATGATTCATAATGCGGAGCCATGTACCTTAACTAAGCCCGTATGTGTCCACTCTGAGTGCGGACTATGAACTTGATCCATAATGCGGAGCCATGTACCTTAACTAAGCCCGTATGTGTCCACTCTGAGTGCGGCCTATGAACATGATTCATAATGCGGTGCTATGTACCTTAACTAGGCCCGTATGTGTCCACTCTGAGTGCTGACTCTTAGAGTTTATTTTACAAATCACCTGGGATTTATCACAATCGGCAGGTGTAAACTCACAATCAAAGAATTATTCACCATTCCTAGATTGCATAAACAATCTGCATTATTATTATGATATCTGAACTATATTGGAATGATCACAATCTGGGAATTTCTTTGTGAGGGGCTCTTAATCGTTTTAATGTTTAAGTAAAGGAATATGGGTGTCAATATCAGGAAAATTAAAGGCTTTGTGTGAAAGTTTTACTGATCAAGTATATCTGTCGACATATAGTGTAGAATGGTTTGAGTTGACTTTTATGAATGCCTCTGCCTCTAACCTACAGTACACATGTGGCAGATGTATTGATGGGAGGAGGTGGTACGCTCCCTCGCTAACAGTGGCTAGAGTGTACTTCCGCTTGTTTTGAAATAAACTATTTTAACGTTATTAATATTCTCACTCTTTTTAGCTTAATAATTACCAGGTAAATTAGGGGTTAAGCCTTTAGTGTTTGGTCCTAGTGCAATCCGATTATGCAACTTCCCAAGTCTTCGCTTCTCAGCTAATTGGTCTTACTTACATCTTACTTTCTGCACAGCCTTTCCACACTGACAAAACAGAAATAAGGGACAGACAGGACCATGTAATGTAGCGTTTGTGCGAAGTTTCCATAGCCTGTGTTGTAACTTGTATGGATTACCCCTCTGTACCATGTCCATTCAGATACACTATCTACGGAAATAAACGTTCCGACACCCCACAGGAAGTGTTGCCATCCTTTGACCACTGTTTACCCTGATACACACAAACCATGTGCACTGAAAATAACCCACGTGTCGGTTGGTAAGTGACCGTGTGATGGTCACATTATTATCTGCATACATCATGTGCAGGATTGCTAATGCGCAGGATATATGACCAAATTACTATGTACAATGTGTCCAAAAGTTTAGTTACCTAATGGTGTTGCAAAGATAACATATTGAATATTTTCAATGGTTTTGTTTCCTGAACAAATTTCAAATCATTATGTATTTAACAGGCTTTAAACATAAATGAATCTTTACAATGAATTTAATAATAATAATAATTAATTTATATAGCGCCTAGTACCATCACAATTGTTGCTCACCGGCGCTGTACAAGGAAAAGTCATTGAATACAAGGAACAACTATTTACAGTTAAAAAACGGAAACATATATACATGTATCTATATATGCTTGATTATCCATATGCTTCAGTGAAGAGAAAGGTTTTTAAGAGAGTTTTGAAATTGACTTTCGATTTGATAGATCTTAGTTCTTGTGGGAGAGTGTTCCAGATTTGGGGGCTGCACACTGAAAAGGCACGGTCTGACATTAAAGAGTTAGAACGAGGCTGGTGGAGTAGAGTGTCACTGGAGGATCGAAGTTGACGGGCTGGGGTGTACTGGGAGATCAGATCATTTAGATAAGCTGGGAAATCGTCTTTGTGCAGGCAGTCTTAGTGCTGACTCTTGCAGGTTTTTCTGCTACAAACAACCTTGGGATTTATCACACTCTGCAGATGTGAACTCACAATCGAGGATTTATTCACCATTCCTAGATTGCATAAACAATCTGCATATTATGATATCTGAACTATATTGGAATGATCACAATCTGGGAATTTCTTTGTGAGGGGCTCTTAATCGTTTTATTGTTTAAGTAAAGGAATATGGGTGTCAATATCAGGAAAATGAAAGGCTTTGTGTGAAAGTTTTACTGATCAAGTATATCTGTCGACATATAGTGTAGAATGGTTTGAGTTGATTTTTATGAATGCCCCTGCCTCTAACCTACAGTACACATGTGGCAGATGTATTGATGGGAGGAGGTGGGACGCTCCCTCGCTAACAGTGGCTAGAGTGTACTTCCGCTTGTTTTGAAATAAACTATTTTAACGTTATTAATATTCTCACTCTTTTTAGCTTAATAATTACCAGGTACATTAGGGGTTAAGCCTTTAGTGTTTGGTCCTAGTGCAATCCGATTATGCAACTTCCCAAGTCTTAACTTCTCAGCTAATTGGTCTTACTTACATCTTACTTTCTGCACAGCCTTTCCACACTGACAAAACAGAAATAAGGGACAGACAGGACCATGTAATGTAGCGTTTGTGCGAAGTTTCCATAGCAGGTGATGTAACTTGTATGGATTACCCCTCTGTACCATGTCCATTCAGATACACTATCTACAGAAATAAACGTTCCAACACCCCACAGGAAGTGTTGCCATCCTTTGACCACTGTTTACCCTGATACACACAAACCATGTGCACTGAAAATAACCCACGTGTCGGTTGGTAAGTGACCGTGTGATGGTCACATTATTATCTGCATACATCATGTGCAGGATTGCTAATGCGCAGGATATATGACCAAATTACTATGTGCAATGTGTCCAAAAGTTTAGTTACCTAATGGTGTAGCAAAGATAACATATTGAATATTTTCAATGGTTTTGTTTCCTGAACAAATTTCAAATCATTATGTATTTAACAGGCTTTAAACATAAATGAATCTTTACAATGAATTTTGTTACAATGGATAATTTATAAAACACTGATAATTGATAATTTAAGAAACAGTATAATAAGGATGTTCTGTCTACAATCCCACATTACATGGACATCCATACACCGATCGTTTGCTGCTTGGCACACCCTGCAGTCAGCTGATATCCTGAACAGTTTGCAGTCGTATTGATATATTACTTCCCTAATCGTTAAGCATCTGAGAAGAGGGGCACGGTTGCTGTTTGCTGTTTACTGTTTAGATGAAAAGTTCATGGCTCGTGGCTCATTGAATAACACAACCACCAAAAATTTGTCATTCTGTTTATAATCGAACTCAGGACTTGTTGGGCTCTGCATTGTTCATAAGGTGAAAACGCCTGCACAAGGGTAAGTCACATATTTCCAATGATAGATATTGTCAAGCAATGTAGCTTTTCATGTATTGTATTCAGCTCATTATGTATGGTAGGCAAAACGAATCTATTTACTTGTGTTCTTTGTTCAAACTGAACGTAACTTGTAACTATGTTAATTCAAATTATTACTCTCCTGTTGAAGATACCGTTGCCCAATGAATCCATGTGTGACATAGAGTTCTGACACGCCGCTAATGGCTGAAATGCGGTCCAAGCGAGATAAAAGAAATAACTCACTCACTCACTCTCTCGAGAAGTCAATTACAAATGATAAAATATTACATGGTATACGTGTCTTTAACTATAAGTTTTATCAAATCGCTTTTAAGATTTAATGAAATAGTGAACAGAGGAGAATATCTTTTGTTGGTTTCTTTGTCAACATAATTTGAACATATTTCTATTTATGGAAATTAATTAGGATTGACGAACAAGCTGATATGTTTTTAGCTCAAATGTTTGTAGGCAATGAAAATAATTGATTTCGCATATACATGTATTGTGTTAAATATAACTTATTACAATTCAGGCAAATTTGGAAAATTGGAAATACCTGACCAAAATTGAACAAAACCCTGCTTATATAAATTTAACTGTTTGCAATTAGAATTCTATTAAATTTGTTTAGAAGTATTGTAAATGCTTCGAGGCTTGAAACGCTGTTTCAGTCACTTTCTTGATGAAAGTATGAATTTTGATAACTTTATAACAATTCAGGGCAAGCGTGAAACTTTTAAATACCTGGCTAAAATTCTAATAAACCCGACTTAAATAAACTCAACTGTATGAAATTGACCTATATTTATATTGTTAAAGTTTTTCAAATGTTTGAAATAAGATGATAGAGAAAATTATCTACTCTATCCATTGTAATTTTTTCTTTCATCTCATGTTTTGATGGTACATAGCTGATTAATTACTTAATTCATTTGCTTCATGCATATCTATGTATATAAATACCATACTGTATATTTCATTATCAGTCACCTGCAGAAAGGGCAAGATTCGGCCCAGAAACGTCAAAAGAAATCAGTAAAGAAGTTGTTATCCATAACATTTGTCTTGTACTGACTCAAATTGTAATAAAAAGACTATGTCGATCAAAATAGACGTGTTTTGATGACATGAGTTATTTTGAACCAAATATATCAAATCATAGACCAGTTTTAGTGTCAAGACCGATGTAGAAGTTCTTCTGATAGATTTAAGTTAAGGAATGACCATTTGAGGCAAGATTCATTACAATTTGCGCCAGACTTGGAATTATTACAATTTGAGGCAAGATTCATTACAATTTGAGCCATACTTGGAATTATTGCAATTTGCGCCAGACATGGAAATATTACAATTGCGCCAGACTTGGAATTATTACAATTTGCACCAGACATGGAATTATTACAATTGGCAAGGGACATGGAATTATTACAATTTGCGCCAGACATGGAAATGTTACAATTTGCGCCAGACTTGGAATTATTAAGATTTGTGCCAGACATGGAAATATTACAATAATATGCGCCAGACATGGACTGATTACAATATGCGATAGACATGGACTTCTTACAATTTGCGCCAGACTTTGAATTATTACAATTTGTGCCAGACATGGAAATGTTACAATTTGGCTAGACATGGAATTATTACAATTTGCGCCAGACATGGACTTATTTCAATTTGCGCCATAATTGAAATTATTACAATTTGCGCCAGACATGGACTTATTACAATTTGCGCCAGACATGGACATATTACAATTTGCGCCAGACATGGACTTATTACAATTTGCGCCAGACATGGACTTTTTACAATTTGTGCCAGACATGAACTTATTACAATATGCGCCAGACTTGGACTTATTACAATTTGTGCCAGACATGGAGTTATTACAATTTGTGCCAGACATGGAAATGTTACAATTTGGCCAGACATGGACCTTTTACAATTGGCGCCAGACTTGGAATTATTACAATTTGCGCCAGACATGGATATGTTATAATTTAGCCTGACATGGACAAATTACAATTTGCGACAGACTTGGAATCATTACAATTTGCGCTAGACTTTAAATTATTACATTTCACGCTAGACTTGGAATTATTACAATTTGCGCCAGACATGGAATTAATACAATTTGGGCCAGACATGGAATTATTACAATTCGCCCCGAAATGGAATTATTACACTTTGCGCCAAACATTGACTCATTACAATTTGCGCCAGATTTGGAATCATTACAATTTGCGACAGACTTGGAATTATTACAATTTTGGGCAGACATGGAATTATTACAATTCGCACCGAAATGGAATTATTACAATTTGCGCCAAACATTGACTCATTACAATTTGCGCCAGATTTGGAATCATTACAATTTGCGCCAGACTTGGAATTATTACAATGTGCGCCAGACATAGAATTCTTACAATTCGCACAAGACATGAAAATTTTACAATTTGCGCAAGACATGGAATTATTGCAATATGCGCCAGACTTGGACTTATTACAATTTGCGCCAGACTTGGAATTATTGCAATTTGTGCCAGACATGGACTTATTACAATTTGCGCGAGACTTGGAATTATTGCAATATGCGCCAGACTTGGACTTATTACAATTTGCGCCAGACTTGGAATTATTGCAATATGCGCCAGACTTGGACTTATTACAATTTGCGCCAGACTTGGAATTATTGCAATTTTGCCAGACATGGACTTATTACAATTTGCGCCAGACATGGAATTATTGCAATATGCGCCAGACTTGGACTTATTACAATTTGCGCCAGACTTGGAATTATTGCAATTTGTGCCAGACATGGACTTATTACAATTTGCGCCAGACTTGGAATTATTACAATATGCACCAGACATGGAAATATTACAATTTGCGCCAGACTTGGACTTATTACAATTTGCGCCAGACTTGGAATTATTGCAATATGCGCCAGACTTGGACTTATTACAATTTGCGCCAGACTTGGAATTATTGCAATTTGTGCCAGACATGGACTTATTACAATTTGCGCCAGACTTGGAATTATTACAATTCGCCCCGAAATGGAATTATTACACTTTGCGCCAAACATTGACTCATTACAATTTGCGCCAGATTTGGAATCATTACAATTTGCGCCAGACTTGGAATTATTACAATTTTGGGCAGACATGGAATTATTACAATTCGCACCGAAATGGAATTATTACAATTTGCGCCAAACATTGACTCATTACAATTTGCGCCAGATTTGGAATCATTACAATTTGCGCCAGACTTGGAATTATTACAATTTTGGGCAGACATGGAATTATTACGATTCGCACCGAAATGGAATTATTACAATTTGCGCCAAACATTGACTCATTACAATTTGCGCCAGATTTGGAATCATTACAATTTGCGCCAGACTTGGACTTATTACAATTTGCGCGAGACTTGGAATTATTGCAATATGCGCCAGACTTGGACTTATTACAATTTGCGCCAGACTTGGAATTATTGCAATATGCGCCAGACTTGGACTTATTACAATTTGCGCCAGACTTGGAATTATTGCAATTTTGCCAGACATGGACTTATTACAATTTGGCCAGACATGGACCTTTTACAATTGGCGCCAGACTTGGACTTATTACAATTTGCGCCAGACTTGGAATTATTGCAATTTTGCCAGACATGGACTTATTACAATTTGGCCAGACATGGACCTTTTACAATTGGCGCCAGACTTGGAATTATTGCAATATGCGCCAGACTTGGACTTATTACAATTTGCGCCAGACTTGGAATTATTGCAATATGCACCAGACTTGGACTTATTACAATTTGCGCCAGACATGGAGTTATTACAATTTGTGCCAGACATGGAAATGTTACAATTTGGCCAGACATGGACCTTTTACAATTGGCGCCAGACTTGGAATTATTACAATTTGCGCCAGACATGGATATGTTATAATTTAGCCTGACATGGACAAATTACAATTTGCGACAGACTTGGAATCATTACAATTTGCGCTAGACTTTAAATTATTACATTTCACGCTAGACTTGGAATTATTACAATTTGCGCCAGACATGGAATTAATACAATTTGGGCCAGACATGGAATTATTACAATTCGCCCCGAAATGGAATTATTACACTTTGCGCCAAACATTGACTCATTACAATTTGCGCCAGATTTGGAATCATTACAATTTGCGACAGACTTGGAATTATTACAATTTTGGGCAGACATGGAATTATTACAATTCGCACCGAAATGGAATTATTACAATTTGCGCCAAACATTGACTCATTACAATTTGCGCCAGATTTGGAATCATTACAATTTGCGCCAGACTTGGAATTATTACAATGTGCGCCAGACATAGAATTCTTACAATTCGCACAAGACATGAAAATTTTACAATTTGCGCAAGACATGGAATTATTGCAATATGCGCCAGACTTGGACTTATTACAATTTGCGCCAGACTTGGAATTATTGCAATTTGTGCCAGACATGGACTTATTACAATTTGCGCGAGACTTGGAATTATTGCAATATGCGCCAGACTTGGACTTATTACAATTTGCGCCAGACTTGGAATTATTGCAATATGCGCCAGACTTGGACTTATTACAATTTGCGCCAGACTTGGAATTATTGCAATTTTGCCAGACATGGACTTATTACAATTTGCGCCAGACATGGAATTATTGCAATATGCGCCAGACTTGGACTTATTACAATTTGCGCCAGACTTGGAATTATTGCAATTTGTGCCAGACATGGACTTATTACAATTTGCGCCAGACTTGGAATTATTACAATATGCACCAGACATGGAAATATTACAATTTGCGCCAGACTTGGACTTATTACAATTTGCGCCAGACTTGGAATTATTGCAATATGCGCCAGACTTGGACTTATTACAATTTGCGCCAGACTTGGAATTATTGCAATTTGTGCCAGACATGGACTTATTACAATTTGTGCCAGACTTGGAATTATTACAATTCGCCCCGAAATGGAATTATTACACTTTGCGCCAAACATTGACTCATTACAATTTGCGCCAGATTTGGAATCATTACAATTTGCGCCAGACTTGGAATTATTACAATTTTGGGCAGACATGGAATTATTACAATTCGCACCGAAATGGAATTATTACAATTTGCGCCAAACATTGACTCATTACAATTTGCGCCAGATTTGGAATCATTCCAATTTGCGCCAGACTTGGAATTATTACAATTTTGGGCAGACATGGAATTATTACGATTCGCACCGAAATGGAATTATTACAATTTGCGCCAAACATTGACTCATTACAATTTGCGCCAGATTTGGAATCATTACAATTTGCGCCAGACTTGGACTTATTACAATTTGCGCGAGACTTGGAATTATTGCAATATGCGCCAGACTTGGACTTATTACAATTTGCGCCAGACTTGGAATTATTGCAATATGCGCCAGACTTGGACTTATTACAATTTGCGCCAGACTTGGAATTATTGCAATTTTGCCAGACATGGACTTATTACAATTTGCGCCAGACTTGGAATTATTACAATATGCACCAGACATGGAAATATTACAATTTGCGCCAGACTTGGACTTATTACAATTTGCGCCAGACTTGGAATTATTGCAATATGCGCCAGACTTGGACTTATTACAATTTGCGCCAGACTTGGAATTATTGCAATTTGTGCCAGACATGGACTTATTACAATTTGCGCCAGACTTGGAATTATTACAATATGCACCAGACATGGAAATATTACAATTTGCGCCATACTTGAAATTATTGCAATTTGCGCCAGACATGGACTTATTACAATTTGCGCCACACTTAGAATTATTACACTTTGCGCCAGACATGGACTTATTACAATTTGTGCCAGACATGGAAATATTACAATATGCGCCAGACATGGATTTATTACAATTTGAGCCAGACATGGAGTTATTACAATTAGCGCTTAACTTGGAATTAATTTTTGCGCCAGACATGGAATTATTACATTTGCGGCAGACTTTGAATTATTACAATTTGCGATAGACTTTAAATTATTACATTTCACGCTAGACTTGGAATTATTACAATTTGCACCAGACTTGGAATTAAGACAATTCGCACCGAAATGGAATTATTACAATTTGCGCCAAACATTGACTCATTACAATTTGCGCCAGATTTGGAATCATTACAATTTGCGCCAGACTTGGAATTATTACAATTTGCGCCAGACTTGGAATTATCACATTTTGCACCAGACTTGGAATTATTACAATTTGCGCCAGACTTGGAATTATTACAATTTGCGCCAGACTTGGAATTATCACATTTTGCACCAGACTTGGAATTATTACAATTCTCTCCAGATTTGGAGTTACTACAATTTGAGGCAAGATTCATTACAGTTTGTGCCAGACTTGGAATTATTTCATTTCGAGGCAAGATTCTTTACAATTTTTGTCAGACTTGCAATTATTACAATTGGAGGCAATTTACAGCAGGTATTACAATTTGTGACTTTTATTACAGTTCAGGGCACAACAACTGTCCATATACAGAAGTTACTGCTGAGGCCAGCGTTGGGACAAATTGTTGAGAAGTCATTGTGAATCACATCTATCTTCGGAATCTAAAGAAGCAAACACAGGTAGGTAATGAGTCACTTCAACAAATAAGTTATATCAGAATAAATAGCAATCAATAATGAAATGATATTCGTCTTCGATTGCATTACAATTACAAAGATTACATTCCTACCACTAAGAGGTTGCAACAGGCCTAGAAAATGTCTAATTTCTATAGCTCACGTTAAAATTCCTTATCTTCACTTACTCGTAATACTACACGGATGTCTGGGAACACTAACGACATAAGGTTCAACTTACACAGATTCTGTATAATTCCTTATCTTCACTTACTCGTTATACTACACGGATGTCTGGGAACACTAATGACATAAGGTTCAACTTGTACAGATTCTGTATAATTCCTTATCTTCACTTACTCGTTATACTACACGGATGTCTGGGAACACTAATGACATAAGGTTCAACTTGTACAGATTCTGTAAAATTCCTTATCTTCACTTACTCGTTATACTACACGGATGTCTGGGAACACTAATGACATAAGGTTCAACTTGTACAGATTCTGTAAAATTCCTTATCTTCACTTACTCGTTATACTACACGGATGTCTGGGAACACTAATGACATAAGGTTCAACTTGTACAGATTCTGTATAATACCTTATCTTCACTTACTCGTTATACTACATGGATGTCTGGGAACACTAATGACATAAGGTTCAACTTGTACAGATTCTGTAAAATTCCTTATCTTCACTTACTCGTTATACTACACGGATGTCTGGGAACACTAATGACATAAGGTTCAACTTGTACAGATTCTGTATAATTCCTTATATTCACTTACTCGTTATACTACACGGATGTCTGGGAACACTAATGACATAAGGTTCAACTTGTACAGATTCTGTTTAATTCCTTATCTTCACTTACTCGTTATACTACACGGATGTCTGGGAACACTAACGACATAAGGTTCAACTTGTACAGTTTCTGTATAATTCCTTATCTTCACTTACTCGTTATACTACACGGATGTCTGGGAACACTAATGACATAAGGTTCAACTTGTACAGATTCTGTATAATTCCTTATCTTCACTTACTCGTTATACTACACGGATGTCTGGGAACACTAATGACATAAGGTTCAACTTGTACAGATTCTGTAAAATTCCTTATATTCACTTACTCATTATACTACACGGATGTCTGGGAACACTAATGACATAAGGTTCAACTTGTACAGATTCTGTATAATTCCTTATCTTCACTTACTCGTTATACTACACGGATGTCTGGGAACACTAATGACATAAGGTTCAACTTGTACAGATTCTGTATAATTCCTTATCTTCACTTACTCGTTATACTACACGGATGTCTGGGAACACTAATGACATAAGGTTCAACTTGTACAGTTTCTGTATAATTCCTTATCTTCACTTACTCGTTATACTACACGGATGTCTGGGAACACTAATGACATAAGGTTCAACTTGTACAGATTCTGTATAATTCCTTATCTTCACTTACTCGCTATACTACACGGATGTCTGGGAACACTAATGACATAAGGTTCAACTTACACAGATTCTGTATAATTCCTTATATTCACTTACTCATTATACTACACGGATGTCTGGGAACACTAATGACATAAGGTTCAACTTGTACAGATTCTGTATAATTCCTTATCTTCACCTACTCGTTATACTACACGGATGTCTGGGAACACTAATGACATAAGGTTCAACTTGTACAGATTCTGTATAATTCCTTATCTTCACTTACTCGTTATACTACACGGATGTCTGGAAACACTAATGACATAAGGTTCAACTTGTACAGATTCTGTATAATTCCTTATCTTCACTTACTCGTTATACTACACGGATGTCTGGGAACACTAATGACATAAGGTTCAACTTGTACAGATTCTGTATAATTCCTTATCTTCACTTACTCGTTATACTACACGGATGTCTGGGAAAACTAATGACATAAGGTTCAACTTGTACAGATTCTGTATAATTCCTTATCTTCACTTACTCGCTATACTACACGGATGTCTGGGAACACTAATGACATAAGGTTCAACTTGTACAGTTTCTGTATAATTCCTTATCTTCACTTACTCGTAATACTACACGGATGTCTGGGAACACTAATGACATAAGGTTCAACTTGTACAGATTCTGTAAAATTCCTTATCTTCACTTACTCGTTATACTACACGGATGTCTGGGAACACTAATGACATAAGGTTCAACTTGTACAGATTCTGTATAATTCCTTATCTTCACTTACTCGTTAAACTACACGGTAGTCTGGGAACACTAATGACATAAGGTTCAACTTACACAGATTCTGTAAAATTCCTTATCTTCACTTACTCGTTATACTACACGGATGTCTAGGAACACTAATGAAATAAGGTTCAACTTGTACAGATTCTGTATAATTCCTTATCTTCACTTACTCGTTATACTACACGGATGTCTGGGAACACTAATGACATAAGGTTCAACTTGTACAGATTCTGTATAATTCCTTATCTTCACTTACTCGTTATACTACACGGATGTCTGGGAACACTAATGACATAAGGTTCAACTTGTACAGATTCTGTAAAATTCCTTATCTTCACTTACTCGTTATACTACACGGATGTCTGGGAACACTAATGAAATAAGGTTCAACTTGTACAGATTCTGTATAATTCCTTATCTTCACTTACTCGTAATACTACACGGATGTCTGGGAACACTAATGACATAAGGTTCAACTTGTACAGATTCTGTAAAATTCCTTATCTTCACTTACTCGTTATACTACACGGATGTCTGGGAACACTAATGACATAAGGTTCAACTTGTACAGATTCTGTATAATTCCTTATCTTCACTTACTCGTTATACTACACGGATGTCTGGGAACACTAATGACATAATGTTCAACTTGTACAGATTCTGTAAAATTCCTTATCTTCACTTACTCGTTATACTACACGGATGTCTAGGAACACTAATGACATAAGGTTCAACTTGTACAGATTCTGTAAAATTCCTTATCTTCACTTACTCGTTATACTACACGGATGTCTGGGAACACTAATGACATAAGGTTCAACTTGTACAGATTCTGTAAAATTCCTTATCTTCACTTCCTCGTTATACTACACGGATGTCTAGGAACACTAATGACATAAGGTTCAACTTGTACAGATTCTGTATAATTCCTTATCTTCACTTACTCGCTATACTACACGGATGTCTGGGAACACTAATGACATAAGTTTCAACTTGTACAGATTCTGTATAATTCCTTATCTTCACTTACTCGCTATACTACACGGATGTCTGGGAACACTAATGACATAAGGTTCAACTTGTACAGATTCTGTATAATTCCTTATCTTCACTTACCCGTTATACTACACGGATGTCTGGGAACACTAATGACATAAGGTTCAACTTGTACAGATTCTGTATAATTCCTTATATTCACTTACTCGTTATACTACACGGATGTCTGGGAACACTAATGACATAAGGTTCAACTTACACAGATTCTGTATAATTCCTTATCTTCACTTACTCGTTATACTACACGGATGTCTGGGAACACTAATGACATAAGGTTCAACTTACACAGATTCTGTATAATTCCTTATCTTCACCTACTCGTTATACTACACGGATGTCTAGGAACACTAATGACATAAGGTTCAACTTACACAGATTCTGTATAATTCCTTATCTTCACTTACTCATTATACTACACGGATGTCTAGGAACACTAATGACATAAGGTTCAACTTGTACAGATTCTGTATAATTCCTTATCTTCACTTACTCGTTATACTACACGGATGTCTGGGAACACTAATGACATAAGGTTCAACTTACACAGATTCTGTATAATTCCTTATCTTCACTTACTCGCTATACTACACGGATGTCTGGGAACACTAATGACATAAGGTTCAACTTGTACAGATTCTGTATAATTCCTTATCTTCACTTACTCGTTATACTACACGGATGTCTGGGAACACTAATGACATAAGGTTCAACTTGTACAGATTCTGTATAATTCCTTATATTCACTTACTCGTTATACTACACGGATGTCTAGGAACACTAATGACATAAGGTTCAACTTGTACAGATTCTGTATAATTCCTTATCTTCACTTACTCGCTATACTACACGGATGTCTGGGAACACTAATGACATAAGTTTCAACTTGTACAGATTCTGTATAATTCCTTATCTTCACTTACTCGCTATACTACACGGATGTCTGGGAACACTAATGACATAAGGTTCAACTTGTACAGATTCTGTATAATTCCTTATCTTCACTTACCCGTTATACTACACGGATGTCTGGGAACACTAATGACATAAGGTTCAACTTGTACAGATTCTGTATAATTCCTTATATTCACTTACTCGTTATACTACACGGATGTCTGGGAACACTAATGACATAAGGTTCAACTTACACAGATTCTGTATAATTCCTTATCTTCACTTACTCGTTATACTACACGGATGTCTGGGAACACTAATGACATAAGGTTCAACTTACACAGATTCTGTATAATTCCTTATCTTCACCTACTCGTTATACTACACGGATGTCTAGGAACACTAATGACATAAGGTTCAACTTACACAGATTCTGTATAATTCCTTATCTTCACTTACTCATTATACTACACGGATGTCTAGGAACACTAATGACATAAGGTTCAACTTGTACAGATTCTGTATAATTCCTTATCTTCACTTACTCGTTATACTACACGGATGTCTGGGAACACTAATGACATAAGGTTCAACTTACACAGATTCTGTATAATTCCTTATCTTCACTTACTCGCTATACTACACGGATGTCTGGGAACACTAATGACATAAGGTTCAACTTGTACAGATTCTGTATAATTCCTTATCTTCACTTACTCGTTATACTACACGGATGTCTGGGAACACTAATGACATAAGGTTCAACTTGTACAGATTCTGTATAATTCCTTATATTCACTTACTCGCTATACTACACGGATGTCTGGGAACACTAATGACATAAGGTTCAACTTGTACAGATTCTGTTATCCTTGAGCATGCATCATGATAATATTGATAAGAGTTGCAGCGCCATAACATGATATAGAATGCTAGTTGTATGATAGGAAACTGGATCATTTCTTAAATGTTAGAAATACATTGCCAGATTGTTAACAATATTGTTATTTCGTGATGACATCAACTGCAGAAATTTACTTACAGTAGGGTAAGAAGTGTAGTATGTAGGAAGCAGGCTTTGACGAAGATTGTCATAAAAGTCACAATTAATCCATATAAAAATGCCTACTAAATTACTAAATTCTATTATTAAAGTTTTTGATAGCGATATACGCCGATGTTTCTTCCTCACTCAATTAACAATTTATGGTTGGAGCATCGAAAATTACACAATGCAATACAATACACTGGTATATTAACTAACGATATATATATAATCTTCACATTTAACTTCATTTCTAATAGCGTTATATAGTTGGAGTTTCAAGTAGTTTGAAATACTTTCAAGAAAAAGTTGTTTATCAATGGCAATACATCTTTCAGTAAACATAGAAATAAAACATTAATATGTCCAACACTTAAGCGAAATCATAACAACAATTTTTTAACATTCAACGTCGCGCATTTCCCTCCAGCCAAATTATCTTGATATTCATAAACCTTTTTTCTAAATAACATTATCCTGCTGAAACAAGAGCCTTACCCAATATTTGATAATTCTAACATATTGATGAACCCGGAGAGAATTTCTACCTAGCTCGCCTCGGGCTACTAAATTAGGCTATAGTTCTACCCAGATGCAAAATATTTTTACAAAGTTTATCGTATACCCGGACAGTGTCAGATGTGAATGAAATCGCCAAACTTCTGTACCATACATAAGAATCTGTTAACTCTTTACTGCTTGCAATATTGCCATGCCTCAACCCCTTTCCTGCTTGCCTGACAAGCACCTGCTCTGCCCCTTACACTGCTCGCAATTTTTTTTAAAAATCAAAAAATTAGAATTCAATTAATTCAACTGTTTAGGAAATTTTCATGCCCTTGAGTGACCCTTTTGTCAATTTATAGGTAATTTTTTGGAATTTTGATAATCAAATTGCTCATTATTATTCATTAATTAAAATGTACAATACCGCAAAGTGGAAAAACATACATCAGTCATAAAAAAGAATAAACCATAGGTAATATTTTGATAATGATTTTATTTAATCTCTTTTATGTATTTTATCAATACTGTCACCAAAATTCCACATATATTCCTGAAGAAAATGACACTTATTAGGATTAATATGATGTTTAACCAATAATTCAGGGGAGATAATCCGGGTCAACTCAAATCAACAAGTTCAATCAGAAGGTGATCTTCAGTTTTCTCAAAGTAAATCACAATATGAAAGATTACAATAATGTTAGGCACTTTTACATTATATACAATTCTAAATCATCAATTTCACCAAATTCAAAAGTCTACTGCAATCATGGTAATGTAAATTCTAGACCTGAGTGTGTTAAATAATGTTTTTGAAGATGAAAATAACCAGAGTTTAATTTTTTCATTATTAGCAAAAAATCATGATATCTATGACACTTGATGATCAAGATATCTTTCAAATCAAATTGAAACAAACTTACAAACTCCAGTTTAGTTAAAATCATTCAACAACTTGTCTTTATTTGACAATTCTATCTCAAAATTAAAAATTGTCCAGGATTATCTCCCTTGGCAATGAAATCTGTATACCTCTTTCATGTTATGAAAGAAAAGAAAGTCAACCAGAATTGAACCTGATTTCCTTATTTAAATGTTAACAAATAACAAAAATATGAACTTTACTAGATCCAATGAAACAAAATCCCTTTACTGGCTTATGATGAGAGCTCATTGTGATGGTAAATGTACTGGTATATGTGTTATTGGCAGATTCTATTACAGACCTTACCTATATTATTTGTTTACATTAGTAATACAAATAAGGACCAATCAACACATTTACTTTCGAATAAAAAAAAATGCCTTTTAAAATACTGAAACCCACAATTACAAAAACATTTTCAAGTTCCTTTCTTGTTTTGCTGATTAAGTTTCCTTAAATTTAGATATGGTAATCTTGGTCAAATCGTTGAATTAAATTTGTTTTACTGTCTGGCTTTATAATAAAAACCAGATCATAACATTAGTCATCATAGACATGGAATATAAACTTTTCAAATTTAATCCAGCGCACTGGTAAACAAATCTTTCACCATCCATGCCATAAGGGTATTTATACCTATTTGACACTACATGAAAAAGTATACTGGATATTATTAATGACTCATAATCTTGCAAATTTCTAAAAGTCATAACTATGAATTATCAACTGGCTTGAACTGAATCTGCATTTACATAACTAAATCACAAATATTATAAAACCCACAACAGCATAAATTGTTGTTAGATTGAGTCAAAGATTTTGATGGCTCCATATTGTTCACATTATACCTGAATAAAACAGGTGTGTTCAGTTTTTTTTTCTTCCTAAGTTGACTTCATAAATCTTCTGAGTTAGATAACTTAGCAGTGGACTGCATGTGGAATATCACAGACTGTTCCAATCTCCAGCAGTGGTCACTAACTCTCCATCCTGGATATGCTTCCACTCTGAATAGTTCCTGCAATAGAAAGTATGAATAAATGATATTGACTGCTCAACACAAATAATGAATAATAATCAGATTTAATATACATGCAAATTCCATTTGACTGATATATTGAAACATTAGGCTTGTACAGAATGATTCAATTAAATCCAAATTGTATCAAAATAAACAATGAAATCTCAAATCAATTTCAGTATTTTCACAGGTCATAGTATGGCATGCATTTAGTGATACAACAATTGTTTTTGTCAGCAAATGACTGTAACAGTTTTATAACTGTTTGGTGAGAACACATTTTATAACTTATATCTATTATCATGATAAAGAGTTTTGTTGGAATTATTCACAAAATTCTACAACAAATGTATGCATCCATAAAATTTACAGGAAAAATGTCATTCCAATCAAATTATGAAAGATCCTTAGTGAATTTGTTCTTAAAATTTCTCTAAAGCAACTGTGAAATTTCTGTTTTTCTCATCAAATCAGTGCTTTCTTAAAATTGGACAGACTCCAAGATTTATACAATGAAACAGATTAGAGCAAATAATTCTGAGAACTTTCAAAGCCTACTCAGAAAGAATCTTCTGGGAAATATATCATGAACCTGAACTGAAAAAGTGTACACAAAGATATTTATAAGAACTAAAGATATCCAACTGACCACCATTAAAGAAAACTTTTCATATTTCCTCAGCTTTCCGGCCTTTCTAAATACCATTCCTTTCGTTTTCTCAACATTAACTTTAAGCTGCCATTTATTACAATTTCAACTTTATCAATCTAACCTCTTTTGAAGACCTATGACCTTACTGTCTACACTCGCCATATCGTCTGCAAATAACAGCATGAAGATCTGAAGAACTCCTATCTCTATACACCTCTGATTATCCTTTCCCAAGTAATCAATGATATCATTTACATATAGAGAAAAGAGAAATGGAGACAGCTGACAGCCCTGTCGGACACCACACATACAATAGAAAAAGGAGGTGAAAGCTTCATTTAATGATACGTATGATTTAACATTTAAATACATAATTTCTATCAATCTATTATACCCTTCCTTGGATCTTAGACTGCCACAATTTAAACATAAACCGATTTCAAAGGCTGATTCAAAAGCTGCTTTTAGATTTATAAAAGCACAGTAAAGACCAAGATAGTTCGAAATTATAGTGACTAATACAAACATATTATCAGTAGTTTGGAAGCCTTGTCTAAAACCTGACTGTTCTGAAATAACAACTTTTCATGATCTGCCCAAGCAACTAACCTATTGCAAATGGCCTTAAAAATATCTCACCAGATACCTCTAACAGAGTAATAGGCCTATCTATAAAAGAGACATCAATAGACTGAACAAAGTTACAAACTGATAAAAGTCATTTTCTTCAAGTGAAACATTAAGTCCATTGAATAGATTTTTAAAGTATTCAGTCCAATTATTTGTGCTAATGTTATTGGGAATGGAGGCAGGTCTTCTTCTCACAATAGAAACGTTTACTAACATTTATAGTAAGTGAGTTCAGGAGTGATTGTGCTAGAGTTTCGAACACCGCTGAACGTTATGATGCACAGAGCTGCTTATACTGTCTCCAGGCCTCTGTGTAGCGCACTCGGTCTACTGCACTCTTAGTCACGTGGTACACACGGAACCGACTGCGGTGACCTGCTGGGCTGACTTACACTCACTGTCAAACCAGTTACCTCCCTCAGGTCGCCTACACATTGTATGTTTGACTTGCTTGAAGTCGCTAGCACAGTTTAATAAGCTGGAATAAAATGAATCATGTGCAGAGTTCACGTCCTCATTTTTTTTAAAATTTATCAGTTCTTTGAAGTTATTTATTTCCTGTTCTGTTATTGAGTCCCACTTTTCTCTTTTTGTGGAATGTTTCTCACTATTCCAAGTGAACCTTTGTCTAGGAATGAGGTTTTGTTGAAGATATGGCTTAAAATCAAACTTGTTTACAATTAGAGAGGAAGCAACAGGAAAATGTGATGATTGAACTTGGTCACAAACATTACTGAAGATTACAAATGAGATATCTGAACAGATGACATAGTCAACCACACTCTGTCCGTTTTAGCTACACAGGTTATTTTGCCTACATCTTTGTCATAAAAACGACGACCATTACAAATTCTAAAACCAGTTCTTTTACAGAAATCTAGCAGTGCTCCACCTCTGCTGTTAACATAGTCATCCTGGGAACTGCGAGGTGTAATATTATCATCACTGATGTAATCTATGTCTTCATCCACTGGAATAAATTGAGGGTCGTCGTTTTCAATTGAAGTTCTGGCATTAAAATCCCTCTTCAAGATGATATGGCAGCCTAGATATGTTTCTCTGAATGATACAATATTAGTCTCTCCTTTATCTCAAAGATGTTCATGGGAATATTCACTAGAGCTACAAGGAGAGTAGTAAATAAAACCCAATATGAGTAGAAAACTACATTGTATTGGTAGTGTTTTCGAGTTTTAACCATATATAAGACGTTTACTGAACTACTTTTCAAATCTGTCACTGCCGATGATAAATATCGTTAAATAATTACAACAATTCCACTCATTGCGCCTGGCTTCTTTGTTCTGGTCTGTGAGACATAATCAAAACTGTTTACATCAAATTTATCGGTGTCTTCTGTCCATGTTTCTATACGATTATATAGAATTTTGTACTTAAAACATTTGTGTACACCACTACACCTTAAGTCCTTCACAATTCAAGATGCATAAATCAAATGTTGTTGCAGATTATTTGTCACATTGGTGGTGTTTTCAATTATAGGCAGTGTCTTTAGTGTACGGACTGGAATAAGCCTACTAGTGTAGAGATTAAGTCTGTGAGTTGTGTTCAAGATCGTCGCGGGTTTCTCAAGGTTATTCTTCTAAGTTATAGAAGATCAGGTTTTTGCGGTTTTCGCGTGCCTCGAGATAGTTGAAGTGATTTTTATTCCTTTATTATCCCCCGCAACAACGGAGTTGCTGGGGGTATTAAAATGGGTTCCGTCCGTTACACTTTGTGTCCGGCTCATAACTTTCTAACTAATCAACCATTTCAATTCAAATTCGTCATGGACATGAAGAAACATATAATAATGTGTCATGAGAAACAATTTTCTGAAAATCTACATAAAATATTAGGATTTTGGAGAAAAAGTGGTAAATTTTGTAAGAAATCTGTTACAAGTCCCGTCCGGTTCACAACTTCTAAACTAATCATCACATATTGATAAAATTTGATATGAAGATACATAATCATCTGAAGGTGTGTCATGAAGAACAATTTTGAAAATATTTTTATAAAATGTTGCCTTTTTTGGCAAAAAATGAGGACTCTGTTGGAAAACTATTACAAGTCCTGTCCGGCTCATAACTTCTAAACTAATCATCACATATTGATCAAATGATATGGAAATACATAATCATCGGAAGGTGTGTCATGAAGAACAGTTTTGAAAATATTTTTATAAAATTTTGCCTTATTGGCAAAAAATGAGGACTCTGTGGGAAAACTGTTACAAGTCCTGTCTTCATAACTTCTAAACTAATCATCACATATTGATTAAAATTGATATGAAGATACATAACCAACGGAAGGTGTGTCATGAAGAAAAATTTTGAAAATATGTTTTTTAAATTTTGCCTTATTGGCAAAAAATGAGGACTCTGTGGGAAATCTGTTACAAGTTCTTTCTATCTCATCACAACTAAACTAATCATCACATTTTGATCAAATTTGTTATTTGTTATCATATGTTGGTGTGTCATGAAGAACAATTTTGAAAATAAGTTTGTTAAAATATGATCAAATTGATCTTGCAGATCCAAATACATAATACATAAATTAATTTGTATAATATATTCATTCATTTTAATTTTGTCAGTTAAGTCGAATTATGTCCAACAGTGAACATAAAGTTGGTATGATTCAGTTTTTTTATTAGAACAGTTTCTTTCATATCCTGGATTTTGTTTGTTAATTGGTGCGACAGCTGACATGGTCGAGCTATATCTCCCGCAAATTGCACAATATGTATAGGTTTTCCTTATTATATTGCTGATTTATTTTCATCTCGCAAAATACACAAAGCAGACATTGTTTAATTCAGGAATCAAATCTCATTGGTTGAGGTTGATGATTAAAGGGACAGTTCTTTCGAGGCATCTTTTGTGGAGACGAAAATCATTGGGCTATTTCAGTTTATATATATAATATACATAATGTTATTAGTACATGGCTATAACACTACCAAGTTAAAACATGTTATTCGGGGTATCATTTTTGTTTATTGATATTTGACAAATTTAAAAAGAACAACTCACACTCGGTAACAACAACAGCACGAGTGTGAAATGCCTTGCTACACATAATGGGGTTGTAAAGTTTTATCATAGATAATTTGTAAATTTGTCAGAGCTGTTAAGAGAGCTGAAAACTAGAGAGTTAAAAACGATATGTGCAGACTCCTTGGCAAATGGGGATTCTAAATTGTAGATTTCGTGACCCCATGACCTCAAATGGGGTTACAGGGGTCAAAACCTTAAAAACCCATTTCATCTTCTTCTCCAGTTCCAAAAGGTCTAGAGAGCTGAAAAGTTGTGTGTAAACTCCTTAGCCAATGGGGATTCTAAATTGTAGATTTTGTGACCCCATGACCCCAAATGGGGTCACAGGGGTCAAAACCTTAAAAACCTATTTTCATCTTCTTCTCCATTTCCAAAAGGTCTAGAGAGCTGAAAAGTTGTGTGCAGACTCCTTGGCAAATGGGGATTCTAAATTGTAGATTTCGTGACCCCATGACCCCAAATGGGGTCACAGGGGTCAACACCTTAAAAACCTACTTTCATCTTCTTCTCCAGTTCCAAAAGGTCTAGAGAGCTGAAAAATTGTGTGTAGACTCCTTAGCCAATGTGGATTCTAAATTGTAGATTTTGTGACCCCATGACCCCAAATGGGGTCACAGGGGTCAAAACCTTAAAAACCCATTTCATCTTCTTCTCCAGTTCCAAAAGGTCTAGAGAGCGGAAAAGTTGTGTGTAAACTCCTTAGCCAATGGGGATTCTAAATTGTAGATTTTGTGACCCCATGACCCCAAATGGGGTCACAGGGGTCAAAACCTTAAAAACCTATTTTCATCTTCTTCTCCAGTTCCAAAAGGTCTAGAGAGCTGAAAAGTTATGTGCAGACTCCTTGGCAAATGGGGATTCTAAATTGTAGATTTTGTGACCCCATGACCCCAAATGGGGTCACAGGGGTCAACACCTTAAAAACTTATTTTCATCTTCTCCAGTTCCAAAAGGTCTAGAGAGCTGAAAAGTTGTGTGTAAACGCCTTGGCCAATGTGAATTCTAAATTGTAGATTTTGTGACCCCATGACCCCAAATGGGGTCACAGGGGTCAAAACCTTAAAAACCTATTTTTATCTTCTTCTCCAGTTCCAAAAGGTCTATAGAGCTGGAAAGTTGTGTGTAAACTCCTTAGCCAATGGGGATTCTAAATTGTAGATTTTGTGACCCAATGACCCCAAATGGGGTCACAGGGGTCAAAACCTTAAAAACCCATTTCATCTTCTCCGGTTCCAAAAGATCTAGAGAGCTGAAAAGTTGTGTGTAAACTCCTTTGCCAATTGGGATTCTTAATTGTAGATTTTGTGACACAATGATCCCAAATGGGTCAAAACCTTAAAAACCTTAAACACCTATTTTCATCTTCTTCTCCAGTTCCGAAAGTCTAGAGAGCTGGAAAGTTGTGTGTAGACTCCTTAGCCAATGGAGATTCTTAATTTTAGGTTTGGTGACCCCTTGACCCCAAATGGGGTCACAGGGGTTACAACCTTAAAAACCCATTTTCATCATCTTTTCTCCAGTTCCAAAAGGTCTAGAGAGCTGGAAAGTTGTGTGTAGACTCCTTAGCCAATGGGGATTCTAAATTGTAGATTTCATGACACCATGACCCCAAATGGGGTCACAGGGGTCAAAACCTTAAAAACCCATTTCATTTTCTTCTCCAGTTCCAAAAGATCTAGAGAGCTGAAAAGTTGTGTGTAGACTCCTTGGCCAATAAGGATTCTAAATTGTAGATTTGGTTACCCCATGACCCCAAATGGGGTCACAGGGGTCAAAACCTTAAAAACCTATTTTCATCTTCTTCTCCATTTCCAAAAGGTCTAGAGAGCTGAAAAGTTGTGTGCAGACTCCTTGGCAAATGGGGATTCTAAATTGTAGATTTCGTGACCCCATGACCCCAAATGGGGTCACAGGGGTCAACACCTTAAAAACCTATTTTCATCTTCTTCTCCAGTTCCAAAAGGTCTAGAGAGCTGAAAAATTGTGTGTAGACTCCTTAGCCAATGTGGATTCTAAATTGTAGATTTTGTGACCCCATGACCCCAAATGGGGTCACAGGGGTCAAAACCTTAAAAACCCATTTCATCTTCTTCTCCAGTTCCAAAAGGTCTAGAGAGCGGAAAAGTTGTGTGTAAACTCCTTAGCCAATGGGGATTCTAAATTGTAGATTTTGTGACCCCATGACCCCAAATGGGGTCACAGGGGTCAAAACCTTAAAAACCTATTTTCATCTTCTTCTCCAGTTCCAAAAGGTCTAGAGAGCTGAAAAGTTATGTGCAGACTCCTTGGCAAATGGGGATTCTAAATTGTAGATTTTGTGACCCCATGACCCCAAATGGGGTCACAGGGGTCAACACCTTAAAAACTTATTTTCATCTTCTCCAGTTCCAAAAGGTCTAGAGAGCTGAAAAGTTGTGTGTAAACGCCTTGGCCAATGTGAATTCTAAATTGTAGATTTTGTGACCCCATGACCCCAAATGGGGTCACAGGGGTCAAAACCTTAAAAACCTATTTTTATCTTCTTCTCCAGTTCCAAAAGGTCTATAGAGCTGGAAAGTTGTGTGTAAACTCCTTAGCCAATGGGGATTCTAAATTGTAGATTTTGTGACCCAATGACCCCAAATGGGGTCACAGGGGTCAAAACCTTAAAAACCCATTTCATCTTCTCCGGTTCCAAAAGATCTAGAGAGCTGAAAAGTTGTGTGTAAACTCCTTTGCCAATTGGGATTCTTAATTGTAGATTTTGTGACACAATGATCCCAAATGGGTCAAAACCTTAAAAACCTTAAACACCTATTTTCATCTTCTTCTCCAGTTCCGAAAGTCTAGAGAGCTGGAAAGTTGTGTGTAGACTCCTTAGCCAATGGAGATTCTTAATTTTAGGTTTGGTGACCCCTTGACCCCAAATGGGGTCACAGGGGTTACAACCTTAAAAACCCATTTTCATCATCTTTTCTCCAGTTCCAAAAGGTCTAGAGAGCTGGAAAGTTGTGTGTAGACTCCTTAGCCAATGGGGATTCTAAATTGTAGATTTCATGACACCATGACCCCAAATGGGGTCACAGGGGTCAAAACCTTAAAAACCCATTTCATTTTCTTCTCCAGTTCCAAAAGATCTAGAGAGCTGAAAAGTTGTGTGTAAACTCCTTAGCCAATGGGGATTCTAAATTGTAGATTTCGTGACACCATGATCCCAAATGGGTCAAAACCTTAAAAATCATTAAAAACCTATTTTCATCTTCTTCTCCAGTTCCAAAAGTCTAGAGAGCTGGAAAGTTGTGTGTAGACTCCTTAGCCAATGGAGATTCTAAATTTTAGGTTTGGTGACCCCTTGACCCCAAATGGGGTCACAGGGGTTACAACCTTAAAAACCTATTTTCATCATCTTTTCTCCAGTTCCAAAAGGTCTAGAGAGTTGGAAAGTTGTGTGTAGACTCCTTAGCCAATGGGGATTCTAAATTGTAGATTTCATGACACCATGACCCCAAATGGGGTCACAGGGGTCAAAGATTTTGTGACACCATGACCCCAAATGGGGTCACAGGGGTCAAAACCTTAAAAACCTATTTTCATCTTCTTCTCCAGTTCCAAAAGTCTAGAGAGTAGGAAAGTTGTGTGTAGACTCCTTAGCCAACGGAGATTCTAAATTTCAGGTTTGGTGACCCCATGACCCCAAATGGAGTCACAGGGGTCAACACCTTAATAACCTATTTTCATCTTCTTCTCCAGTTCCAAAAGGTCTAGAGAACTGAATAGTTGTGTGTAGACTCCTTGGCCAGTTGGGATTCTAAATTGTAGATTTTGTGACCCCATGACCCCGAATAGGATCACAGGGGTCAAAACCTTAAAAACTTATTTTTCTCCTCCAGTTCAAAAAGATATAGAGAGCTGAAAAATTGTTCGTAGACTACTTGGCCAATGAGGATTCTAAATTTTAGGTTTGGTGACCCCTTGACCCCAAATGAGGTCACAGGGGTCAAAACCTTAAAAGCCTCCATCAAAAGTCTGATGAGCTACAGAGCCCATGGCTCTATTTTTTAATAGAACAGTTTCTTTCATATCGTGGATTTTGTTTGTTAATTGGTGCGACAAAAATTAACCGACAATATGATAAGGAAAACCTATACATATTGTGCAATTTGCGGGGGATATAGCTCGACCATGTCAGCTGCTTGTTTTTCTTCTGTTAGAATTTGAAGATCATGTTTCGATTTTAGTAGTAACTTCATGGAAGTTCGCGTTCATTTCGCATAGCTTTAATTTCTTTCATTCAATCAACATTACTCATTTCCTGTGAGCTGTCTAGTGTGGTCTGTCTCCCCCTATAGAGAGGGTTTGATTCGACGTCACCACTGTCTATCAGTTCAATGGATTTTCATCTGCCAAAATGCATCAAAGCGTTTGTGAAGCCTCCCATGATGATGGATCACAGGCTTTCATTTGATATATTGCATGACATGATTATCAGCAAAATGAAAAAATTCTCAATTTTACCGAAATAAAAGTATATTTTGCAAGCATTTTGATCAATATTTCACTTCGGTTATTATCTACACCAATAAAAAGTACATTTTTGGAAAGGTAAACAAACAAGCTTTCATTTGATATACAACATAATTCAATATACAACATAAATGTAAAAAATATTCAATAATTCAGAAAATCTTTGGCGGCCATATTGGAAACGGCGGCCATTTTGAAAAAGCCACCGCTTAGAATTCGCAGAACTTTGTGCCATTGATGTAAGGGTGATATCTTGAAGGTCTCCAGAAAAAATGAGCTTTCTACTATTTTTTTCCGGGTTGTCCATATCTTTTAACTATAGAGAGGGTTTGACTCGACGTCACCACTGGTTATCAACACAAACACAGACAGAAATAAACAGCTGACATGGTCGAGCTATATCTCCCGCAAATTACACAATATGTATAGGTTTTCCTTATTATATTGCTGATTAATTTTCATCTTGCAAAATACACAAAGCAGACAATATTTAATTCAGGAATCAAATCTCATTGGTTGAGGTTGATGATAAAAGGGACAGTTCTTTCGAGGCATCTTTTGTGGAAACGAAAATCATTGGGCTATTTCAGTTTATATATATAATATATATAATGTTATTAGTACATGGCTATAACACTACCAAGTTAAAACATGTTATTCGGGTATCTTTTTTGTTGATTGATATTTGACATATTTAAAAAGAACAACTCACACTCGGTAACAACAACAGCACGAATGTGAAATGTCTTGCTACACATAATGGGGTTGTAAAGTTTTATCATAGATAATTTGTAAATGTGTGCCCATGCTATCGAAAGAAGTAGTTTAGATCAAAGCACACATTTAACTGTGACATTTCCCAGATGGCGGACGAAGTGCCTTGCCAATGAGAGCTGACTACGTCGCTGGGCGTTGTGTGATCGGAACTCTTCTTCCGTTCATTGTGAATCTGTCAACAAGTCACCATTGTTCTAAATCTCCTATCTCGTGTGTACATCCTCCACGTGCCTAGACACCGGAGGTCTGTTCAGGAAATCGCTCATCGCTCGAGCAGCTCTGTGTCATGCTCCGGGTTTGATATTTCTGAAGAATTCTTATTAAAACTATTTTTAACAATTTTATAAAATTTATCTAATTTGAATAAAACAAATCTTTTTTATTTTCATATTCAAAGATACAGGCAAATACATGAATTTAATTGTTTACAATTAACACATATGTATACACATACGTAAATTCATCATACAGGCAAACAGACAACGTTAAACGTGTTATCAATCAGTACATAAAAATAGATACATATGGTCTGTGCATTCTCCAATATTCAGTTAATAATTTCATAAATTTATTTAATGTGAATTACTACAAATCTGCCCTGAATATGAAATATGATTGACAGATAACCTAAACGTTTTTAAAACAATATATCATATATATGTAAAATTACATATGAATTTAATAGCAAGTTTGCTATGCGTTCGCATGGGTTTTAACAAGGGTGTGTAAAGGTTCATTTTGTGAAAAGTTTAAATGATTGAATGAATATTCCATATTAAAATAAGTATGGACATAGTAGCTGGTCTCCATAATATAAATAAAGATATGGAAACTGTATAGATGTCTTGATGTCAATACATTTATGACAAAGCTCCAAAACCCTGAAGGAGTACAACAATGTTCAAGGTTAACTACACCAGATATTATACACTTGAATCCTCATGTAATAATAAATTGTCCTAGCAAAATACAATATTGTATAATATGTTTCTTTTTTTTATAGTTAATGATAAAGTATTTCACACTACTGTGTAAAGTATTACAATTCAAACAACAGTTACATATTCTAATATATGGTCCTTCCTGATTTCATAGAAGTGCTTAGCCATGTTAATTCAATCATGTATCTTGAAGTTCAATTTATTGAGTGATTATTAACAATATTCAAAAATCCTTCCCGGATTTAAAACAACTTTTATTATAAGTCATTGAGTATATACAGAGGTAAACCAATGTCCAACGGAACCACATCACAAGATAATTTAAACCATTAGTGATTGACATGACTGAACTCAGTTACATGATTTCCCAAGAAGACAACTTACCTTGATTTTGAATTTGAAATCATTATCATTTCATGTTTGTGAAAACACACTTTTACAACATTGATTGATTTGGAATTTTGCTTGTTTTAAAACCTCCAATAACATTGACGCATCAAAGAATTAATATATATCAAATGAAATGCATTATAACGACCTTTGGACGGTAGCTCCGTTAACAGAGAAACAGCAAAGATTCCTTTAAGGAGGTTGGATACAAAATGTCGAGGTATTAAGAAATAGCTAAATTTGGTCTTATTTTGTTGAAAAATATGTCTTGAATCAAATTGTATCATAAAAATACCATGTCACCACAGTTTTTGTTCGAAAAAGGGCCCATCCGTTAGGGCACCCAATGATGAAAATACAATAATTTAAAAACTCCTTTTCAAGGTAACTTTGGAATATAATTGTTATTTAAATGTCTATTTCTATTAAGCCATTGCAGTATGGAAGTAAACTAAGTCGGAAAAAGGGAACTTGAAACTAATATGAGGTAAATACATACAAATAACCTTTTTCTTTGTATGATTATTTTTGTAAAATATTATTCTTTTATGAAAAAAAATCGATTTCTCGTATTAAGATTTTTTTGAAAATTATATATTTTATAGTTAATACACACTAGAATAAGATTAAAAAGAAAAAAAGATATGTCACCAGCGGATAACAGAGATATTCACATTCAATTAAGCCATATCAATGAAAATCAACATCCAGGCGAGATAACTCTTTATTGTCAACATTACCCTTTTTAGAAATTTTCATTAGTTTTTAAGGTTAATTAGTGAAATAAATTTTATCATAAAACAAATACTTATGTTCACAAATATAACATAGTCATTGTTTTTTATTAAACTAAATCATTATTTAATTTTTTAGTTTTTTTTATCTCACACTTGCAGTGAAAAATAAACAAAATAGCATAAACTTTAAAATAGCTCAATCTGATAATCTGACTGTTGCGGATGTGCAGAAACAAAGGTATCCAACCTCCTTAAAAGAACATTCGTAATTAGTAGAAAGTAAAAATTTCTTGATTATTTGTCATAACGCTTTAGTGTGTGTCAAATTTTGGGACTTTGCCATCCATGTTTTATTTCAGAATGTTTGAGCAATGTATACAAAACGAAAACTATTTATCCTCTTACAATAAAAAATCTCATTTCATAGATAATATATACAGTATTAGATTTATAAAAGAACCTTGAATCTAACAAATGTGCAGTTTGAATGTAATTGAATGTATACTCTGTTTAAAATCTACTACTGTCTGAAAATGAACTGAAAAATTTAGCATTGTGGGCTTTCTGTGATTTTTTTAATAACATTCTGGCGATTAGTGTCATTTTTTCATTTATTGTTATCATCCCTTAAACTTGATAAAAGATTTTGAGGTCCACTGAATAAACTATACCTGGCTAAATCGAAGAAGCACATGTACATATTAGTAACACTAAATCAAGGCAGGTAATTCATGATTTAATTACTCACAGGAGGGTAGTGAATAGTGACATCTTTCAATATGAGCACATGTGCACAAATATTTTTTGCCTAAAAACGATTGTTTTAGTGCGCCTTCCGTATTGTCAAGTCTGTGATTAGCGTACTTGCCCCAAAGACCTGGTGGCGACACAAAAAATTAGTGACCTGGATCTCATTCTGTGTTGTGTCCCTGGGCAAGGCACTTTATCCACATTGCACTCAGTCAACCCGGAAATAACGGGTGTATGTAGATTCACGGTGCAGTATTCAATGTGAAATTAATAGACAAAGGCAAAAGACATGTTGTGATTTAAGCTAAATGCAATAAGAAGTCAATGCCCCTAGCCACAATACAGATATTAAAACTGTATCATGATACATAGATCAACAGATCAGGCCTCTCAATTCTCGATGTATCGATACATCACCACAACTAAAAGTATTTGCTGATTTTGTTGTAAAAACATATTACTTTTGATCAAGTATCTTGATTTTTAACAGTAAATAAACAAGTATATACCATATGTATAACGATGGAGAGAATGTAATGCGATATGCACATAAAAGTGTCAAGATTCTCAATACTGCAATGTAACAGACATAACAGATATTGTAGATAGCTCAGTATTTAAGAACGATACGATAAGATACATATGTCAAAATTCACTATGATGTTTTTTTCTATTTTGAAAGAACCTATTAATTTTGACAAACACCTTGCAAGTAAGGTTGTCTATATTCAAAAGGTTCGGAGTTCAATGTTAATGTGCATATCTGAATATAATTAAGAATATTACAAGAATCTATGTTATTTTGGTTGTCTGATTATATATTGAACAATGCCTTATGATCTTTTGTTGATGATCTTGTTTTCGATTTGACTTTTCAAACAGTTACCATAATCACTTAAAACAAAAAGTAAATTGACAATATTCAAAGCTCTCCATTTCAATGTTTATTGTCATATCGAATTCTTAGCTCATTAGGCTTGAAAGGCCAGATGGGCTTATGTCATGGCCCGTCGTCAGTCGTCCTGTTGTCCGTCGTCGGACCGTTGTCCGTAAACTTTTGTCACTTTCGACTTCTCCTCATAAACCATATACACTTGAGAGCTAAAAATTGTGTACAGGTACCTTGGCATGTGGGGATTCTGATTTGTAACTTTGGTGACCCTGTGACCCCAATTTAGGGCCACAGGGGCCACGCCCTTAAAACTTATTTTTATCTTCTTCTTCAGAAGCAGAAGCCTGAGAGAGCTGAAATTTAATGTATATGCACCTTGGCATATGGGGATTCTAATTTGTAACTTTTGTGACCCGGTGACCCCAATTAAGGGCCACAGGGGCCACGCCCTTAAAACCTATGTTCGTCTTCTTCTCCAGAACCAATGATTCTAGACTAGAGAGCTGAAATTGTGTGTACAGGTACCTTGGCATGTGGGGATTCTGATTTGTAACTTTGGTGACCCTGTGACCCCAATTAAGGGCCACATGGGCCACACCCTTCAAACTTATTTTCATCTTTTTCTCCAGAAGCATAAGGCCTAGAAAGCTAAAACTTTGTGTTCAGACTCCTTGACTAGTGAGGATTATAAATTGTAGCTTTGGTGGCCCTGTGGCCTCTAATAAGGGCTAAGGGACCATACCCTAAAAACCTATTTTCATCTTCTTCTCCAGAAGCAGAAGGCCTAGAAAGCTGAAACTTTGTGTACAAACTCCTTATCTAGTGAGGATTATAAATTGTAGCTTTGGTTGCCCCATGGCCCCTACAAAGGGGGCACCACATTGGCCACATCCTATAGCGAAATCAAATGTGAAGCCTGATGAGCTACAGAGCTCATGGATCTATTTTATTGCGATTCTTCCTGGTTTCCATATTCTTATAGCGTCTTAATGAGACACAGAGTATGTTGATAGGATCACATATGTCAAATTTTGAAATCGATGTTATAACATCGGGAACCACTTACTGTTACTGAAAATAACAAGTTAAAGGTCAATCAGTACATGAGAGCGAAAATACGGCCATTCAAGTCGGGATTTTGATCGAAAACCGGACAATGTGGCTGGAGTGGCGCGCGCAAATTCGCCAAACGTACATTTGAAACCTTGTCATAAGCTGACAGGAAGATATATTCGATTCGATAGTGTTTATTAGGTATTGTAACTAATAGGTAGATTAATTGGATGCATAATTTCGAATATTAAACGTATTTGAGATGTGTTCTTGATTTTTCTATAAAATCAAGCATTTTAGAGATATTATGCATAAATGGATATATTTGCAAGTCCAGTGATGAGATATGAACTTCAATCAGCATATTAGATATTTTGTAGCTTATCAAAACCAAATACAATTTTAAGAAAGATACTCTGTGTCACTTTAATGCTCTGTTGTGTTGTTGATGAGTTACTATTTGTCAAACATACACATATCATATGCATTCAAAAACAAGTAGAGTTGACTTATTGTGAAGTTTCCAAGATGCTATTTTCATTTCGCTTTGTAATTCTGTATTGAACAATGATAAATATCTGTCATTGCTGATGTGTTTTTTTTTCTCCAAAAATACCCTGGAATAGTCCGGTTTCCAAAATGCAAAGTAGTGACTGGTCGCAAGCGATTTTATTCTTTGATCTTAAGGACCTTTCCAATGTTTAACTCTCATGCAAAAATTATCAAATTCTTCGGTAAGGTTTTTGAGTTATCTGCCTTTGAATATTGCAAAATTTGCAAAATTGCTGTTAACTGTTATGAGTATGTTAAGGGCGCGTCCTCTGCTTGAGAACGACACAAGAATCTGTGTCGAAACGTCGCATACAATGAACAAAGAAGTTGTCATCCATATATTCCTCAGCATTATTGTCATTCCAACTTCTAAATGCCTCTCAAAGATGAGTATGTGATTGTTCACTTGTTCAACATTGTATTGTATTGTTCACATTTCACATTTTAACTTGTTTTAACTAGTTTTTTCTTGTATCATTGCAGGTCAATCATATATTCCCAAACCAGGATATCTGAGAACGACCGCAGTCAAGTTTGCAGAAGAAATCACTCGCCACTGACTTTGTTCATCTAGACTGTCACGTGACTCAGAGTTACAGCACCTCCTAGTGAATTTTCAGATCAGGTACATCAAGTTTGTATTTTGTTCCTTTTTTTATAGGCAATAAAGTTGTTAAGTTAGCTTTAGCTATTTAGGATCCGTCCGTCCGTAAACTTTGTGTATTTTCGAATTCTTCTCCAGAAGCAAAAGGTGTAGAAAGCTGAAACTTTCTTTACAGACGCCTTGACTAGTTGGGATTATAAATTGTAACTTTGTGACCCTGTGACCCCTAATACAGGCCCAGGGGCCACACCCTAAAAGCATATTGTCTCCAACACGTAAAGGCTAAGAAAACTGAAATCTTGTATATTGACTCCTTGACTAATCGGGATTATAAATTGTAACTTTGGTGATCCTGTGACCCCTAATACAGGCCCAGGGGCCACACCCTAAAAGCATATTTTCTCCAGAACGTAAAGGCTAAGAAAACTGAAATCTTGTATATTGACTCCTTGACTAGTGGGGAATATAAATTATAACTTTGGTGACCCTGTGACCCCTAATACAGGCCGAGGGGCCACACCCTAAAAGCATATTTTCTCCAGAACGTAAATAGAGAATACTACACGAGGTCTCATTAGATACGAATTATACGAAACGAGTGTCCTTCCGGCGGTATCTGACCGAGCGAAAGCGAGGTCAGATACCATAGGAAGGTCACGAGTTTCGTATAATTCGTATCTAATGAGACCGAGTGTGGTATTTTATTTATTACACACGTTTAGAATAGACACATTTGTTAATAATCCTCATTTTCGTGTATGGCATCAAGGAAACAATTCCGAAAACCCGAAACCGGTTTCAATAACCGAATGCGTAATAATCGACGTTCGTGATGTGACCAGTCTATTTGCGCAGTCGCTCATTTAAACCTGCGAAGAAAGAAAATAGTTTCGTGTTTCGATTGAAAATCAACCAAAATTAGAATGTCAAAAAAGGCTAATTCATCGATCATGAGTTTTAATTAACGATTAATTAATGATTGATACAGAAAGCGTAGAATGTAAACATTCAGAGTCAGAGTCGACTTTGTCAACGCTCTTCTCTCGGTCGGCTCGCCATGTTCAAGCGTCAAGGCTGACGTGTGTCGTTGTGGCTGGGCTAGCGGATACATTGGCTCTATTGAAAACGGATTACTTACCAACGGGTAATGTAATGGAAGATCTTTAATTTGAAACAAACACCATTTCGAACTTTTCTAGGAACTTCAAATGAAACGATAGAATCGATATGGATGATAATAAAAACAACGACGTGCTCGGAGAGTGACAGGGACCCGACATGTCAACGGGAAGGGCAAGGTCATCGCCTTGTGTAGCTACAGCGTGTTTTGGGATTCCCAATTTCCCTGTGTTCCTGACTCCGTGACTGCATTTTAAAGTTGTTTTTTCTCAGTGTGTGTCACCATTGATAGAATTTGGCTTGATGTCCGGGTGTTGAATTTACGGTTGACGTTGTAATGTAAGTAAAAATAATAATGCATGCGCTGATCTATTAATTGTTCATGAAATCGATTTTGCACACTGATGAAATCGTATGTTTTCTAAGTATCTGTCTATGTATCAACTCTTTTTAAGTATATAAAGCCGTAAACTTGAAGAAATGACATTTTTTTTATTAATTCGAAAAAAGTTCCGTTTTAGTTGACCCTAAATGAGAGGTCATTAGGTTAACCAATCAAATCTGTGGAATGCGAGGTCATGTTGATACGACACAGGTCAACGCAATACGACACACGTGTGTCGTACGAGATTAGTATGTCATCACTTGTACGTTACCTACGTGTGTAATAAAGGCTAAGAAAACTGAAATCTTGTATATTGACTCCTTGACTAGTGGGGATTATAAATTGTAACTTTGGTGACCCTGTGACCCCTAATACAGGCCCAGGGGCCACACCCTAAAAGCAGATTTTCTCCAGAACGTAAAGGCTAAGAAAACTGAAATCTTGTATATTGACTCCTTGACTAGTGGGGAATATAAATTGTAACTTTCATTACCCAGGCTGTGACCCCTACTAAGAGCCACAAGGGCCACACTCTAAAAACATATTTTCTTCTACTTCATCAGAACCAAAGGGCTTAGAAAGCTGAAATCTTGACCAGTGAATATTGAAATGTATAGCTTTGGTAACCTGCGATATAAGGCTGTTACCAGAACACAAGAAATGTGAAAATACATAAGATAAGATGAGATAATAAGATAAGATAAGATAAGATAAGATAAGATAAGATAAAATAAACTTTATCCGCGCCCGGGAAATTTACTTTACATTCAAAGAGCTTTCAAAATTACAATTAAATAGATATATAAAATATATACAACAGATAGATTTGGCTCTAAAAGCAGTTATATTAAACATTGTAAACAATGAAGGATGTTACATTGAACAATACATTTATGATTACCGTATTCGACGTAAAAAGCGTCCAGGGCGCTTAAAAAATTTACGTGGGTGGGCGCTTATTAAAGTTGTGTGAATGACGACCGAAAATAAAGACTACTCAAATAGAACTGTGTTTAGATTGTCTTTTATAACTGATACAGACGTTCAAAACATACTTACACATTATTGAGTAGAAAATAACACATATTGCCGCTATCGTATTCTTTAATTTCTCTTGAAACAAAGTGAATACGTTGAATTTATAATTTTATTACGGCTGGTACATGGGCGGTTATTAGACCTATAATTACAAAACCCTTTAGGGGGCGCTTATTGGAGCAGGGCGCTTATTACGTCGAATACGGTACAGTGCAACGGTTAGTTAGACTTACAATTTTGTATGTAAATTTAAAATCTTGATACTGTATGGAACAAATGATTTTGTACTTCTATTAGTTTTGAAATGCCAAATTTTGAAATGACGTCCAGAAGGTAAAAATTCATAACAGCTTTCTTTTGAAATTTTGAATCAAACTGAAAGGAAAGGTGTTCAAGATTGATGCCGATAATTTTGCTGGCTATATTTACAATTTTGTCGATTTTTATTTTTCAGTGCCATAACATGCATGAAAACTGAAAGTCAGAATGCTATTGATGAAAGTTTGATAGAACAATTTTAGAATACATTTGTCAACATTAAAATATCTTAATTTTCCCAGGAAGTAAAGTCTTTGTTAAGCTTTAGCATGGACATGGTGTGTATTAGATTTCCATGAGAGTTTATCATCAATTATGGTTCCCAGGGTTGTGTATGATGTATATTCTCTCTGGTGCAACGTTTTTATCCCCCGCAACAACGAAGTTGCGGGGGGTATCAAAATGGGTACCATCCGTCCGTCCGTCTGTCCGTCCGTCCGTCCGTTACACTTTGTGTCCGGCTCATAACTTTGTAACTAATAAACTATTTCAAATCAAATTTATGTAATAAATGTAAAAATGTGTCATGAGTAATAATTTTTAGAAAATCTACATACAATATTAGGATTTTGGAGAAAAAAGTGGAAAATTTGTAAGAAATCTGTTACAAGTCATGTCCGGCTGACAACTTCTTAACTAATCAACACATTTTGATAAGATTTAATATATAGATGCATAATCATATGAAGGTGTGTCATGAAGAACAATTTTGAAAATATTTTTGTAAAATTTTGACTTTTTTTGGCAAAAATTAGGACTCTGTTAGAATTCTGTTACAAGTCCTGTCCGGTTGACAACTTCTTAACTTATCATCACATTTTGATAAGATTTGATATATAGATGCATAATCATATGAAGGTGTGTCATGAAGAACAATTTTGAAAATATTTTTGTAAAATTTTGACTTTTTTGGCAAAAAATTAGGACTCTGTTAGAATTCTGTTACAAGTCCTGTCCGGCTGACAACTTCTTAACTAATCAACACATTTTTATCAAATTTAACATGGAGATACATAATCATATGAATGTGTGCCATAGACAACAATGAAAATGATTAACATTTAAACAATAATCAAAATATTAGTGAAAAGTAACGACTCTGTTTAAAAAACACCAAAAAATTTCCAGCCCAAAATTTCACTTAGAGACTTGATTTTTTTAGCTCACCTTTACAAAGTAAATGTGAGCTTATGTCATGGCGCTTCGTCCGTCGTCCGTCTGTCTGTCCGTCCTTCCGTCCGTAAACTTTCAGGAAAAAGACTACTCCTCCTAAACGAATGCAGATATCATTCTGAAATTGTAGTATGTTATACCCATGGTGATTCCTCACAGAAAGGTAGACGTTTCAGTTTTGAGAATCCAAGATGGCCGCCATGGCAGCCATATTGAATTTTCAATAACATTTCAGGAAAAAGACTACTCCTCCTAAACGAATCCAGATATCATTCTGAAATTGTAGTATGTTATACCCATGGTGATTCCTCACAGAAAGGTAGACGTTTCAGTTTTGAGAATCCAAGATGGCCGCCATGGCAGCCATATTGAATTTTCAATAACATTTCAGGAAAAAGACTACTCCTCCTAAACGAATCCAGATATCATTCTGAAATTGTAGTATGTTATACCCATGGTGATTCCTCACAGAAAGGTAGACGTTTCAGTTTTGAGAATCCAAGATGGCCGCCATGGCAGCCATATTGAATTTTCAATTAGATTTCAGGAAAAAGACTACTCCTCCTAAACGAGTCCAGATATCATTCTGAAATTGTAGTATGTTATACCCATGGTGATTCCTCACAGAAAGGTAGACGTTCCAGTTTTGAGAATCCAAGATGGCCGCTATGGCAGCCATATTGAATTTTCAATTAGATTTCATGAAAAGACTACTCTTTCTAAACCAATTTAGATATCATTCAGAAATTGTTCTATGTTATAACTATGGTGATTCCGCACAGAAAGGTAGACGTTTCAGTTTTGAGAATCCAATATGGCCGCCATGGCAGCCATATTGAATTTTCAATTAGATTTCATGAAAATGACTCCTTCTCCTAAACCAATCTAGATATCATTTTCATATTGTAGTTTGTTATACCTATAGTGATTCCTCCCACAAAGGTAGACGTTTCAGTTCTGAGAATCCAAGATGGCCGCGATAGCAGCCATATTGACTTTTCAGCTGCAGATGACACATCATTATTACTAAATTTTAAGCTTTCATCAAGTGATCACTGGCACCATATAAATTCTCTAATTTGAACTTACTAATCATAATATTATCTTGAATATGGAATATTTAAGATTGTCATGCAAGTTGTTCTATATTTTTAAGTGTTTCTAAAACATTAAGATGAGAGACAAACATAATTAATTAATTTGTTTAAAATATTTATGGCAACTAGCTGCAAAAACCCAATCACATTAAACATCATGTTGAATTTTAAACAATGGTATCTCCCTTATATTCCTTTAAATACCACACAAAAGGGGTCAACCAGAGTTCAGATATTCCTGCTGAGTCCACTATGCATTTCTAATACACATCCCAATACAGGCTGCGAGCATCACAGTCTCAGCTGCTAGTCTGTTGCATAATCAACCTGACCCAATTGATATGGTAGAGCAATATGCTATATGGCCATGTGTATGCAATAAGAGTTATGGAAATTAGACTTGTATTCTCATGACAGTGAAATGTTCTTTCTAAGAATAACAACTTACACAAAATTTGTCAACAATAACAAGCTTTGTGTTTAGCAATCAACATGATAAGTTGATGTGGAAAGAGTTATTTTGCATCAGGTTCCAGTTCCTGTGTTTTACTCATATTTGTACCATTTCTATATCTAACAGAAGTTCTTCTTGACACAAAATCAATTTAGGACATAAGCTAACTATATTTTGTGAAATTATATATATTTTTCACAACAATTCATGTTCTCTCCCGTCAAGTCTTTTAATACCACACATAAGGACTTAGCCAGAGTTCAGGTTTACATGCTCAGCACACTAGGGTGCTTCTCCAAATATACGTACACAAAGCCAAATACACAAATTGCTACACTCTCCCTAAGGATCTGGGGCTAGCAGCCCTGCCTGCTTGTATATTGCATAGTAATCCTGACCTAATTGATAAATAGAACATAATGGATTTTATGGAAAGTATATAAATTGTCTTTATGAAAAGTATACTTGTATTCTAATAGTAATACTTTTTACAAATAACAATTTAAACAAGTCAAGAATCAGCTTTTGTGTACAACAATCTGCACGATGAGTTAATATTGACAAATCAAGTATCTGCTTTTATGTACAGTAATCTACATGATAAGTTAATAATAGAGGTATTTTGTATCAGGTTCCAGTTCCAATACCATGTGTTTTATAAATACCTGTAAAACTTAATGATAATTGTATCATGCTGAAGGGGTTCTGGGAACAACATGTCATCATAGAAGTCATTATTTTTCAATTAGATTTCAGGCCAAGTACTACTCCTACTAAATCAATTAAGATATCATTCTGAAAAGTGAGTATTTTTTTATATATTGATTCCTGACAAAGACGCATTTATTTTATTATCAAGAATCCAAGATGGTCAATATGTCAATTATATTGAATTTTCAATTAGATTTCATGAAATTCATTGAAAAGAATACATTTCCTGATCAATCAAATCAATGTCATTATATTTGTATTGATACGCTTGTTGTAATATTTATCAACACTATAAATACAGTTACAAAAAAATGTATGAATAATCTTTATCTGCGAACAGCCTGAAGCATGACTGTTTTAATAAATCCTTTTTAATAAAACATAAAATGATAAAAGTTGTTCACTCCATCAGTGGGTTACATAATTCCTGACACTTCATATATGGCAAATAACATAGCCAGTGAGGGATAAATATACATTTTTTAATCATCTATATCTGATTACGGTTTGAACAATGATTATCTAGATAATTATAATGATCATTCAATTCAAACAAATCCTTTTCAAAAGCATTTAAAATGATTAAATTTGTTCACTCCCAACACTAACTGTAAGGTTTTTACTCCTTTGTTCCCATGCAATTAATTTATTCCAAATTGAAAATTTTGGTTAATGAATAACTAATTATCTTTTATTTTGTTTGTCATGCTAATAAAAGATATAATATTCATCTTCAAAACAGCATTCATTGAACAGCTGTCTGAACAATTCTTTTTTTACAAAGTCTTTCTCACCAATTCTCTCTGTTAGTTAAGATACTTCAATAAACATATTACTGAGTTGACCTCCAAATTATTTCCATTGCAAACCTCTCTTTTACCCCCACCCCTACATAAGCTACATGCAGGTGCAAGAGGTCATAATAGGTCATCATTTCTAGTAATTAGCATAAACCCCCATGTTGCTAGCCTATTCTGACCAATCAGATAGCACTAACATATGTCAAGATATAAGATATTCAGAAATCTTCAGTTAGAATTACATGAGACATTGACCTGGACAGTTTACTTTGGCAATTGGACTTATCACTAGCTGAATTTGTGATTTGTGTCAGAGGGATATATTCCAAATGTTTATGTGCATCATCTTTTTAATTCTTTGGAAGTTGAGAGTGTGACTAAATGAATACTCCTAAACCAATCAAGATATCATAATGAAATTAATACAGATGCCCACATAAAAGTACCATTTTGAAGATTAAAAAGTCCAAGATGGTCACCAATTCAGCCATAGATATACAAAAAAGTTATACAAAAACCTACTGCTTGTTAACAAATCATGATTATATCATTCTTGTATTAATGTTTGTTCAAGCTCTAGTGGTTTCCAACAGAAGAATAGCATTTTAAAAGATAAAAAAATCACGATGGCAGCCATAATCAATTATCATATAAAAGATGGTTACACAATTAAACCATATTACCACATCATTCATTTTAAGGTGAGCTTCTGTACCCTCGGTACTTTTATTTTAAAAGAAGCGCAATCAAAAATAATGAAAAAAACGAAATCATGACAAATTCGTAGGTCACGTGTTTTGGCCGCCATCTTGCTTTAAAGCACTTTTCCAGGACTTTTTACCAACCAATCTGACCCCATGCGCTTATGAGGAATCAAAACTCGGCAGCTACTGATACCAGAAAGTTGAAACTTACACATAATGTAGCTGATACATAAGCCTATATCAAGTTTGGCTTGAAATTAAAAAATTCAAAATACTTTTTTGTTTGGAATTTTTAAAGTTTGCTCAAAATTGCAATATTCAAGGGCAGAGAACTCAAAAACCAGACCATAGAAATTAACCATTTTTGCATGAGAATTAGACAATATCAAGGTCTTCAAGATAAAAGAATACAATAGCTCGCGAACAGTCTTTTCCGGTCACGAGGAAGGGTCAAAATTTGCATTTTAGAAAACAGGTGTTTTGGTGGGTATGTTTGAATACTAATTGCTAAGCAACAACACATGATAATTGATTGTTCTATATATCATTTTAAAGCCAAAAGAACATACAATCTGTGATAAATCTCATTGAAATAAGATTAAACAACAACATTGAAAATTTGAGCATTTAAATGTTGTCAATCCTACTTTCGTTTTGAATGATTATGATATATGAATGATTGAAAAATTGTAGTTCATTGTCAATGAAACACTGGGCAATGTTTTATCTGTCATCAGACAGCAACAAGACTGTACAACCTGAGATGATTCATGTTTGCAGCCAAGTTTAATTTTCTGTAAAGGCTTAAACGTTGAATATCAAGTAAAATATGATCATTTTGATAATGTATTAGTTACTGTTTACCGCTTAGACAAAAAGCCATGTGAAGGTCAAACAGTGTGTGAAGGTCAAACAGGAAGTCTTGAAGACCTAAGTACTGCCGCGGCAGTCCTAGTTTTATTCGATTTTGTCACATTATTATATTGTTTTATGGGTATTGATAAGAGGGGAAAATTCAAAATCTTATCATTGAATTGTAGGGGTTTAGGTTCAACCTTAAAAATAAAACAAGTATTTAGATTTTTGAGAAAGAAAAAAGCCCAAATGTTTTGTCTCCAAGATGTTCACTTTACTTTAGAAGAAGAACAGATTACAAAGCAGCAATCGGCTTACAAAGAATGCCTCATTACCCCCTCAAAAGTAATGCAAGGGGAACTGCAATTTTCTTTAATAAAAATTTTGACTTTGAAATATGTCAAGTTTTTAGGGATTCAGAAAATGGTAATTATATACAGCTACTTTAAACAAATATAAAAACCCAAGACAAGAAATTGATTCAACTGATTATATGATCGATTCTCAAATGCTCTGGGAAATGTTATTACTAGAAATTAGAGGAATGACTATCTATAATTCATCGGTTTTGCTAGCTCCTTTTTTAAACTTGGTCGGGGCTGTCGCCAAGGGGACCCAATTTCGACATACATTTTTATAATCTGCACTGAAATCCTAGCAAGACTGATAAAAGACAATAAACTTATCAAGGGAATAAAGATTGGTTCTATCGAACACTTGTTAGCACAGTTTGCAGACGACACATCTTTAATGTTGGATGGCACTAAAACCTGTTTACAAGCAGTTTTAACCACTCTGAACTTTTTTGAACGCTTTTCTGGTTTACGAGTGAATATTGACAAGACTAAATTGATTTGGATTCGTTCAAAAAAAACGCTGTCGAATGAAACTTCTTCAGGACAACAAAATGGATTGGACAATAAATTTCAAACTTTTGGGTATAAAATTTGACATCGATCTTGAAAATATGGTAGATATTAACTACAAAGATAAATTTAAAGAGATAGAACACTCCATGCATTTATGGAGAAGTAGGATACTGGCGCCCTTTGGACGTAATACAATTTTGAAATCACTTTTACTGCCAAAGCTTAATCATTTATTTTCTACTCTCCCGGCACCATCTGAAGATATCATAGAAACATTTAAAAAAAACTGTTTTCGATTTATTTGGAACGAAAAACCAGATAAGATTAAGAGGGACCGGGTAACGAGTAATACTCCGGACGGAGGTTTCAAGGTTCCTATTATAAAAGATATCATTGCTTCACAAAAAATTTCATGTCTCCGTCGTTTACATCTTTCGGATACCGCTTTTAAAACATTCCTTTTTGAAGCGAATATTGTTCCACCCAAAATCTTAGATATGGATGCAAATTATATTAAGGTCCATATCGTCAATACAATTAGAAATTCTTTTTGGCGTGAGGTAGTTTTATCTTGGAGTTTCTTCTTGAATAAATATAAGAAATCACGAGAGGATGCATATTCTCAATTCTTATGGTATAATGATAGTGTACAAATCGATAAAAATTACATATATATAAAAAAATGGGATGAAGCGGGTGTAAGATATATAAATGATTTGATAGCTGACAATGGTAAACTATTTTCTTTCTTAGAATTTAAGGATATGTATAATATTTCCTGTAACTTTTTGACTTATAATGGATTAAGAAATGCTGTTGATATGTATCTGAAAACTTTAGGGTCACATGAAAGTACCCCACTAGCATCTCCAATGATGCCATTAAATCATTGTGTACTCCTAAATAGCCAAAAGGGATCTAAGTTTTATTCTAATGTTTTATTAGACTCAAAATTTCATAGGACATCGGCTAATCAGCAATGGGAGCCCGATTTAAATAGTTTCACAGATCAAGAATGGAGAAATATAAATGAAATTCCGTTTCGATCTACTGATAGTGTACAATTACGTTGGCTTCAATATAGAATTATCAATCAAATCTTACCTGTTGGTAAATATTTATATAAGATAGGATACAAAGATTCCCCCTTATGTACACACTGTAATAAGTTCACTGCTGATATTTCTCATATATTATGGAATTGTGAACATGTTCACTCTCTCTGGACCAAGCTTGAAAATTGGATAAATATCCAGGCGGAAATAAATATTAAATTCACTAAACAAAATGTTCTCTTTGGGTTCCCTTCCAAAAGAAATGATCCATTAAATGCAATATGCCTAGTCATAAAAGATTTAATTTTCAAATGCTACCTCAAAAAAGGTACTTTATCTGTTACGCATATCCAGAGAGAGTTAGCAAACTACTACAACATAACGAAAACTAATGCATATTCAAATTGTAAACTATAATATATTTGTAAAATTCTGGTCCAGCTGCCACAACTTGTTTCAATGACGACTGCTAATCAACTGTACTGTGCATTATATATTGTCAATTGTACTTTGCTGACTTGAATGATTCCTCATGATGTGCTGTAATACAAAAAAGTGGAATAAAAAAATAAAAAAATTCATCTACTTAAAAGAAAAAAAAACAAGTAGAAAACAAACAAAACCTTTTTGTTCAATTAGCACAATTAGAGATAAATTTAGATGGTGGAGGTGCAAAAATAAACCTTTAAAATTAATTTGACAAAATCAAACCAGAAATAGATGAAATTCACAAGGTAGAAACACAAGGGGAATTTGTAAGATCAAGAGCTAAGTGGGCAGAACATGGAGAAAAACCTAGTAAATATTTTTAATATATAAGAGCATAGGAATTTCCTTAATAAAGCAATCACGAAATTAGAGAATAAAAATGGTGAAAAGAAAATGAAAAGTGAAAAAACACCAGGCCCTGATGGTTTTACTTCTGAATTCTTAAAAAAATTGGAAAGACTTAAACAAATATCTTATTAATGCTTTAAACTTTGGATTTCATAATGGCTTATTATCTATAACACAAAAGAAAGATTAATAACATGTTTGCCTAAAGTCAATAAAGCCATTAAAGCCAAAACTTTTTTGAAAAATTGAAATGAATCATTGTCTTTCGCTTACCAGGTAATACCAAAACTTCAATTGAAATGAACAATTGCATATCGCTGAATACCTAAACATTATTTGAAATCAATCATTGCCTTTTGCTGCATACCTAAACATTAATTGAAATGAATCATTGAGTTTCACTGAATACCTAGACAATATTTGAAAGTAATCATTGCTTTTTGCTAAATACCTAACCATTAATTGAAATACATCATTGCCTTGAGCTGAATACATAAACATTAATTGAAATGAATCATTGCTTTTCATTTAATACCTAAATACATGTATTAATTTAAATAAATCATTGCCTTTAGCTGAATACGTAAACATTAATTGAAAAAAATCATTGCTCTTCATTTAATACCTAAATACATGTATTAATTTAAATAAATCATTGCCTTTAGCTGAATACATAAACATTAATTGAAAAAAATCATTGCTCTTCATTTAATACCTAAATACATGTATTAATTTAAATAAATCATTGCCTTGAGCTGAATACCTAAACAATAATTGAAATGAATATTTGCCTTTCGCTGAATACCTAAACAATAATTAACATGAACATTTGCCTATCGCTGAATACCTTAACATTAATTGAAATGAATCATTGCCTTTCGCTGAATACCGTAACATTAATTAAAATGAACAATTGCCTATCGCTGAATACCTAAACATTAATTGAAATGAATATAACTTTGCCTTTCGCTTAATACCTAAACATCAATATTAAAATGAATCATTGCCTTTCTTTGAGTACCTAAACATTAATTGAAATGAATCATTGCCTTCAACCGAATACCTTAACATTAACTGAAATGAATCATTGCCTTCAACCGAATACCTTAACATTAATTAAATTGAATCATTGCCTTTTGCTGATTTAAAAAGTGATTTTTTATCAGAAGTCACATTAGACACAGAGCTTTTGATGTGGACCACCGTTATTAATGTTGGACTCAACTTGGCAACTGTCCCTGAAGAGAACGTCTTATTGCAGCAAGGGCGGATCAAGCATTCTGCTTTGGGTTAGGTGTGTCCTATCAGTGTAACCATTACAACGTGTGTGCAAATTATCACTGAATTTCAGTTCTCTTGCAAAAAGTCTCGTCCCTAAGCTTTTACCATGAATGTGAAACACAACACTTTTCAAAACTAAGTATATGTTGAAGACTCTTGAATATTTATTAGGTTTTTCATTCACTTCAAATGGATGCAATAATACAATCATAGAAAGGCACGGAAACATACACGAAATGTGTTTATAAAATATTGCAAAGTATGATTACTACATTAAAACGTTGGGAGAAAACACCGACAGAAAGGAACAGGGATGACAAGAATTAGATGACCTTCGCAATTTCCTTTTTTTACAAAGCAATTGATTTGATACTAACGTAGATTATCGCTACAAAATATTACCTTGAGTATTTATCGACTGCTGCTTATATCATATACGTGAAATACTCATGAGAGTGGCGTTAAACCCGAAATCACCTCACGTCTATTGCTGAGAGTTTATGCATTTAACAATTTAACAAGTTCTTTAAAAAAAACTATTCGTTATCCGCAAGAAGTTTAAATCTGAACACATCTGAGCAGATTTGATCAATACAAATCCTTCAACGTTGAAATCAGCAGGCTAAAGCTGGGTAGAATATTGTAAGCCAAGTGTAAGCTGTTTCACTTTAGACGAGACAGCTCTTGTTGCTTGATTCGGCTATCCTGCAGAGAATATGTTCTGTATAATGTTCATATAACGGCGTCTAAACACAATTTTTTTTTCCGCCAAATTTAAGTATTGAAGAAATAAATATTACCATTGAAAAAAAGGAGAATATGCTGCCACCAAAACAAATATAATTATCTGTATGTGTCAAGTTCAACAAAACTTCTAAATTTTGAATTTTCTTTTCAGGTCGACAACCAGAGAAAAGACTCTTGACAATGGGAGCCAAAGCCTCTGTTCCAAGGTTCGTTATTAGAAATAACAATATGATGTTATACTTTCAAGAAGCAGCTGTTGATGTCGTAGGTTCTTCAGCCTGATCTTATATTCTTATATTCTGACAAACAAAAGCACGTTGCAATTGACGCGAGCAATGATATTCCCAGTGCAATAACTTCTTACTTATACAGTTATACCTGAATTAGACTCTGTTCTATTACGCCTAGATCCTGGGGTTCCGGCAGATTGCCCTAGCGGCAAAAAGTTGTAACTTGAGATATCTCCCTTATCTGCAGCCAATGAAAACACCTTTTGGATATCAACGACTTTGGGAATTCTCAACGGTCGTACAGTGACTTTCGAACGCATCATGCCTTTAGGTTTATTTTTCATTAACAGTGTGAGTGGGAAAATATTAAAAAATCAGATATGGATAGGGTTTTTCATTAGAAACATACTGTTTTATAATTGTGTAAATTGTTCTTTGTTTTATGATAAATTTTATTTTAATAATTTACCAAATATAAACTAATGAGAAGGTAAAAAAGCGATGTTTTGTAGAAGGAAGAGTTATCTCCCCTGAATGCCGAATCACCGGGAATAGCCGGGAGTAGCCGAGCTTTTGCGAATGACCCCTTTTGAAACGGCGTCGCTGATTGCACAACTAACTTCGATTGCCTCCAATCAGATTTCTACTTTTCTGTCCCGTGTATTAGCCGTAATAGAACAGAGGCTTAATCAGGTATAACTGATTTGCCTCTGTGGGGAGAGAATGCTATGCCACTAGAATAACTAAATTTATTCCTTGGTAAAAAATCTTAACTTTGAATGAATATCAACAGTTCACATTGTTTTTTTAAAAAGAAAACATATGATGTAAAGAAATTGTCAAAATCAATCGAAATTCATCAACATTGTTGACAAAAATCTATTTACAAATATTTATATACAGACATATGCCTATACCTAACGGCAAAATAACTGAAGGACCACGAATGAATCTTCCATGATAATGATTTTCACTGACATGATGATTTAAAATATTTTTAAAAATATTGCATCATTGTAGAACTTATTGCTATGGACTGGTGTAGATGTACCGAGCAATCTAGGAATGATCACAATCTAGGAATTATTTTTGTATTCCTAGATTGTTAAACAATCTGCAGATTGTGCGACCTGAACAAGCTGGGAATGATCACAATCTAGGAACATCTTTATTAAGATAACATTGCCTTCATATCCCAGAATTTGAGTATGTAACTTTCTCCAGTGGATAAATAAAAGTAGAGCTAACACTCTCAAACCATAATTCTATATTTTATGTGCGCTTGTATCACTTAAGCATTATGTTTGTATTTTGGGCCTTCGACCTTAATACTGAATAAAGTGTCTGTCTGTCTGTCAATTTGAGTATAGAGGCGGATTACCCGGTTTGTGAAGGCCTGTGTGTGAGTCTTTGAATCTTACTGATCAACTTTAATTAAGTGACGTTTCAGAGGTTATGAGGTGCTGTCGGCTCGTCTTGATGTCTGTGATGCTGTGTAGCGCTAGATTCGAAGATTGTGAAGGGCTTGTATTCGTGTCATTAAGCCTTACTTAAAAAATAAGAGGGAAGATTCCAGGTTGTTTAAGAAACTTGTCGAGAATAGGAGTCGATTCTTAGGTTATGATAGCTATTTTAAGTGACCGTGTGTAGATCCCAATTCCAATATTACAAAGGTCTGTGTGTAAGTCGAGAGGCTCAAAGAAGATTCCTAGATTGTAAGGAACTCTATGCTCGTCTTTATGTCTAACTAATGGTATGAAGGGTTCGATTCCCAGATTGGGAAGGGTTATCATGCGTGCATTTAAGTCTTACTGATTAGTTATAATGGACGACTCCAAGATTGTGAGGGATTATGAGCTCGTCTTTATGTCTAACTGGTGATATCTAGGACTACATTCCCAGATTGGGAAGGGCTGTATGTGTGTCCTGAAGTCTTCTTTATCAGTTTTATGTGAAGATTCCCAGACTGTGAAGGGCTGTATGTGTGTCCTGAAGTCTTATTAATCAGTTTTATGTGAAGATTCCCAGATTGGTCTTCTTTATCAGTTTTACGTGACGATTCCCAGATTGGGAAGGCCTGTATGTGTGTCCTGAAGTCTTTTTTATCAGTTGTATGTGACGATTCCCAGATTGGGAAGTTTTATATGTGTGTCCTGAAGTCTTCTTTATCAGTTTTATGTGACGATTCCCAGACTGTGAAGGGCTGTATGTGTGTCCTGAAGTCTTCTTTATCAGTTTTATGTGACGATTCTCATATTGTGAAGGGCTGTATGTGTGTCCTGACATTTTAATCAGTTTTAAGGGATGATTCCCAGATTGTGGAGGGCTGTACAGACCCTTGCAGAATTAGTTAATTGAAAACCGCGGTCTGACTGCAATCTGATAGCTGTCAACCGCGGTCTGACTGCAATCTGATCGTGGTCAACCGCGTTCGGACTGCAATCTGATCGCAATCAACCGGGATCAGATTGCAGTCAAACAGCGGTCGATCCGATCAGGGTTTGAGAGTGATTGTAGATATTGTCTGCATGTCGGCAGTGGTGATCGTAAAAAAGTAACAGGACAAAAAGTTACAGAAAAAAGTAACAGTTTTTGGTAGGAAAAAAGTCACAGTTTTTGGAAGGAAAAAAGTAACAGTTTTTGGAAGGAAAAAAGTAACAGTTTTTGGTAGGAAAAAAGTAACAGTTTTTTGTTTTTTTATTAAATAAGTTTAACAAAGTATGTAATAATATACAGACAGATCGGCGGTACAGCAGAAGTTTAATCCTAATAGTTTGTGAAACTCAAATCTGTCGTTTTCGGTACAAATTGATTTGACTACCTGATTTGTTATTTGATATTCAAACTTTAACAACGCATATTTTTTCAATGTATTCCTAGATACTTCGTATATACCTTCTACATCGTCGTCCACATAGTCAAGAGTCAGAACGGAACCTAGCTTTACGTTAGTGTCATCTCAAACAATATTAACATTCAAGTTTTTCAAGCCACAATTATACCGTTTATAACGTTTAGATACGTATAACGATTGTTTGCACTAGTGTATTGGTGGAGTCATTCAGTATTGCTGACAAAATACCAGATATCAGTATGTCAAAGGTCAAAGCTACAATGATCGAGTTGTTTACACAGAGAGAGAGAGAGAGAATTTGTTTATTAACGCCTTATCTCGTACACACATATATGTCACACTCATATAGATACATTGTTAATGGTACAAGCTGCCAAAAAAGCTATATAAGAGGCAATGCAATTGGAAAAAACTACACATATGTGCGATAAGTATCGTTAAACATTCTGTTGACGCTGTTTGTTAGTGTTACTTTTTAATGTGTCTTTCTCTCTCTCTCTGTATCTCTATCACACTCTCTGTCTTCCTCTCTGTCTCTCTCTGTGTGTCCTCGACGTGCTCTCTGTCTTTCTCTCTTTGTCTCACTCCCACACTCTCTATCTTCCTCTCTGTCTTCCTCTCTGTCTCACACTCTCTGTCTTCCTTTCTGTCTCTCTCTATGTGTCCTCCTCTCTCTGTCTTCCTCTCTTTGTCTCACTCTCACACTCTCTATCTTCCTCTCTGTCTCTCTCTATATGTCTTCCTCTCTCTGTCTTTCTCTCTTTGTCTCACTCCCACACTCTCTATCTTCCTCTCTGTCCCTCTCTATGTGTCTTCCTCTCTCTGTCTTTCTCTCTTTGTCTCACTCCCACACTCTCTATTTTCCTCTCTGTCTCTCTCTATATGTCTTCCTCTCTCTGTCTTTCTCTCTTTGTCTCACTCCCACACTCTCTATCTTCCTCTCTGTCCCTCTCTATGTGTCTTCCTCTATCTGTCTTCCTCTCTTTGTCTCTCTCTCACTCTCTCTATCTTCCTCTCTGTCTCTCTCTATGTGTCCTCCTCTCTCTGTCTTTCTCTCTTTGTCTCACTCTCACACTCTCTCTCTTCCTCTATGTCTCTCTCTCTGAGTCCTCGACGCTCTCTGTCTTTCTCTCTTTGTCTCACTCTCACACTCTCTGTCTTCCTCTCTGTCTCTCTCTATGTGTCCTCCTCTCTCTGTCTTTCTCTCTTTGTCTCACTCTCACACTCTCTATCTTCCTCTCTGTCTCTCTCTCTGAGTCCTCGACGCTCTCTGTCTTTCTCTCTTTGTCTCACTCTCACACTCTCTGTCTTCCTCTCTGTCTCTCTCTATATGTCTTACTCTATCTGTCTTTCTCTCTTTGTCTCACTCTCACACTCTCTATCTTCCTCTCTGTCTCTCTCTCTGAGTCCTCGACGCTCTCTGTCTTTCTCTCTTTGTCTCACTCTCACACTCTCTGTCTTCCTCTCTGTCTCTCTCTATATGTCTTACTCTATCTGTCTTTCTCTCTTTGTCTCACTCCCACACTCTCTGTCTTCCTCTCTCTGTCTCACTCTCTCTGTCTTCCTATCTCTGTCTTTCTCTCTTTGTCTCACTCTCACACTCTCTATCTTCCTATCTGTCTCTCTATATGTCTTCCTCTCTCTGTCGTACTCTCTTTCTGTCTCACTCTCACACTCTCTGTCTTCTTCTCTGTCTCTCTCTATGTGTCCTCGATGCTCTCACTGTCTTCCTCTCTGTCTCTCTCTCTGTCTTCCTATCTCTGTCTTTCTCTCTTTGTCTCACTCCCACACTCTCTATCTTCCTCTCTGTCTCTCTCTATGTGTCCTCCTCTATCTGTCTTTCTCTCTTTGTCTCACTCTCACACTCTCTATCTTCCTCTCTGTCTCTCTCTATATGTCTCACTCTCACACTCTCTGTCTTCTTCTCTGTCTCTCTGTGTGTGTCCTCGACTCTCACATTCTCTGTCTTCCTCTTTTTGTCTCACTCTCACACTCTCTATCTTCCTCTCTGTCTCTCTATATGTGTCTTCCTATCTCTGGCTTTCTCTCTTTCTGTCTCACTCTCACACTCTCTGTCTTCCTCTTTTTGTCTCACTCTCACACTCTCAATCTCCCTCTCTGTCTCACTCTATGTGTCTTCCTCTCTCTGTCGTACTCTCTTTCTGTCTCACTCTCACATTCTCTGTCTTCCTCTTTTTTTCTCACTCTCACACTCCCTATCTTCCTCTCTGTCTCTCTATATGTGTCTTCCTCTCTCTGGCTTTCTCTCTTTCTGTCTCACTCTCACACTCTCTGTCTTCCTCTTTTTGTCTCACTCTCACGCTCTGAATCGCCCTCTCTGTCTCATTCTATGTGTCTTCCTCTCTCTGTCGTACTCTCTTTCTGTCTCACTCTCACATTCTCTGTCTTCCTCTTTTTTTCTCACTCTCACACTCTCTATCTTCCTCTCTGTCTCTCTATATGTGTCTTCCTCTCTCTGGCTTTCTCTCTTTCTGTCTCACTCTCACACTCTCTGTCTTCCTCTTTTTGTCTCACTCTCACACTCTGAATCGCCCTCTCTGTCTCATTCTATGTGTCTTCCTCTCTCTGTCGTACTCTCTTTCTGTCTCACTCTCACATTCTCTGTCTTCCTCTTTTTTTCTCACTCTCACACTCTTTATCTTCCTCTGTCTCTCTATATGTGTCTTCCTCTCTCTGGCTTTCTCTCTTTGTCTCACTCTCACACTCTCTATCTTCCTCTCTGTCTCTCTATATGTCCTCCTCTCTCTGTCTTCCTCTCTCTGTCTTCCTTTCTTTGTCTCCCTCTCACACTCTATACCTTCCTCCCTGTCTCTCTCTCTGTCTTCCTCTCTCTGGCTTTCTCTCTTTCTATCTCTCTATCACAATCTATTTGTCCCTCTCTTTATGTCTTCCTCTCTCTGTCTTCCTATCTTTGTCTCACTCTCACACTCTCTATCTTCCTCTCTGTCTCTCTCTATGTGTCCTCCTCTCTCTCTTTGTCTTTCTCTATTTCTGTTTCTCTCTCTCACTTTCTATCTTAGTCTTGCTCTCCTATGTGTCCTCCTTCTATCTCTCTTTCTATCTTTCTATCACAATCTCTCTTTTCCTCTCTGTCCCTCTCTTTATGTCCTTCTCTCTCTCTTTCTATCTCTCTATCACAATCTCTCTTTTCCTCTCTGTCCCTCTCTTTATGTCCTTCTCTCTCTCTTTCTATCTCTCTATCACAATCTCTCTTTTCCTCTCTGTCCCTCTCTTTATGTCCTTCTCTCTCTCTTTCTATCTCTCTATCACAATCTCTCTTTTCCTCTCTGTCCCTCTCTTTATGTCCTTCTCTCTCCGTCTTTCTATCTCTCTATCACAATCTCTCTATCACAATCTCTCTATCACAATCTCTCTGTCCCTCTCTTTATGTCCTTCTCTCTCCGTCTTTCTTTCTCTCTATCACAATCTCTCTTTTCCTCTCTTTATTGTCCTTCTCTCTCTCTTTCTATCTCTCTATCACAATCTCTCTTTTCCTCTCTGTCCCTCTCTTTATGTCCTTCTCTCTCCGTCTTTCTTTCTCTCTATCACAATCTCTCTTTTCCTCTCTGTCCCTCTCTTTATGTCCTTCTCTCTCCGTCTTTCTTTCTCTCTATCACAATCTCTCTTTTCCTCTCTTTATTGTCCTTCTCTCTCTCTTTCTATCTCTCTATCACAATCTCTCTTTTCCTCTCTGTCCCTCTCTTTATGTCCTTCTCTCTCCGTCTTTCTTTCTCTCTATCACAATCTCTCTTTTCCTCTCTGTCCCTCTCTTTATGTCCTTCTCTCTCCGTCTTTCTTTCTCTCTATCACAATCTCTCTTTTCCTCTCTGTCCCTCTCTTTATGTCCTTCTCTCTCCGTCTTTCTTTCTCTCTATCACAATCTCTCTTTTCCTCTCTTTATTGTCCTTCTCTCTCTCTTTCTATCTCTCTATCACAATCTCTCTTTTCCTCTCTGTCCCTCTCTTTATGTCCTTCTCTCTCCGTCTTTCTTTCTCTCTATCACAATCTCTCTTTTCCTCTCTGTCCCTCTCTTTATGTCCTTCTCTCTCCGTCTTTCTTTCTCTCTATCACAATCTCTCTGTCCCTCTCTTTATGTCCTTCTCTCTCCGTCTTTCTATCTCTCTATCACAATCTCTCTTTTCCTCTCTTTATTGTCCTTCTCTCTCTCTTTCTATCTCTCTATCACAATCTCTCTTTTCCTCTCTGTCCCTCTCTTTATGTCCTTCTCTCTCCGTCTTTCTTTCTCTCTATCACAATCTCTCTTTTCCTCTCTGTCCCTCTCTTTATGTCCTTCTCTCTCTCTTTCTATCTCTCTATCACAATCTCTCTATCACAATCTCTCTGTCCCTCTCTTTATGTCCTTCTCTCTCTCTTTCTATCTCTCTATCACAATCTCTCTATCACAATCTCTCTGTCCCTCTCTTTATGTCCTTCTCTCTCCGTCTTTCTTTCTCTCTATCACAATCTCTCTTTTCCTCTCTGTCCCTCTCTTTATGTCCTTCTCTCTCTCTCTTTCTATCTCTCTATCACAATCTCTCTGTCCCTCTCTTTATGTCCTTCTCTCTCCGTCTTTCTTTCTCTCTATCACAATCTCTCTTTTCCTCTCTTTATGTCCTTCTCTCTCCGTCTTTCTTTCTCTCTATCACAATCTCTCTTTTCCTCTCTTTATTGTCCTTCTCTCTCCGTCTTTCTTTCTCTCTATCACAATCTCTCTTTTCCTCTCTGTTCCTCTCTTTATGTCCTTCTCTCTCTCTCTTTCTATCTCTCTATCACAATCTCTCTGTCCCTCTCTTTATGTCCTTCTCTCTCCGTCTTTCTTTCTCTCTATCACAATCTCTCTTTTCCTCTCTTTATGTCCTTCTCTCTCCGTCTTTCTTTCTCTCTATCACAATCTCTCTTTTCCTCTCTTTATTGTCCTTCTCTCTCTCCGTCTTTCTTTCTCTCTATCACAATCTCTCTTTTCCTCTCTGTCCCTCTCTTTATGTCCTTCTCTCTCTCTCTTTCTATCTCTCTATCACAATCTCTCTGTCCCTCTCTTTATGTCCTTCTCTCTCCGTCTTTCTTTCTCTCTATCACAATCTCTCTTTTCCTCTCTGTTCCTCTCTTTATGTCCTTCTCTCTCTCTTTCTATCTCTCTATCACAATCTCTCTTTTCCTCTCTTTATGTCCTTCTCTCTCCGTCTTTCTTTCTCTCTATCACAATCTCTCTTTTCCTCTCTTTATGTCCTTCTCTCTCCGTCTTTCTTTCTCTCTATCACAATCTCTCTTTTCCTCTCTTTATTGTCCTTCTCTCTCCGTCTTTCTTTCTCTCTATCACAATCTCTCTGTCCCTCTCTTTATGTCCTTCTCTCTCCGTCTTTCTTTCTCTCTATCACAATCTCTCTTTTCCTCTCTGTCCCTCTCTTTATGTCCTTCTCTCTCTCTTTCTATCTCTCTATCACAATCTCTCTTTTCCTCTCTTTATGTCCTTCTCTCTCCGTCTTTCTTTCTCTCTATCACAATCTCTCTTTTCCTCTCTTTATGTCCTTCTCTCTCCGTCTTTCTTTCTCTCTATCACAATCTCTCTTTTCCTCTCTTTATTGTCCTTCTCTCTCCGTCTTTCTTTCTCTCTATCACAATCTCTCTGTCCCTCTCTTTATGTCCTTCTCTCTCCGTCTTTCTTTCTCTCTATCACAATCTCTCTTTTCCTCTCTGTCCCTCTCTTTATGTCCTTCTCTCTCTCTTTCTATCTCTCTATCACAATCTCTCTTTTCCTCTCTTTATGTCCTTCTCTCTCCGTCTTTCTTTCTCTCTATCACAATCTCTCTTTTCCTCTCTTTATGTCCTTCTCTCTCCGTCTTTCTTTCTCTCTATCACAATCTCTCTTTTCCTCTCTTTATGTCCTTCTCTCTCCGTCTTTCTATCTCTCTATCACAATCTCTCTATCACAATCTCTCTATCACAATCTCTCTATCACAATCTCTCTTTTCCTCTCTTTATGTCCTTCTCTCTCCGTCTTTCTTTCTCTCTATCACAATCTCTCTTTTCCTCTCTGTCCCTCTCTTTATGTCCTTCTCTCTCTCTCTTTCTATCTCTCTATCACAATCTCTCTGTCCCTCTCTTTATGTCCTTCTCTCTCCGTCTTTCTTTCTCTCTATCACAATCTCTCTGTCCCTCTCTTTATGTCCTTCTTTCTCTCTTTCTATCTCTCTATCACAATCTCTCTGTCCCTCTCTTTATGTCCTTCTCTCTCCGTCTTTCTTTCTCTCTATCACAATCTCTCTTTTCCTCTCTGTCCCTCTCTTTATGTCCTTCTCTCTCCGTCTTTCTTTCTCTCTATCACAATCTCTCTTTTCCTCTCTGTCCCTCTCTTTATGTCCTTCTCTCTCCGTCTTTCTTTCTCTCTATCACAATCTCTCTTTTCCTCTCTGTCCCTCTCTTTATGTCCTTCTCTCTCCGTCTTTCTTTCTCTCTATCACAATCTCTCTGTCCCTCTCTTTATGTCCTTCTCTCTCCGTCTTTCGCTCTCTCTTTCTGTCTCTCTACTACCCTCTCTGTCTCTCTCTTTCTGTCTCTCTACTACCCTCTCTGTCTCTCTCTTTCTGTCTCTCTACAACCCTCTCTGTCTCTCTCTCTCTCTCTGTCTCTCTCTCTCTCTGTCTCAATCTCACACTCTCTGTCTTTCTCTCTGTCTCGATCTCTCTAAGTGTCCCCCTGTCTTTGTCTTTCTCTCTCTCTATGTGTCCTCCTGACTCTATGTCTTTCTCTCTGCCCCTGTCTCTTTCTCTTTCTTTCTGACTCTCTCCCTTTCTTTCTATATATATCTGTCTGTACTGTGCGTGTCTCTCTCTGTTTGTTTCACACTCTCTTCTCTCTCTCTTTCTCTATCTGTGTGTGTCTCTCTCTGTCTGTCCTTCTTTTTCCCTTTTCTCTGTCGTTCTCTCTGTCTCTGTCTCTCTACAATCGATCATCCAGGGACCAAACAATAGCATTGGTTAATGTTTTGATCTGATTAATCTCTGTTTTCAGCTGGAGAAAACCAAGGACGTCAGCATTAAGGAAAGGTTCGTGAAACTTGAAGATAAAACATAACTGTTTCTATAATGTTTTTCTGACCATTGTCCTCGCCATGACTGAATGCATACATCCCAAAGAGTGTAAACATTTTACAATGACATTAAGTGTATTGTTCACAGAACATTTGTGCATATGTGAGACATCATTTGAGTTTGCCTTAAACATATTCAACTCTTATTTCAGTTCGAGAGTTGCACAAACCGCAGATGCCAGCAGATATTGATGGTGAGTTTGTAAATGTTTTCAGCTTTTTAAAGATAAAGTTAATGATTTGATGTTGTTGACATATCATCACCTCGCCGTACGTAATCAATTATTGTGAAAACAAATGTTTGCATAAGTTGAAAGGGTTTGCAATAACACTCTAGTTTATTGATATGTTCTTTTTTTGCAGAATCAACAAAGAATCAGATTATGGGTCTATGGAGTAAGTTAGGATATCTTGCCTCCACTCTATTTTACATAAAACGATGTTTAAACACGTCAAACAGTCAGTAATTTTTCGAGGAATGAAACTTTTATTAGTTTTGTTTACCCAAATGCTCCTGAAAAGTTGTCAGATTTTAATGACGATAAATATTGTTTTGTATCCAAAGCTCTCTATTTACAACTTGGTAATGTTGTTTGTTTCTGTTAATTATGTGTGTGCTGCAGAGAAAACTCAAGATGAAGTTGATTTTCTGACCTCTGGTATGATCCACGTATCTGCGGTGGAAAAGGTGGTCGATATGCTGAAGAGTGGGAGGAACTGGGTGACCGTTACAGGCAATGCTGGTGATGGGAAAACCACCCTGGGTTATCTGGTGATGAGGCAACTCCGGACAAGTATGACTGTATTCAACATTCAAGAACCTGAACAATACACACTGCTTTCAAATCTCAGAGAAGACCATGTGATCATGTTTGATGACAGATTCGGTGCCTTCACTTCCGACAAGGTCCTCATTGATAAATGGAAGAGTGTGATAGATGATATCCACAGGCGCTTCGATCGTAACGTGACACAAACAAAGGTCATATTTATCAGCAGGAAGAATGTGGTGAAGGAAGCTCGGCTGTATCTGGGACATTTTCAAGGCACAGTTCTTGATCCTGAAAATCTTGTTGATTTGAGCTCAGTGAAGAATCGAGATGAAAGGCTTCAAATACTCGACTACTACCTAAAGCACGGGGGAATTGAAGTAAGTCAAGATTTGAAACACAAAGTGGTTGATTTATCAATAGCACATGGGTTCCCCCATTGTGCAATGATGTACTCAAAATTGAAAGCCAAGAAACCTGATCTTGATATTGAAAGTTTTTTCAAGACACCGATCACTTTCCTAGACATTACAACAGAGTATTTGTATGAGCAGAATTGCAAAGATCTTTTTAATCTCATGATCGAGAACGATGGACACTTTAATGCATACGACATGAACGACGTTGAAAGAAGAAGATCATTGCTGAAAGTAGAACGTGAGCAAGAAGGCAGCTACATCACTGAGTGGAAGGATGGGGTTTGTGTGTTTGCCCATCCATCTATCTACGAGAGTGTACTGAGTGTCATCTGTAAAACAGACCCTTTGTTCTGCGTCCAACACGCAACACTCTCCGTGATAAGACAGAAACTAACTCTCACATTTGACGAAATGCGGAAGTCACCAACACATATCAACCTGAAGCCTGTACTACCAGTACTGCAAGCTCTAGCCGAGAGGTTCCGACCTGAGATTCTGGAGAGTGACTACAGCGTGTTCACTCACGAATTCTGTGACAACAAGGACTTCTGCAGAGAGCTGCTGTCTATCTGCGTTTATACTAAGAATGATGCCACAGAACAGGTCAGTTAAATCTTTACATATTTGATTTGATGACAGTGTTATTCAAAACGCATTTATTATGGGAAAAAAACAATCATGTGTATTATCTACTTCAGTTTTGTTTAGTGTACTTGTTGTGCTCGAGTTACTGTGACTTAATAAAAAGGATATTTTGGCGCACAGAAACATTGGAAAAATAATTTAAATTTTAGGAAATTTATTAATGCAAAATGAGTCGTTCAAAAACGTATTCTCCAGTAAATCTATGTCTTTTATTACTTTGTTGACTCAGAAACATATAGACATATCATATAAACATTAAATGCTGACAATTCCTTGTAGAATCCTGGTGATGATGAAGACGAGGCTAGAGACGGATCTGACGATGATGAAGACGAGGCTAGAGATGGATCTGACGACGATGAAGACGAGGCTAGAGATGGATCTGACGACGATGAAGACGAGGCTGGTGCAGCAGCGACTTGTGTAACAGTTCAAGGCTCATCTCAACAACCAAACACAGGAGCCCCAACTGGTAAGATTTAATTCAACAATAATTATTTACTTTTTTTAACCTGATAGTTCTTAGAAACTGGCATAAATCTCATGGCAAGGTAAAGGGTTAAGTACAAATGATATAGTACGCCTTGCTAGTGATTAAAATGTACACATAAGATATGCATACAAGAAATCTTTTATATAATGTTCTCATAATTGTTAAAACATCCCTTTTTATTAGCTTAAAAAAAGCATTACCCAAAAACAAAATTCTTTTTTTCACATATATAATGTTTTGATATATATATCTATTTACTCCAAAACACTTTTTCTAAATGTCTGATTTCCTATGCTACATTTCAAAACCTCAGCCTTAAGGAACATAAAGTTACGCTGTATTAAAAATATAATTCCAAATTTCAATAATCAAAGTATTAAAACAAATAGGTTTAGCAGAAAATTGTTCTCACTCTTTCTCGTCTAAAAATCATGAAATATGTTGTGCTGCAAGCCTTTTTTACCGACATTCTGGTACAGCGTTGCTGAGGGTGAAAAATTGCTACAATTGATAAAATGCAATAATCGCGAAATTAAATTAAATTAAATAAATAGCATAAAGCAATTCTATGAAAAGTAATAGTATTTGTCTATTTCTAATACACATTTCCAAGCGCACACAATCAAACGAAAATAGGGATTTGGAATAGGTCTTCAGAAATATATCTTCAGGTATAAATCATGACAGAGTCTTATTTCTTCAGGATGACTTTTCCAGGTTGTTGCAGCAGAATGTTCAAATAATCCTTAGAGGGCAAAAGACATCTCACTTATTAGCAGCCAATGAAAACACGGCTTGGATACTTTAGACTGGGAGTATCCATAACGGTCGTTTAGTGACATGGAAAATATCATGCCTTAATGTATACTTTTGATGAACAGTGTGAGGAGAATATTTGAAAAGTCAAACATCTCACTAATGAGTTGACATAATTTGGTGCTATTTAGTTAAACTCTTTCGAAACATAACACTATAAGGTTATATATTTTTTTAATATATATTTGGTAGTTATGAAATGAAAACGTTTGCAGTGCACCAGCCACTATCTGTTGAGGGGGGGCCTGTGTTTATGGCTGTTGGAGGCCCGTTGACGATCAACTACATCTATCCAGAGAAGGGAGAAAGCCAACAAGGTAGAGTAGTTTATTCATCATCTAGAGAAAGCTATATATATATATATCAATTAATTATAAAGATAAATATCCTTAATAACGGGATGCCGCTGTTTTGGATTATTAAGTCTTTATATTCCTCTATTTTATCTTTGACTATTATTGTACTTAAACTGAGCAGATGATGAACTCTTCATTACTAAATGTAAGTTAATTGATGTAGTTTATCTAAATGACTGTTCACGTACGTGCTCCAAGTCAAAGGAATTATCTAATGATTGATGAATGTACAAAAGAACAAACCCGGTACTAAGCGATCTGCTTAGTTAGTATACCCCCTTAAAGGGGCAGTAGCACGTTTTTCTGGTGAATATAAGGTGACGTCAGGAAAATGAAATTGAACAGTTCCAATAGAAAGACAATGTATATATAAATGTAAAATAAAAATCCATTAACACTTTAAGGTTTAGTAAAGTTGAAATTTGTCTCATTACAGCTGGAAACCAGAGTCAGAGAATAAAAGAAAAATCTGAGTCAAAGAAGGTATGGACTTACCAAACAAAGAAATCAATGAGACAATTATTACTAAACAAACTTACCAAACACATAAATACTACTATCCTGTCAGCTTCTGAACACAATATAAAGGGGAAATAACAATCATAAATTCTCACTACCGTGATTCCCCACTCCTCCGTCACTACCCCCACTCCTCCATCACTCCCTCACTACCCAACTCCTCCTTTACTCCCTCACTACCCCCCCCCCCCCCCCCTCTCTGTCTTCACTCACTCACAACACCCACTCCTCCTTCACACCATCACTACCCCCACTCCTCCTTCACACCATCACTACCTCCACTCCTCCTTCACTCCCTCACTATCCCGACTCCTCCTTCACTCCCTCACTACCCCCACTCCTCCTTCACTCCCTCACTACCTCCACTACTCCTTCACTCCCTCACTACCCCCGCTCCTCCTTCACTCCCTCACTACCTCCACTCCTCCTTCACTCCCTCACTACCCCCCCCCCCCTCTCTGTCTTCACTCACTCACAACACCCACTCCTCCTTCACACCATCACTACCCCCACTCCTCCTTCACTCCCTCACTACCTCCACTCCTCCTTCACTCCCTCACTACCCCCACTCCTCCTTCACTCCCTCACTACCCCCGCTCCTCCTTCACTCCCTCACTACCTCCACTACTCCTTCACTCCCTCACTACCCCCGCTCCTCCTGCACTCCCTCACTATCCCCGCTCCTCCTTCACTCCCTCACTACCCCCACTCCACCTCCACCCACATCAATCACTACCCCTATCCCTCCCTCACTACCCCCATTTCTCCTTCACTCCCCCACTAACTCCACTCCTCCTTCATTCACTCATTACCCCCGCTCCTCCTTCACTCCCTCACTAACTCCACTCCTCCTTCACTCCCTCAGTACCCCCACTCCTCCTTCACTCCCTCAGTACCCCCACTCCTTCACTCCCTCACTGCCCCAACTCCTCCTTCACTCCCTCACTACCTCCACTCCTCCTTCACTTCCTCACTGCCCCAACTCCTCCTTCACTCCCTCACTACCCCCACTCCTCCTTCACTCCCTCACTACCTCCACTCCTCCTTCACTCCCCCACTACCTCCTTCACTCCCCCACTACCTCCTTCACTCCCCCACTACCTCCTTCACTCCTCCACTACCTCCACTCCTCCTTCACTCCCCCACTACCTTCACTCCTCCTTCACTCCCTCACTACCCCAACTCCTCCTTCACTCCCCCACTACCTCCTTCACTCCCCCACTACCTCCTTCACTCCCCCACTACCTCCTTCACTCCCCCACTACCTCCTTCACTCCTCCACTACCTCCACTCCTCCTTCACTCCCCCACTACCTTCACTCCTCCTTCACTCCCTCACTACCTCCAATCCTCCTTCACTCCCTAACTACCTTCACTCCTCCTTCACACCCTCACTACCTCCTCTCCTCCTTCACTCCCTCACTACCCCCCACTCCTCCTTCACTCCCTCACTACCTCCTCTCCTCCTTCACACCCTCACTATCCCGACTCCTCCTTCACACCCTCACTACCTCACTACTCAACTCCTCCTTCACTCCCTCACAGCCCCAACTCCTCCTTCACTCCCTAACTACCTTCACTCCTCCTTCACACCCTCACTACCTCCTCTCCTCCTTCACACCATCACTACCCCCACTCCTCCTTACCTCCCTCACTACCCCCAACTCCTCCTTCACTCCCTCACTACCCCCACTCCTCCTTCACTCCCTCACTACCCCAACTTCTCCTTCACTCCCACACTACCCCCATTCTGTCTTTACTCCCTCACTACCCCCACTCCTCCTTCACTCCCTCACTACCCCTTATCTTTCTTCACTCCCTCACTACCTTCACTCCTCCTTCACTCCCTCACTACCTTCACTCCTCCTTCACTCCATCACTACCTCCACTCCTTCTGCACTCCCTCACTACCCCAGCTTCTCCTTCACTCCCACACTACCCCCAATCCTCCTTCACTCCCTAACTACCCCAACTCCTCCTTCACTCCCTCACTACACAAACTTCTCCTTCACTCCCTCAGTACCCCCACTCCTCCTGCACTCCCTCACTACCTCCACTCCTCCTTCACTCCCTCACTACCCCCTCTCTTCCTTCACTCCCTCACTACCCCAACTCCTCCTTTACTCCCTCACTACCTCCACTCCTCCTTCACTCCCTCACTACCCCCACTCCTCCTTCACTCACTCACTACCTCCACTCCTCCTTTACTCCCTCACTACCCCCGCTCCTCCTTCACTCCCTCACTACCTTCACTCCTCCTTCACTCCCTCACTACCCCAACTTCTCCTTCACTCCCTCACTACCCCTACTCCTCCTTCACTGTTCACTCCTCTTTCACTCCCTCACTACCCCCTCCCCTCCTGCACTCCCTCACTACCCCAACTCCTCCTTTACTCCCTCACTACCCCCGCTCCTCCTTCACTCCCTCACTACCTCCACTCCTCCTTCACTCCCTAACTACCCTTACTCCTCCTTCACTCCCTAACTACCCCCACTCGTCCTTAACTCCCTCACTACCTCCACTCCTCCTTTACTCCCTCAGTACCCCCACTCCTCCTTCACTCCCTAACTACCCTTACTCCTCCTTCACTCCCTAACTACCCCCACTCCTCCTTCACTCACTCACTACCTTCACTCCTCCTGCACTCCCTCAGTACCCCCACTCCTCCTGCACTCCCTCACTACCTCCACTCCTCCTTCACTCCCTCACTACCCCCTCTCTTCCTTCACTCCCTCACTACCCCAACTCCTCCTTTACTCCCTCACTACCTCCACTCCTCCTTCACTCCCTCACTACCCCCACTCCTCCTTCACTCACTCACTACCTCCACTCCTCCTTTACTCCCTCACTACCCCCGCTCCTCCTTCACTCCCTCACTACCTCGACTCCTCCTTCACTCCCTCACTACCTCCACTCCTCCTTCACTCCCTAACTACCCTTACTCCTCCTTCACTCCCTAACTACCCCCACTCCTCCTTAACTCCCTCACTACCCCCTCCCCTCTTGCGCTCCCTCACTACCCCCTCTCTTCCTTCACTCCCTCACTGGGATACTGATATCATACCATGGTTAGACTTTAGTTACGGATGATAAATTGAAAGTCACACTGGTTCTCCTGATATGATATAAATACTGATACCATGGTTAGACTTTAGTTACGGATGATAAATTGAAACTCACACTGTTTTTTTTATATGTCATAAATACTGTTATCATTACTGATATGGTCAGACTTCAGTTACGTCTCTATTTTCTATTATACATGTAGTCATGACAATTCCTTATTTTGCAGACAAAAGAGAGACGACATGTTGATGCACTAAGCAAGACACACAGTACGATGCTGTCAACAGCTCTTCTAGGGCAGAAGACGCCCGCTGTCCTTGCTCTAGTTAAGCACGGCGCTGATGTTAATATAGATGAAGGGATGGGAGTCACTCCACTCATGCATCTTTATAAACAAGATAAGGTTGATATTGAATCCATGATGTACATGATCAATACAGGATCAGCTGACATCAACCAACCAGATGAAATAGGAGTGACCCCACTTCACTGGTTGAGTAGAAACAGCAGTGTGTCAGTTGATGACATCAAACAGCTGATTGTAAAGGGCCGCGGCGACATCAACAGGCCGGATGATTTCGGCTACACACTTCTTCACTATCTATGCACGAGGAATCTGGACATCAAATCTCTCGTGTCCCTGATACAGGCAACTGGAGGAAAAGTTAACCAAGCTGACAAGACTGGCAACACCTCTCTCCACTACCTCAGTATGACAAACTCACAGAACGCTGACTACCTGCTGAAGAACATCCCTGGAGCAGATGGCCACGCAGCAAATGTCGTCGGAATTTTGCCAATGGATTACTTGCGGGGAAATGGTAAACTTTTACTTCAATCTTTGTTGATTTTACTTATCCTACAAATACCGTATAATAGAATCACCTGATGAGCTTATGGTATGGCAAGTCGGACGGCGCAATTCCAACAGAATTCACGACTTTGACTTCCTCCTCTCCAGAACCATTGACTAACGAAAACTGAAACCTTGTGTACAGACCCTTGACTGATAAGGTTAAGATTTTGTGACCCTGGGACCCCTGAATATATCTATTTTCATCATCATCACATGCCCTCTTGTGTAGTCTTTGAATAACACATTTTTATCAGTTAATATTGTTTTAAGAATGAATATATCGTTATGACAATGTATCCTAATAATGTATTTATAATAGAAGATTATATTTGCAGTATGTTATTACAATTAAAATAACTTAACCAGAAGAATCCAACAACAAAATTACAAGACAAATTCTAATTATTTTCAGCAAAACCATCCCACCTGTATGTAACAGCACCGTTGACCCAAACATCTCAAGATCTAGTGATTAAACTCAATGGTGGAGATACGGAGTCGATTCCTGTGCAAGGTAAAATTGATGCCAAGAAAAATTCATATATAAACTAGTTTATCATGTTCTGAGAATTTCTTTCAACATGATATTTCAACTGAAATGGGAATTAACTCTATCTTTACACTCTCATGATAACAAAACTTTATGGATAACATTACTTGAACAAGAACAATTTATTGGAGGGCTATATGCGAATGAATAGCATGTCAAGTGTTAAATAGTCTCTTAATGGCTGACGTCATTTGTCTACGAAGTGATATTGGCCCGTCGGTGAGCAGATCATTATCAGCATTAGTTACAGCGTCCGGCTTACTTTTAGCAAGAGGTGTTTTTCTTGCTTATTATCCCCCGCCGCGCGTTTAGCGCGAAGCGGGGGATATGGTATTCAGCTCCGTACGTCCGTCCGTACGTCCGTCCGTACGTCCGTCCGTACGTCCGTCCGTACGTCCGTCCGTCCTGCTTCTTGTTAGCGCGATATCTAATGAACCGCTCAACCTAGAATCTTCAAACTTGGTACCAGTCTTCATCTGGGGAATACGCAGACCTGAAAAGCTTTTGGTGACCTTGACCTCATTTTCAAGGTCACAGCGAGACTTTGACCAGTTTTGAAAATGTTGTTAGCGCGATATCTAATGAACTGCTCAACCTAGAATCTTCAAACTTGGTACCAGTCTTCATCTGGGGAATACGCAGACCTGAAAAGCTTTTGGTGACCTTGACCTCATTTTCAAGGTCACAGCGAGACTTTGACCAGTTTTGAAAATGTTGTTAGCGCGATATCTAATGAACCGCTCAACCTAGAATCTTCAAACTTGGTACCAGTCTTCATCTGGGGAATACGCAGACCTGAAAAGCTTTTGGTGACCTTGACCTCATTTTCAAGGTCACAGCGAGACTTTGACCAGTTTTGAAAATTGAAAATGTTGTTAGCGCGATATCTAATGGACCGCTCAACCTAGAATCTTCAAACTTGGTACCAGTCTTCATCTGGGAAATACGCAGACCTTAAAAGCTTTTGGTGACCTTGACCTCATTTTCAAGGTCACAGCGAGACTTTGACCAGTTTTGAAAATGTTGTTAGCGTGATATCTAATGAATCGCTCAACCTAGAATCTTCAAACTTGGTACCAGTCTTCATCTGGGGAATACGCAGACTTGAAAAGTTTTTGGTGACCTTGACCTCATTTTCAAGTTTTGAAAATGTTGTTAGGGCCATATCTCATGAACCCATTAACTTGAGTCTTCACGGGGGACATAGTATTCATCTCTGTACGTCCGTCCTGCTTCTTGTTGTTAACATCAATTTGCGGCGGGGGATATTGTCACCTTTGTGACAAATACTTGTTCTTTCTATTTTAGCCATAACAACAATTGATCTGTAAATCGGCTAGACTGTGGTATGGACCCTACTAGCGAATATTCTCATTGGATATAAGAGTACAATCTTCTACCAAACTATCCCCTATCGATCTTCTATGTACGGTTATATTGTGTCTGTTGATACACGGACTCACTGACTCTTGAAGCGTTCATAAAATATCTCAATGAATCCTACTTATAAATTCCAGAGTCCTCTTAGCCTTTCAAGATACATGGATCTAACACATTAGAGAACATATGCATATGTTTGAATTTATCCTCTATTGTTAATTTCGCTTATGTTGCAGAAGCTGGCGGAGTGACACGGTCATTGATCTCTGTGTTATGTAAGTATGCTAGTCACAAACTTATCATTGATCTCTGTGTTAGGTAAGTATGCTAGTCCCAAACCTATCATTGATCTTTGTGTTAGGTAAGTATGCTAGTCACAAAATTATCATTGATCTCTGTGTTAGGTAAGTATGCTGGTCACAAACTTATCATTGACATCTGTGTTAGGTAAGTAGGCTGGTCACAAACTTATCATTAAACTCTGTGTTAGGTAAGTATGCTGGTCACAAACTTATCATTAATCTCTGTGTTAGGTAAGTATGCTGGTCACAAACTTATCATTGATCTCTGGGTTAGGTAAGTATGTTGGTCACAAACTTATCATTGAAGCTAAGTTTTGAATCGGACATGTTCAAATCTTGTTGGCCAATTTGTTCATGTAAATATATAGATCATATTTGGGTGTTTTTTTTCGCCTTAACACATTGTGATTATGTAAAAGGTCGTTCGTGAATATCTTTTTCGAATTTCAAGAAATTATACAGGATTTATTTAATTACACCTGTTACGCCTAGTCTACCCGGCTAAAATTTGAAATGTTTCACATAAAACTAGGCCATCTCAAGATATGTTAAAGATCCACTATCAGAGTTCAATAATTTTTAAAGTAATTTGACTGTGTTCCTTGTATTTTTTGCCAAAATTAGCGACCAACCTTGGGAAAATCGGACCAAAATTCATTAAAAAGGAGATAATTTACCAAAAAATATCAAAACGGCAGTCGACATAAGGGCGAATCAAGTGTGGCCATTTCACAACTTCCGGTTTCTAAATATACGCTTGAAAACCGTCTTTGTCGCTCTCAACTAGATTTTATTTTATTTCTCTCCAAATTAAGTATTCGTTGCTGTCAAAGTTGATACCCCCCATCCCATCGAATGCAATTACGGTACTTGAGACACGGTGTAAATCCTACAAGCGTACAACCGAAAGCGGTTCGTTAAATGCTATGCCCTTTTACAGGGGCACTGTGCTCTTGGCGTCAAAAAGTATGTTATTGTTGATTAAAACATGTAAATGTGATATCAAAATTTCGACAAAAGATTTTTCTACAGAGTAATATATTCATATTCTCAATAGCTAAATTTCGTCCCGAACCGCATGCAAGTATGAAACAGCAACTTTTAAGACATATGTTTTACATATCGATCATAGGTGATTTTTTACAGCTCCTGAAACACCCCTGTGTCTTCTCTAGCAATTTAGTACTGTTACAAAAACACCAAGTCATTGTCTCTCTACCAACAATCTGGGGAAAATGTTCTCTTTAGATTTTTGCTATACCATCTTCCAATATTTTAACATTCATCATTTCCAGTATTGTATCCGATAAGATCAAAGGCCCCGCTTGTGGTTAACTACAAATTTTTGATCAGACAACTAAAAGAAATTCTCTTTTACAATTTACACTATATTTTGTTATTATAAATCGAAATCAGAATGAACTGTAAATCAGAATAGATCAACAAATAATTGAATCTAGTAGTCCTTTTTTAAACACATATTTGTATGTCAATCATCATAATTCACTGAGAGAAGGTGAAAACCAACCAGGATGCAATCGAACAAACTAATCTTGTTGTTTTATTACAGATAAAATCATAAGTTTTTAATCGAAAACCACTGAGTGAAGTCGAGTAAAAGTGAGTAAAATAATCACAATTAAGACGTTATCATACAAACCAAGAGTCGGGCGTTCTGGAATTGGTATGCTTAAAACATATCTATTCATGAAAAACATACCTAAAAGGATTGGCCAACAAGCTCTAAAGATGCTGTGCAAAGAGACGTAAACTTTGGAAGTGAAAAATAATTCAGTTGGTCACGGATGCACAGTCGGGGGTATTCATGAGCCACGCTCACTTTTTAGCTGATCTTGCCTGTAAGGCCCGATGGGTTTATGGCATGGCATGGTGTCTGGCGTCCGTCCGTCCATCAGTCTGTCCATCAGTCTGTCCGTAAACTTTGTGGAATTTCGACTTCTTCTCCAGAACCATAAGGCCTAGAAAGCTGACAATTGGTGTACAGACTCCTTGTCTAGTGAGGATTAAACATTGTAGCTTTGGTGGGCTTGTGGCCCCTAATAAGGGCCACAGGGGCCACACCCTAAAAACATATTTTCTTCTTCTTCTCGAGAAGCAATAAGCCCAGAAAGCTGTTACTTTTTTTTGTAGCTTTGATAAAATCATAAGTTCTTAACCAAAAACAACTAATGAAGTTGAGTAAAACTGAGAAGACAGTTCACAATTAAGACGTAATCACACAAATCAAGAGTAATCACACAAACCAAGAGTCGGGCGTTCTGGATTCGGTATGTAGTGACCACTGTCCAATATATGGAGGTTATCATGCGAGTGTGTCTTGGGATTGTAAAAATCCTGCATTAGGAATAAACATTGTATTTTTGCGAGCCTTGGCGAGCTAAATAAATAGTGTTTATTCCTAATGCAGGATATTTACGATCCCAAAACACACTCGCATAATAGAGTCTTTTTCATACGTCATTTTAAAATTTAATTTGATAATACTGATAATACTTTTTAGCTCATCAGGACTGAAAGTCCAGATGGGCTTATGGCATGGCCCGTCGTCCGTCCGTCGTCCGTCCGTCCGTAAACTTTTGACACTTTCGACTTCTCTTAATGAACCATACACATTAGAGAGCTGAAATTTTGTGTACAGGTACCTTAGCATATGGAGATTCTAATTTGTAACCAAATAGGGTCACAGGGGTCACAACTTTAAAAACCTATTTTCATCTTCTTCTCCAGTTCTAAAAGGACAAGAGAGTTGAAAGTGATATGTGCAGACTCCTTGGCCAGTGGGGATTCTTAATTGTAGATTTCGTGACCCCATGAGCACAAATAGGGCCACAGGGGTCACAACCTTAAAAACCGATTCTCATCTTCTTCTCCAGTTCCAAAAGGAGTAGATACCGTTAGTTAAAAATGATATGTGCAGACTCCTTGGACAATGGGGATTCTAATTTGTAACTTTGTTGACCCTGTGACCCCAAATAGGGTCACAGGGGTCACAACCTTAAAAAACTATTTTCATCTTCTTCTCAAGTTCCAAAAGGTCTAGAGAGCTGAAATTATATGTGCAGACTCCTTGGCCAATGGGGATTCTAATTTGTAGATTTCGTGACCCCATGACCCCAAATAGGGTCACAGGGGTCACAACCTTAGAAACTTATTTTCATTATCATCTTTATCTCCTAAAGGTTTATTGAGCTGAAAGACTGCATGTAGACTCCTTGGCCAATTGGGATTCTAAATTGTAGATTTCGTGACCCCATGACCCCAAATGGGTCACAAGGGTCAAAACTTTAAAAACCTATTTTCATCTTCTTCTCCAGTTCCAAAAGGTCTAGAGAGCTGAAAAGTTGTGAGTAGACTCTATGGCCAATAGGGATTCTAAATTGTAGATTTTGTGACCCCATGACCCCAAATGGGGTCACAAGGGTCACAACTTAAAAATCCTATTTTCATCTTCTTCTCCAGTTCCATAAGGTCTAGAGAGCTGAAATTTGATGTGCAGACTCCTTGGCCAATGGGGATTCTAAATTGTAGATTTCATGACCCCATGACCCCAAATGGGGTCACAAGGGTCAAAACTTTAAAAACCTATTTTCATCTTCTTCTCCAGTTCCAAAAGGTCTAGAGAGCTGAAAAGTTGTGAGTAGACTCTATGGCCAATAGGGATTCTAAATTGTATATTTCGTGACCCCATGACCCCAAATGGGGTCACAAGGGTCAAAACTTTAAAATCCTATTTTCATCTACTTCTCCAAGTCCATAAGGTCGAGAGAGCTGAAATTTAATGTGCAGACTCCTTGGCCAATGGGGATTCTTAATTGTAAATTTTTTGACCCCATGACCCCAGATGGGGTCACAGGGGTCAAAACCTTAAAAACCTATTTTCATCTTCTTCTCCAGTTCCAAAAGGTCTAGAGAGCTGAAAAGTTGTGAGTAGACTCCTTGGCCAATAGGGATTCTAAATTGTAGATTTTGTGACCCCATGACCCCAGATGGGGTCACAGGGGTCAAAACCTTAAAAACCTATTTTCATCTTCCCCAGTTCCAAAAGGCCTAGAGAGCTGAAAAGTTGTGTGTAGACTCTTTGGCCAATGGGGATTCTAAATTTTACATTTGGTTACCCCTTGACCCCAATTGGGGTCACATGGGTCAAAACCTTAAAAAACTATTTCCATCAAAAGTCTGATGAGCTACAGAGCCCATGGCTCTATTTTTCATTCTACCATGACATTTCAAAATCCTCGAATTTCATTGGTTTATTTCTATGGTCGAACCTACGTTCGAACACGATTTTTATGACGGGTGATTCACCGTGGTTGGATACACACTGCCATAGAAACGAACGAGTCGACATGCATACCGTATTTCCTCTAATAAGCGCCCGGGCGCTTATTTTTTCAGCACCCCTTTACCTGGCGCTTATTGGAGACCCGGCGCTTATTTCTTTAAAAGAGAACTGAACTTTGTTTTAAGTCGTCTGTTACCATGAATACCTGTAAAATGTTTACTGAGGGAGCATTTATCTAATGATTAGGACCCGGCGGTTATTAGAGGCCCGGCGCTTATTTTCTTAACTACCTATGACCCCCCGGCGCTTATTAGAGGCCCGGCCCTTATTGGAGACCCGGCGCTTATTAGAGGAAATACGGTACATGCTTACGCGTTCGGCTCCGAATGACATCAACAGGTATCGAATCTACGTTAGACCACGAAAATAAAAAAACACAGTAGGTTTATCTCCTAAATAAACCAAAGCCATCATCAATGTCGTGTTGCTAAAATCAGTGGTGAAGCTGTGAGATACGATACGACTCGAAAAAGGTCACAGAAATTTTAGATTCTCGTCTCTTTCATAACAATTGTTCATAATACATCAAAAGCATGTCAAACTTGATAAAACATTAACTGCATAGGGGCGAATATATTTGAATATAATTCATCAAATCTGTCGTGAAAGTGTCTAGAGCACATAAATCCTTCTGTTTCGCTTAGCGACAACAAAGGTCAAGGGCTGAAATGACAGCGATGATTTCCAAGGGTGAAGGGTCAAATTATTTGTTGATAACCGATTATAATATGATTACTTGCTATTTCATGGCTTTATTATTAGTTTATAAAACAATTGTGTTGTAACTCACATGGCGATGACTTCTGACCTGATTCTTGTAAGTTTCAGTTTATAACCTAAAATATGCATTATTTATATTTCTAAATGAAACTGGAATTTGAAAGAATTCGATTTGACATTAACAAATACAATAGTTAATCTAATGTGGTTAATAAATATGATTAGAATGTTTTGTAAATATCCCAAGTGAAAATTCAATAAACTACATGCTGTGTAACATAAAAATTGACAGGACAATGTAATTTATACCCCACTTCAGGTCTCGTTGCTATGGTTCCTTTGTTCTAACTGTAGGTGTATTGACGGATACACCTCTCCTTTCTATGTTGCAACTGTAGGTTATCCACTGATACACCTCTACTTTTCTGATACACCAACACTTATTGTAAATCTACACTTAGTCAGGAGAAGAGATCTTCAACGTTGGCAAATAAACGGACTTTTAAATTTTTGAGAATTATAATCAAAGATGATGGGAATCGAACCAGGGACCTTTATGTTGTTGAGCAGCGACTCTATCAACTGAGCTAATGAGGATTGATACAAGCAGAGGTATTTTTTGTTGTTGTATGTATATATATATTCTATATATATTAAACTATGTATATAATTACTAGTATGTACCAATTTTAATGAAATGAAGTTAGTTTATGGTTTTAAACCGCAATTAGAAGAGTATTATTAATATTCTATTGATCTAGTTAAGTCAAGGGCTGTATTAAGTGTTAAATATTTACTATATTTGGTCATTCGTAACACTTACAACGCAAATCATGATACATTTTACATTAAGATAAAAAAATGAAGTTCATTTTCTTTTTTTTATATTACAAATAGAACAAATTAAGTCTTTGATTTCTTGGGAGACCATCAAATCTACCTGTATTCTTAAATATTGGAAGTACAACTACTCTCAACAAATTGTAATATTATTATTACTGCAGATGTGTTAATAACAAATTATTTGACATTTTTTGTATTTTATTTATTGTTTGGTAATAACGTAAAATAATAATATATTTATGATATATATACATCTTAAACCAAAAATAAAAAAGTCCGTACGACTTCTCCTGCAGATTTGGGTACGAGTTTTCCGATTTTTGTGGGTACGAGTTTTCCTACAGCCGTGTAGCGCACCCGGTCTACGGCACTGTTAGTCACGTGACAGCCTAATTGTACCTATCCGTGGAATAACGATCAGTCGAATCTTGGCGAGCAAGAAACTCTGAGAGAATCTAACTCAAATAATGAAGGGATGTCCGGGATGTTTCAAACTTACGATAGATCGGTTGAATGAAGTAAATTGCTTACATGAAAAGGTCTTATAAGGTTCAGAACCATATATCGTCCTTCAGGGTAACCGAGACAAATATTGCTTTTTGAAAAGTTTAATTGTAAATCTGTTTTTGCTCTCATTGTTTTAAGTCTATCCGAAATAATATCCACTATTGGACAAACATACAATAGATGCAACATAGTTTCTGTAGAAATTTAGCATAAGGTTTTGTAAAGCAGATCGTTCAATGGGAGAATTCAGCGAATGATCAAATTTGTTTTTTACCAAGATGAGAGAATTCATAAAGTTTACATCTTACCAATAGTTTTGGCTCACTGAGTGAATTAATTTCACGTTCTGTCTATATTTTGGTGTGTTAAAGGGGCAGTAGCACGTTGTAGTGAGTATATAAGGTGATGTCAGGAAAATGAAAATTGATGGTTCTAATTGAAAGACAATGTATTTAAAGTAAATTGAGCATTAATGATTCAAATATATAACGTAAAGTTAGCCATTCGATTCCATTTTCTTACCCAAAATGATTTTAAAGTGGTGACACAAAATGACCGACAATGGATTTTATGTGAATCTTAATACTTTGTCCTCTGACTATGGATGATTGGTTTGTGTACGGAGATTAATGACACTGTCAAAATAATACATTTAGCAACAATTATCAGTGAAATTTAAAAAAAACATTTGTCACAAAATGTGCTACTGTCCCTTTAACGTTATTAGTGTTCAGGACGTCATAGAAGAGTCTGCAACCTTTGGCAGGATTGCATTTTGAAGATCTGACAGATCAAGATATTTTATATTATATTAGTATGTTTTAACAGAGGTAGCCTATTCTCAGGCCTATTCTAAAAAAGTAGTTTTACATTTGTTAAGACTCAGCAAAGGGTCTAAAAAAATTATAAAATAATCGTGTGAATATCATTCCGTTTTATATCATATTCTAGTTCCTTTTCGATATTATTTTTTTCTTTTCGCTGTGTTTTGGAACAATAAAGTCCTCGAAAGTTAGTTCATTTTGATCTATCACTACTTTTGATTTTGTGTGTGTAGAGATTTTGATGGTATGATTTCACTTCTGGTAAAATTGACTTAAATTTTCTCCATTTTGGATTCTAACTTAGAATTAGAACATCGAAATGTAGATGATTTGTTGAATCATCCTAACTTGTAAATGAGTCCAAACATCCATTTTCTCTTATTTTGGAACGTTCCAACGTTATCTAAGCCAATAAACAACTAAAATAACAGTTCCGATCCGTCCAATGGATATTTCCATCCTAAAATGGGAAATTCGTGAAAAGGTATGCGACCGTCACGTGGTACACACGGAGCCGACTGCGGGGTTCAATTGTTTACATTCAGTGTCAAACCAGTTACCTCCCTTTGGCGAGTCAGGTCGCCTACACATTGTATGTTTGACTTGCTTAATTAAAGTCGCTAGCACAGTTTAGAAACCTATTTGCTACCTGTCTTTTGGTGTTTCAAAGTCAAAGTGTTTTATATTCCAATGTATAACTTAACCCCAAAGTCCATACTATCATGAACAAAAATCTACAAAGTTCCATGCTTCGAAAGTGCAGGATTCGAACCCCAACCCTTTGGACCGTAAGCAAGCACGCTAACCACTACTCTAACGAGTCAGATAGAAGTGAAGGCTATGTAAAACAATCTAAAGATTAAAGTTTTCAGTATAAAATGTCGGTCCTAAAGCATTATGATATCCAATTGCACTTTAATTTCAATTTTAAATGCATACAAACATTCACAATTGATATAAACCTTTTTACTTGTGATAAATTTAGGGTTCCGAATACGGGATAAACCACGTGACTTGACGATTGTCATTTGTAAAACCTTACATCTGGAATGCTTTGCGCATGAATTTTGTGCTATGTCAATGTCAAATAGTCTCACACAGTGCTTATTTTGAAGAAAACTCGTTTAATAGTTCTTTATTCAGAATTCTAGTATTGTTTCTGAAAAGATCAAAGGCGCCGCCCACCCTTTATTCCGCAATAAAGTATAGTTTTTGAGTGACGTCACGAAACAATGGCCCTTGACGTCAATAACAATCGGCTATGACGTCACAAGATATGGCCCTGATCGAGGATTTTTTAATTCGCGGCCTAACGTGATTTACAAAATATGTCTTTTTGGAGTAGAAATAACTTAATGGAGTAAAAATTAGACATACTAGAAAAGTAATAGAGTAGCCCTAACCATCATGTGTTTTGCAATAAAGTATAGTTTTGCCCTGAACTATTATAACGTCAAACCATTCGGCCTCCGGCCTCATGCTTTAACTATAATAGTTCAGGGCAAAACTATACTTTATTGCAAAACACATGATGGTTAGGGCTACTTTATTTCTTAATTAAGGCGACAGTTCAAAGTTATGTAAGCCAAAAATAAATGTTAATACAAACCGACAAACATAAATCCTTGATATTTGGGTTTTTTTTCTAAAAATAATTGTGATCAGTCTAAAAATATGATTACAAATACTACGATATGGAAAATGATTGCTCATTGTTAATAGATGTTTATCTAAGTTAGTTAAAACACTCGAACTCGGTTATGCTTGGGTTTTCAAAACCTTCGGAAAGAAAGATTTCGGTCTTTCTTTCTGCTCAGCTTTCTTACCAGTGATTTTAATTACTTTAGATTTCTCCGGTTTGAGTTTGAAGATCATTTTCGACGGTTTCGATTTTTGTAGCAATGGCGTGGAAGTTCTCATTCATTTAGTTGTGCATAGCTTTAATTTCTTTCATGACATGACTCATTTCCTGTGAGCTGGCTAGTGTCGTCTGCCTCCCCCTGGGGCTAGGGTTTGATTCGACGTCACCACTGGTTATCAACACCAAGACAGACAGAAATAAACAGAGTCTCAGTCCTGTCCGTACACACACAGACACGTGCAACATGCGCACACGCATAGCTACTCGATGTTTTGCTCTTCTGTCATAAAAAATATATAAAATGTCTGAAAACAGCGAATTTACTGTCTAAATGAATTTAATTCGCACCCCATTGCATAGATGAGATGTGTGTAAATTCCTGCCCAAACTATCTCTTTTGACAGTCCAAAAAAATTGAATTTGGCAGGTTTTCACCGAAGGTTGCGCTATCCCATTTTTCACTTATTAGTTACAGGTTCATCTTTGCACGAAGCTGACTCAATTTTTTTGTTTAATTTTTCACCACACAAGTATCGACTCCTCGTCAATAGTGACCGGTTGAAATCTAATTTCCTGTTGACGTGTCAACGGGATTCTGTCAGATCGTAGATGAGTGACCAGCAACAACATGATATGTAACAAGGGAGCGAATTAATGATATGATTTTAATGAGATTGCAAGAGGTCATGTCACAAATCAGGGTCACAAGGTGGAAGTTGTGTTTTGAAAGCATGCATCGACAGTCTGTGAGTGCCACTGTCTAGCCTAGGGAACAAAGTTTCTGAAGCAAAACAGACCCCCGAAAGTCCCACAACGAATACAGTGATCGACTGTAAAAAGTTTCCCACAGTGGAACTGCTAAAATCACCAATAAACACTTCTCTAAAGATTCTAATTAAGCAACACATAGGCATCGGTTTACATGCCCAACACTGACGTAGAACAATTCAATTCGGAACCATATTATGTTCATATACGCATACAATGATGCGTAAAAACCGCAGATACGCTGCTTATCTCGTGCACTGATTTATGAATGCACTAAATCGAATTATTTGCGAAACTGTAAATGGGTTCATTAAAATTTGGTTAAGTTAACAACAAAGTCACAATGTGTGTCAACCTGTTAAGTTACAATTCCAAGCAGCTTACTGATGATCAACTACGTTTTTAACTTGCAAAGTCGTCAAAAGACAACTGTTCATTCACACCGCACGTTGCATGTGTTAAACAGATTATTAAAATTTCATTAAGATTATTAAAAACCATGCGGGATTCGAACCCACACCCGTGGGTGGCGAAACGGGAGAGTTGGTTAGTTGTTGGTATGGTCATTGCTGACGATGTTGCCTGACTCTGAGGGTGTGGGTTCGAATCCCGCATGTAGAAAGTACAAGGATCTGTACTATTGAAGAAAGTGTGATCCCAAATATAACATTGTTAAATTAATTTTGTTCACTATCTAAATCTATCTCTTATTATACAATGTTGATATTATTGTACCAATTTTTTATGTTCAAACATTCCAACATGTGATATGAATAAAGTTAGATAACAAGACATGATTATCTCCGCATTTTAGTCAATTTGAGAAGTTCACATGATATTTTCAAAGATATGGCAATGATTTAAGAGATAAACCTAGGCCTAATGTGTTTTAAATTCTAAACCTTTTGATATTATTCAAAGCCGAACGCGTTTCCCCTTTAGGCATCCATGCATAACAATGATTATTATATGATGGACGAGTGATCTGTTTTCTGATTGGCCGAGGCAGCTGGTCATCGACAATGATCAAACCTTATGTTGACCGCGGGAAACGTCACGCGAGGTTAACGTAACAATCCGATGACCTGGAGCTAAAAATAGATCGCCACTACGAGGGGCGCCGTAAAGAGTTGCTGTCGCCTCGGTGAACATAATTGTTCCGAGGTCAATAAACCATTGGATTCACCTCAACTGAAGTCAATAATTGTATAATATTAATAATAGTGATATCATTGAGTAGAACAGTGAAAGAAGAAGTATTTAATGGCAGAGCTCTTTTTAACATCAAGTTGATTTCTCGTTATTGTTTTTTTTTAAGTATTTGAAACAGTACTTACTAAAAAATATGTTATTTGTTTTCTGATCTATTTTTTAAAAACCACCAACAAAATTCACTGTTTATATTTTGTGACAATGAGAAAATATTGTCTCATCAAAATGTTTAAGACAAAAATAATATGATATCATTTGTAAGGGTTTGGTAACAACATGTTAGTTTATACAGCTGACATCAGCACTAAATTTAAAATCAAATTAGCTAGCTTGAGAGAGAAAAATAAAATTTTACAAAATCAAAGATTTCACTAAGTTTTTGGTCATCAATCTTTTTTAAATATCATAACAATAATTTAAGATGTCATTCATATATGTTTTGAAATCATATTTTTTGTAAAGTGGACCATGAGCTCTGAAAATACTTTAATTGTCAGTTGGAACACACTTTTTGAAAATTGATGAAATTATGGAAAATATTCAGTTCAAATTGTTTAAAATAGAAAGATGAAAAATTTAAGATGCCATTTGTATATGTTTGCCTAACTAAAATTGTTTATTTAGAGAACAATCAGCTCTTAACATAACCAATTTTGCTAGTTTGAGCGATTACAACAAAGTTTTAAAAAATCATTTCAATTACCAATTATTCTTTTATCAATGTTTTTGAAATAGAAAAATAAACATTTTAAGATGCAACTTGTAGAGGTTTTGGTGACAAGAAGTGTAAATTAAGCGCACACTAAATAAGCTCCGTAATTTATCAGTCATTTAGTAAGCATGTAGGTTGGAGCGGTTAAACAAAAATTTAAAAAATCACTGCAAATATCAATTATTCTTTCATCAAAGTTTTTCATATATGAAAATAAACATTTTAAGATGCCATTCATATAGGTTTCATGACAACAAACATAAAAGATGTGCACTCAAAGCTCTAAAAACTGTCAGTCGTTTTGCAGGTTTGAGCGGTTAAACAAAAATTTAAAAAATCACTTCAATTATCAATTAATTTTAAATCAAAGTGTTTAAAATATGAAAATAAACATTTTAAGATGCCATTTGTATAGGTTTTTATAACAACATTCGTAATTTCAGTGCACAATGAGATCTAATGAATGTCTGCCGTTTTGCAGGTTTGCAGGTTTTCAAGAGCGGTTGAACAAAGTTTTAAAAAATTGAAGCAATTATCAAATATTTTAACATCAAACTGTTTAAAACACAAAAATAAACATTTTAAGATGCCATTTGTATATGTTTGATAAGAATAAACTTGTATATTTCAGGCCGGGCGATGAATCTCAACTCAGAGAGAGTGTACAGAGATCTACAAGTTGAAGGACAGGAACTAAACAACATGGAGAAGAGCGGTGACAGAGAAACTCCAAATCAGTTTAAGGTGTTCTCGGGGACGTGTAGCAGTCCGCTCCCCCTCCCTCCCTCCCCCTCCCCCATCTCGTCTCCCTCCTACTGGGAGACTCAGTGTCAGCTGGGGTGGAGGAAGAGAGGCGGGCTCCTGCTGGAGATGGGAGTGAAGGAAGGGAGGGAGAATATAGACGAGGGGAGGCGTGTGTGTGTTTCTCATCTCCCCGGCTCTGTCTGCGTGTCCGTGGTGGACGACTGTTTCACTCACACTGATCTCTGTCGCCGTCTCTGTATCCAGGTGTTGAGGAAAGATCAGAGGTGGGAATATAAGGTTGGTGAGTGTGTCACTCTCCCCCTCCCTACATCTGGTGAGCTCACCTTCACCTTCGGGTTGGTGCTGGATGTGGGGAGGGGGAGGGTGGGGATTGTAGACGTGGAGAGGGGGAAACTCTTGTGTAAAATAGATAAAGTTTTCACCCAGGAAGTTTTCCCCATGTTTTATGTTACTCCATTCAACGACGACTGTGCTATAAGAATGAGGCTGGTCAGCGGGCGCGAGATCTCCGTCACTGATAGCAAAACAAAACTCATTCAGCAAGCCTTGTCTGACTAAATAGGTCAGATTATACTTGTTAGATATAGTCTGAATAATTAGTAGATTTTGTTTAGACATTTTCTGAATTTGTAAATAAGAAAAGTTTAAGTTAGATTTTATACTTACTACTTTGTGAGTGTTGGAAAAATGTTGGCTAGAATATTGAACTATCAAATTTTTGAAAAAGTTAGTGATATATGCTTGTAAACACTCTTATTGTATTTGTAATGACATAATATGAAAAATAAATACACATTTGTACACTTTTGAAACTCTTTAGAACAATAAAAACTCAATTCTAGTCACCAAGAATGACTCTCCATTACCAAAGTGTGTTGAGTGAAGCGTACGTAGATGGTTCCTTGTCAGCCATGTCACAATCAAACTCTTTTTAAAGTTTTTACCTAATATCTGCTTCTAAATGTAATTATTGTATTTATCTGTATATAATATGAAAAACTAGACCACACTTGAATACTTTTAAACACTGTTTCACATTTTGAGTCGTGTCTTATTTTTGATGTGAATAGACTTATATTAAAAAAATATCAAAAAGCTCTTAAGTAAAAGTTTAATCAAAACTTGGACATTACGTCATAAATACACCCATTATATTGTCAGTGACGAATTTTAACATGTCAATTGCCATATTCATTTGAATAATAATGTGTTTAGAATAAGTTGTATTTGCTTAACTTATTGATAGAACATTCATAATCTTTGCAAGGCCCAAACTAAAATAATTCCTATGACAAAAAAAAAACTTTGGAATATTTGTTTTAAATTATTGTCAATGTTTTTATCATTACATAACATGAAAAACAATACCCTATTTCCATAATTTCAAAGACAGTTTATACCTAGTAATTACAAAATCTAAAACATGAAAGCCGCCGACCAGAACATTGATTTGTTTATCACCTGTAATCATGAAAATATTTCTCAACAACATTGTTTATGATCATTCTAATGTGAACTTGATTTAAAAGTGAGGACAAACAAAAAATAATTCCTCCAAACGGGTCAACATATCAATGGCGATATGTCCATGACAGGATTTCCCGCTCATCTCCCCGTGTGTATGACGCATTGTGACGTCATATCTGCTCGTGCTTATGACGTCAGCGAATTCGAACGTAACTTGACACAAACTTCGTGATTTCAAGGGCGTATTGCGTTTAGGATAATCCCTCTCATATAGGACCACAGGGGCGGATTCAGGATTTTATAAAGGGGGGGGGGGGGGGGGGGGTCGGATTTAGAAAATTGTCAACGGGGGGGGGATGGGATATGTTATGTTATGTTGTAGGCAAGTACACATACACGTGCGAGTCTCATGCATACAACGTTCATATACCAAGATTATAGATAGCAGTAATATACTTAAGTCTCTGTTCACATCCTTTTTTTCTCCGATTGGAAAATTATAACCTGTTGAAATTAGGAATACTGTTTTTGCTCTATCTGACAATTATTTTGGGTAAGGTTCATTTAATAAATCTTCATTCTGTTGGGCCATGTATCGGGTATCGTTGTGTAAAATATATTCTCTATGTACAAGAGTGAAAAAATTAAGATTGTCATTCAATGCCCTATTAAAGTAATGTTTTAAACAAGACATCAGTCATCATCCAATACATGCCTTTCATTAAGAATTGAAACTTATCCATCACTAAATGAAATAAGTAAGAAAAAAGTTTGGTTTTTTATCCTGATACAAAATGAAGTCAAAAGCATTTTTAAAAAAATTAGTTTAAAGGTAAAGAAATAGTATTATATAACAACATCCTTTCTGCTGTGCTACTTAAGTAATATTCAATAACAACAAACAACTATGCACGCAGTTGTAACAGTTCTCATGTGAGCATGAAAACATAAACGATTTGTTATTTGTCACCATTGGAAATTATAGTCAGTGTATGTAAGATTCAGCAAACAACAGACCATCAGATTATCACTTTAACGGACATGTCTAGCCATAACGGCAGTCGCCTTTTTGCGTCATTTGATAGGGTTTTGAAATATACGATACTACATTTTTATACAATTATAATTGGCTTGAACAAATCGTTATTGAGTCGTCGGATATCTAAGCTTTCGGAATATACAAGAATTGAGTTTTTATTTGTGAATATTTGTATGTTAAATGAGTGATTAAAAAGGTGTCATTTCCCGTTGAAAAATGATGATTAGGTGAAAGTACTCCCTTACTGCTACGTCATAGTAGATGGGCACGCTCGGGTCACGCTTCAGTGACCACAGATTCTGTTCGCCGGGGCTAATTAAAAGTTGACTATAATTCAAATTGCAAGTCGCTTTTTATGAATCCCGAAAGTGGCCATAGACCATATCAGTCCCCCTTTGAGATTCAGCCACAATCTAAATACATTTATATCAACAGGTATTATATAAAGTCATGCTGTTGATCTGAGATTGACCGATAAGGCTAACATAACCAATAATAATCACAAAGTTAGAGCATGATCAATGTCAATATTTACGACAACTGCATGCAAGGGAGATACCTTTTTTTATTTCAAACTCGTGTGTTCCAATTTCATTCATTTCCATCCAAATAAAAAAAGAGTTATTATTTTCAATCATAAAACCAAAACGATTTCTTACAACCAAAATATAATCATCTTAATGATATTTTCCTTATCAGTATAAAGAACGAGATTTGTTTTTCAGAATGCATTAGTCGACACACTGTTATTGAGAACAAGCCATTACCTATCATTCGTTTCTTCCGTTTACACCCTGAATGTGCGACTTTGGAACCATTTCAAAGCAGAAATTAACCATGATTTGTTTTCAAAAGTAAAGAACGACAGAAAATATTAGTCTTTCAAACACAACGACCTTTTGTTGTAATATAAAGTTTGTGATTTTTAAAAAGCCCCTTACGGGAGGGGGACCGGGCCCCCTGAACCCCTTTGATCCGCCACTGTTCTGCATTTTTAAATTTTTTATTGACTTGAATCTATAACTGATTTTCAAAAGGGGGGGGGGGGGGGGGGGGGGTCCGGACCCCCTGAACCCCCCCCCCCCCCCCCCCCCTCCCTTGGATCCACCACTGGACCATCCTCAGTTGAATTAGTTGGGATTAGAACGTGTCTCTCTGTCAAGTTTGTTTTATCGCATGAAGGTCAATCATACAGTCAGTGTTGCAAGTATTATGGAACAAAAGTTCACTCATTCAAGCTTCTTCCTCAAACTTATTTACTAGGTCTCAAATGTGGGTAGGCCTATTTCTGCTCTTTTACATAAAATCTGTCTTTACAAGCCAAATTTGTTTTACGTGTTTGTATACAACGCTCATTTCACAACATTGTTATTGTTGAAAGCCATCATTGACAAGAAATTTTTAATCATTTAAATCTGAATGATTTACCAATAGTGCCCTGGAATCATATATGGTCCCATCCCCCAAACTCCTCGAAATATTCATGCTATCTCCACCTGTAAAACGTATTTCTTGTATTCAGAGAATAATGAATGTTACTTACTTGACAATACATTTTTAATCATTTAAATCTGAATGATTTACCCAAAGGTCCCATCCCCCGAACTCCTCGAAATGCCGCAGGACCATATAATATATGTAGGCCTACCACATATTTGAGATGTAGTCTGAAATAGATACATTGAAATAAATAGTTGGTCAATAATCTATATTCACTTCTTACAGGAACCACAAACCTCGTTATTCGATTAAAAAATTTAGGTGTTTCAAAAGTTTCTGATATTGAAATTTAAAGTGTCGCCGCCAACATGTCTTATTGTAAACAGAAAGTCGCCGAGTGCAGATTGTATACGCGTGCGCTGAGGAATGTGAAGCGGTGGTAAATATTTAGAGGTGATTATCGGCGAAATAATTGCTCCAAAATGTTTATGAATAACCAATCAGGAGGCAGTATTTTCAAACTAGTTTCGTGTCATGTTAGAATCTATATTCTTGTTATCTCCACCTATGGAACGTATTTCTTGTATTCAGAACAATGAATGTTGAATTTCTTCGTTGACAATTTATCTAAATATTATTAAAGATGCTATATCATACTTGCAATATTTTTAAAAGTATTTTTAATGTATAAGTTGTATTTTAAGAAAAATTTAGCGACCAACCTTGAGAAAATCGGACCAAAATTCATTAAATAGGAGATAATTTACAAAAAAAAAACGAAACGGCAGTCAACATAAGGACGAACAAGTGTGGCCATTTCACAACTTCCGGTTTCTAAATGTACGCTTGAAAACCGTCTTTGTCGCCCTCAACTAGATTTTTTTTCCCTCCGAATTAGGTAATTGTTTCTGTCAATGTCGATACCCATGGAACGCAATTACGGCAGTTGAGACACGGTGTAAATCCTACAAGCATAATGATTACGTCACCGAAAGCGAGTTCGTTAAATGACATGCCCTTTCTAGGGGGGGTACTGTGCTTTGAGCGTCGAAATAAGTATATGTTATTGTTGATTAAACAATCTAAATATATCTGAACCGCTTGCAAGTATGATACAGCATCTTTAAACACAGTTATCCCATCACCCATGTTGTTGAGAAACATTTCATGATTACAGGTGATAAATAAATCAATATTCTGGTCGGCGGCTTTCATATTTTAGATTTTGTAATTACTAGGTATAAACTGTCTTTGAAAGTATGGAAATAGGGTCTTGTTTTTCATGTTATGTAATGATAGAAACATTGGCAATAATTTAAAACAAATATTCCAAAGTTGTTTCTTTGTCATAGGGCATTATTTTAGTTTTGACCATGCACAGATTATAAATGTTCTATTCAAAAGAATAGTAAACAAAACTAATCTCAAATACATTATTATTCAAATATGGCAAATGACATGTTAAAATTCTTCACTGAGAATATAATGGGTGGATTGATGACGTAATGTCCAAGTTTTTAATAACATTTTATTTAAGGATATACCCTACCCAGAAATAAAAATATTTAGATTTTTCTGAAAATAATCATGTTTGCTCAACTGAGTGTGCTCATTTCAAAAATCAAATAAAAAAAGGGGGTCACCGTGCTCTTTTTTGAGTAAAATTGATTTTAAAAAATAACATTATTGTGAAAAAAGCAAAAAAATATAAAAAAATTTATTTGAGCATAATTTGTGCGAGAGCGTGAAATATGGATAAAATTCGATGCTCAAAGTGAGAAATGAAACAGTTGTCCATGTTTACCACAAAAATGTTTGATAAAAAAAGCATTTTAATATTTTTTTCAAATTTATGCATCACACAAACTCGTTTTTTTCACCCCAAAAATGAACAGATTATCTTAAAAAATAACTTTCCAAAATTTAGAATTTTTTAAAATTCTCATAATATGAACCTGTCATCATAAGAAACTGAAAATCGAAGAAGAAAATGGGGGTCACCGTCGAAAAAAAGCGATTTTTTTCCCGTTGAAAATAAATATAGGCAGTGAAAAAATGTCTACGGGAGCCGGAGCGAGTCTAGAATGCCGCCCTAGCCGGAGCGAGTCTTGAATGTCGTTAGTTTGTTGACGGCTTATGCAATATCGTTAAAATGATATATTTTACTCAGAAGACACTTTACTAAACTTCTTTATCTCTTTAATGCTTCCACAATTTAAAAAAATACTAAATACAAACAACAAAGTATCCGGGGTAATTTGCGACATATGAAGTCACTGAACAACGAATCAAGTGTGAACATTCGCATTGTGCATTGCCATTAAAACATCACCCACTGGCCCACATGAATGCCTTTCGGTGTTCTCCACAAATCTATGAATTACCTGTTATATTGAAGATGTTATATTTTCACTATCAAAATCTACCATAGAAGCATTATTTCAAAAGGACTGAAGACAAATCTGTGAACAAACGATCGACGACACAGAGTACAGGGCTTCATGGAAACTTCCGCTTAGACTGCACTTCGTTCTTGACGATTTTTTCGTTACACACATTCTTAGATCAACTTTGCAAAATTTACGGTGGATACCAGTTTTATTCGTAATAAACTGTTATTATCTTCTGAAAAGTTTTGCTCGAAAACTTGGAATATAAACACATCTTTGTCTTGATAAGAATGGAGCCCGAACCAAGTCTAGCTCAGATCAAGCGATGTGGTTGATCAGTTCGTACACAAAACATTGCAAAACAAATTCTACCTTCGCATCGACTACTACTGCAGTACCGTCCAAAGAGTTTTTATGTGGCAAGATGTGATAAATCAACAGGTTGCATACTTTGACATGTTGGAAAATTTATAAAATATTGAATCTATTGAAATATTTTCTATCTTTTCCTTAGCTTGGATCTCAAGTTCTCAACAAAACAAATCAAAGAAATCTATTTTAAAAATTTATTTTATTTCAGCAAAACTTCACTTATACACTTTATGTGGCCTTGTTTAACCGAACTCAGTACACTATTCCATATTAATTATTAATTTTATTACAGAATGTTAGCATGTTTCATATACCTTAATTGTACAGTTATCATAGTTAACACATTTTCTTATCAATTCTTAAACTTACACTATTTATAATGTAACAGCCAGGTGGCCATGATTGGGATTTAATTGTTTTTATTAGTAGTTCAAACTGATGGCACTTTGGCACAGTTTTAAAACATTATGGACCATGTTGCAATTGGCAAGTCTGTTGTATTGTGTGTTTCAAGTTCCAGGAAAGTGCATAATGGGCAGGGACAATCACTACACTGCTGCTGCATCAAAATCTGCAATAATAAAAACATAGCATAATGATAATCTGAATCAAACCATTTATATATTTTTTTTATTTTGAAAACAATAAGTGGGTTGATACACTTGATAAGAGTTTTCAATAAGAAGAGACACTGCAGTTACAAATAATTATGATTTTGAAACATTTGCTTTTCTAAAATATAGGTAAAAAGAAAATTAAAAGAGAAAACATGTTCTGAATCATAATGCAATGCCAGTTCCAATCAATGAGAAACATCTATTCATGTGATTTGTAAATTCAGGACATATAAATCTTGAGAGAAACTGAGAATGACTCTACCTAAACCTGTAACTATAATCCTGAAAATTTTGATCTAAGAAATTGATCAGATCTAATTACAATTTGTTTTTCACACTGTTGGTTAATTTGGTGCATAAGTTTCTGAAAATTTTGCTAATTGATAGACATTTGTTAATGATGATTTTACTTAAGAGCTTTTTGATATTATTTTAATATAAGTCTATTCATATAAAAAATAAGACACGACTCAAAATGCGAAACAGTGTTTAAAAGTATTCAAGTGTGGTCTTGTTTTTCATGTTATATAAGATAAATACAATAATTACATTTAGAAGCAGATATTAGGTAAAAACTTTAAAAAGAATTTGTTTGTTACATGGCGGACAAGTAACCATTTACGTCCGCTTCACTCAACACGCTCGAGTAATGGAGAGTCATTTTTGATGACTAGAATTGAGTTTTTCTTCAGTCTAAGTAAACCTAGCCTCAATATTATTTGTTACACTCCTATACTGAGTCTAAAAAGTCCTAGTAGAGGGTCGCGTCAGCCGAACTTTCTGCGACCTATGACGTTCCAACGTTATACATACGAAGGCAGACTATTGTGACTTGGTAAGATGAGTTCTGATTAGTCAATTCGATACGTAGGCTGACGCGACCCTCTACTAGACCTTTCTAGACTCTGTATAGGAGTGTAACTGGGAATAATGAGGCTAGGTTTACTTAGACTGGTTTTTATTGTTCTAAAGAGTTTCAAAAGTGTACAAATGTGTATTTATTTTTCATATTATGTCAATACAAATACAATAAAAGTATTTTCAAACATTTATCACTCACTTTTTAAAAAAATTGATAGTTCAATATTCTAACTGACATTTTGCCAACAGTCATAAAGTAGAAGTATAACATCTAACTTAAACTTTTCTTATTTACAAATTCAGAAAATATCTAAACAAGATCTACTTATTATTAGACTAATTCTAACAAGTATAAACTGACTTTAATTATTCTTGTCGACAAAACAGAATTTTCCTAAGATGTTGATTGTGATAATTCATCTAATGTTCAAACAAACGTCTGCTATATAATCTAACAGTCCACAGACGGGAAATGACAGTCTATATTTGTATCTTATATAGGACCATTTATTAGGTGTCATTGTCGATCCCAAGTGGGATGGTGTTTATATCATTCTAATGTGAACTTGATCTGAAAGTAAAAAACAACAAAACAATAATTCCACCAAACGGGTCCACACATCAATGGCGATATGTCCATGACAGGGTTTCCCGCTCATCTCCCCGTGTGTATGACGCATTGTGACGTCATATCTGCTCGTGCTTATGACGTCAGCGAATTCGAACGTAACTTGACACAAACGCTTATCGCATTTAGGATAATCCCTCCCATATAGGACCATCCTCAGTTGAATTGGTCTTGTTTAGACTTGGGTTAAGAAACGTGTCTCTCTGTGAAGTTTGTTTTATCGCATGAAGGTCAATCATACAGTCAGTGTTGCCTGTACAATGTTATGGAACAAAAGTTCACTCATTCAGGCTTCTTCCTCAAACTTATTTACTAGGTCTCAAATGTGGGTAGGCCTATTTCTGCTCTTTTACATAAAATCTCTCCTTATAAGCCAAATTGTTTTTACGTGTTTGTATCTCCACCTGTAAAACGTATCTCTTGTATTCAGAGAATAATGAATGTTTCTTACTTGATCCAACACAGTACCCAAATATCTATGTTCGTTTACTCTTTAGATTTCAATATCATCAAAAGTAAACGCATTAATTGTAGACTTGGGTTTTCTACGACCATTTCTTTTGTTTTTTTTGTGCACATATTAACAAAATTGGTGAAATCACGCAGCCTTGGAGATTTATTTATAATTGAAGACTCTACGTGGTTAATTTGTACAACTTTTGTCTGTTTACTTGAAAATAATTAACCCATCTTATGATATTAGTATTTACATTAAAATGAGGTTGTATAGTATTAAAGGCGGATGGTATATCAACATTCATTATTCTGACATAGATAGTTGATCTATTTGAGCGATACATTATTGATCTATATTGATCTATTTGAGCGATAAATCATTATAAATATTTTTTCTAAGTATATATTCTGCCCGGGTGCATTCTGCCGGGTTTGTTCTGCCAAGGTGCCGTTCTGCCCGTGTGCCGTTCTGCCGGGTGTGTTCTGCCCGGGTGCCATTCGGCCTGTGTGCCGTTCTGCCCGGGTGCCATTCTGCCCAATTAATTTCCTGCCATATCTATTGAGCGGTTTTCACCGTATGCAAAACCATTTTATTATATGCTAAGCAGTGAGAGACTGAGTTTTCTCAGTTCTAGAAAAGTGTTCTCGCCACTGAGTGTGATATCACTTTTTCAAGTCAGTGAAAATATCACAGAGGGGATGACGTCATGTGTACAATGGTTTGACGTCACTTTTACAATCACCGCGACGTCATCGCCGTCGCTAAGTTACGATCAACAATGGTATGACGTCGCCAGAAAACTCTCGAGTCAAAGCCTTTTCGACATAATTACTACATTTTCGATCACAGAGGCATATAATAAACAGAATATCTTTTGTTTTGAGTGTGATATCACTTATCTCTCATCTCGTGACGGGGTAAAGCCTATATTTTCACTCGTGGCTATAGTTTCTGGTCCAGCCTTGCAAAAAGTACATAATTTATTGCGAACAATGTGCATCTTAATTAAGAATGAATTAACAGGTAGAAGTCTATGGAGCAATCTGAGTTGAAACCATCTTAGTTTAGGGTCTGGGGTAGTTTTGTGTGCTTAAACAAGAAGGTTTACAGTGGATAAGAGTTGTTCTCTGGGGTAGTTTTGTGTGCTTAAACAAGAAGGTTTACAGTGGATAAGAGTTGTTCTCACCATTTTTCAATAGCTTTCTGATTATCCTCAGTTTGAGTTATGACATAATAGTATTTCTTTGAACTTTTTTGCAAGCAAAGATATTACTTATAGAAATAGTTGTATCATTTGTTATTTCCAAGTTTGAATACTTTTTAATACCTAATTGTGTCAAGTATTTATTCACTGATCTTATAATTCTATGAAATTCTTTCGCCTTAATCTTACATCAACGCTTTTTAGAGCTTTATCGCAATTGCAACCTTTTGCAAGAACTAGGGGCTTTTCCAGAGTGTAAGCTGACGGCGAAAGATGGTCTTTTAGTTTTATCGCAAATCATATGCATAGTTTCTCTCCTCATTCGAAAGCAACTCCCATTAAAAGGTTTCAAAACATCATCTTCAAACCACTTGTTTGATCGCAGCTTTCTTCGACATTCCCTGAAGTTGGCCAGGCCAAATATTAGACAAGCACTAACGTAAAATGGATATTTACTGTGTCTCCGGAAAGTTTCGAGATTTACCCTCTCCATGATTATTGATAAATGATATGTATCGTAAGCACTGAAAACCCAACTGCTCAGGCGACATAAAACCCCTATGAACGCATAGCAAAATACTTTTACACACGTGTGTATATATACTACCCTGAGCAAATTTGCATATATGTAAAGGCCGCCGTATAAACAAGGCTTATGGCAAATTTATTTCTCCTTGGATATTTTAGTGTGGACTTCTTTCACTGTCTAATATTGGCGATCTAGAAAGTGTTGAATAATAATAAATCATTTGGGTAAGGAAATATATTCCGAAATCGTTACATTTGTCTTGTAATTTCTTTATAGGTTTTCTTGCAATAGATAACATCAGTTTCATTTCTAGCTCATCTGGCCTGTATAAAGCAATATGATAAACAGAATATCTTTTGTTTTGAGTGTGATATCACTTATCTCTCATCTCGTGACGGGGTAAAGCCTATATTTTCACTCGTGGCTGCGCCACTCGTGAAAATACTGGCTCTACCCCGTCACTCGATGAGAGATAAGTGATATCACACTCAAAACAAAAGATATCCTCTATATATCAACACAAGTTGATAAAAGTAACAAGCCTCGGATATTTTACTTTTATCAAGGAGTGTTGATATATTTGATATCAGAAGACACGAGGGTGAGATTTTATTTATCATCCAAAATCATTTTTCATCACATTAACATGAAAAATGTATATCTCTGAACACTGCATAGCCCTCCAACTCCTAAACCAGTGACATCATAGCATTGTGACGTCGTTGTGTTTATGACGTCATAGCATTGTGACGTCATTACTGATGATGAAAAACGTCTGAGATGTCATGTATTTTCTGCTTACAGGGTAGAGTAGAGCCGTGCTATTCCGTACGGTCGGCTAATTCCGTACACCTCGATATTTTGCTTTGTAAAGTCTCTGGTTTGTTTTGAAAAGTGTAAAAATTAATTCCCGCCAAAGCCAAAACAGTTTTGAAAAAATTCTTACTTTTTCAAGTTGTCGTTTTCTGTCAAAAATTTAATAAAAACAATGATTGGTCGAATGAGGTTGACCACGCCCATTTTTTACCCTGACCTTCATAGTTATTGTCATTCAAGGTCGTTCATTACTTTACGCTATTCGGGTCATTCCATAATCAATTAAAACTTTTATATAGAATAAAATCATTGAAATAACATGTTTGGAACTTGATAAACAATCTAAAGTCATACCTGACTCAAAACACTGTATTTTAAAGACGAAATAAGACCTAACAAAAGTGTACGGAATAGCACGCAGCTGAATTTGCTGCCTTTGCAGGGTGCTTGTTATTCCGTACACCGATTTTCGGTTTAACCCTCTCTATTCGTGTATATTGTCACATATGATGATTAAAATTTAAAATATCTTATAAAAACCGCAATAAATAGAGGTCAATAACCATCCGTTAGTCTGGGAGCATATTCAACATTTAATTGTTCCGCTACAAATAAAGAGTTGAAATTGTCAAAAGATGCAAAAAATGTTTCTCAGTTGCTTGTGATACATGGGGATTATGTTTTCAGACCGAAAAAAGGCAAACTTTTAGTAAGGATGACTTTAATACCTTGTCATTGACGTTCTATGTTTACAGTAATCAAGAAAATGAGTTAAATCATCACTGTTAGTTTACTATATGGTATATTACATACGTCTTTGAGACAAAGTTGCTGTTTCGTCAGATATTTACAAACAAAAACATTGTTTCATGCATCTTCAAGATTCGTTTCGATCAATTACCTTTAACAATCTATGTTATTTAGTAAAATTATCACATATTTTGACATGTGTACGGAATAGGCAGCTTTCGTGTACGGAATTACCAGCCAAGTGTGCGGGATTTTCGAACAGTGATATATCTGATATATTCGTTGATATACTAAATAAATAAAATTCCCTTGTGAATAGTAAACGGAGAATCTAATATTTAGATCATTCAGCTTCGTTGAATCAAATAAGGTTAACATAATTTGCAATAACACCACGAGTGTTCTTTTCCTCGGGTGTACGGAAAACCACGGCTCTACTCTATTGTTCAAAATCTACTGTCAAAGCGATATCTCCTTGGAGATATCGCTTGATCTTTCATAAGCGATATCTCCTGTGGAACACAGTTTTGAATGATAAATCTTGTTTTAGGGTCTTTGATCTGCTGCTTGTGCACCCGAACTCTGTCCCTCAGACATTCGGTCTGACCTATGTACAGACCTTCACACCCTTGGCATGTAATTACATAGATTACATTTCTTACAGAGCAATCCATTGTGTTATGTACATAAAAGAATCTTTTTTTTTTTTTACAGATTTTTTTTTTCACAGTTTCCACGACCACACTTAGATACACCATAATTAGTAGGGGTTTCCAAGTTGAATTTTGCCTTTGTCAGTATCTTCTTTAAGTTGTTACTTTGCCTTTTGCTTTTGACAACTTGAACGCCTTCCATGATTTCTTTCATTCTTTCATCTGAATCAAGGATATATTTGTTTTGGCGTATGGCATTAAATACCTCTGGATTTTTAGGGTTATGTGAAATTACAAAGGCAATTTCATGGTTTGTGTTTTGGATATTGTCTCTCACTGATAAGAGGGTTTTCCTATCCAATTCTGCAGCTTTTTGAATCCCATCTGTTATTAATAGTGGTGGATATCCACGTTGTTCAAAACGTTCTCAAGTTCCTGCAGGCGACATCACAATCAGTGAATTGTTGTAACGTCACAGAAACGTGACGTCATAATCACTGCAATGTAAACCTCCCTGAGGATAAAGTTGAAACATGTAGGAGGAAATCATCGTTGTTATTCTTTTAACACTCATTTTGAATATATATATGTATATTTAAGCCATAGTCTTCCAGCTTTGCAACTTTACTCAGTAATATTCGTTGAATAACTTTTTTTATCCACAACCAAGCTACTGCCGATATATTTTCAATTGCAATTTTGGGCTCAAGGGTTCAAGTGAGATATAGTTACACGTTAGACAATGAATAATTTGGCTTGATATGTTATGGATGATGATATCTATGAGAATAAAGAAATGATGCCAAATTAACAATGCTCAAACTTCCGTGATATGTTCTCGATAATGTTTCGCAATTTCACATAAATGATCATTTTAAGTTTACATGTGCAACATAATCTTTTTCATTGTTTGAGTATATTGCACAGCAATTAATCATAAGTTGCTAATGGACTCGCAAAAAGGCGACTAAAGAACTGATTTCAATATGACTTGTGAAAATCTCCAGAGACAAAAGGTCCAGAAGGCTGAACTCTTGTTTACAGACTCCTTCACTAGTTAGGACTATCATTTTTAGCTTTAGTCACCCTTTAACCCCTACCACGGGCCGTAGTGGCTACGCCCTAAAAAACAATTTTCATTTTCTTCTCCAGAAACAAATTGACAAAAACCTAAAATCTTGTATACAGATTCCAATACGTTATCAGTCTAATGGAGGTTATAATTTTATAGATTGTATGACCCTGTGGCCCCTTATAAAGGCTTGGTGAACCATTGATATTACCCTAAATGATCTTTTTCACATTTTAAGCCTTCTTCTTCTTACTCAATTCACCCGTTCCACCTTCTTATATGTTCTTCAATGTTTGAGCATCTTCCATTTCTTATTTGAAATCCGAATTCCAACAGCCTACATACTAAATTTTACCAAGTCACAACCTTAAAAACCTATTCTCATCTCCTTCTCCAGTTCCAAAAGGTCTAGAGAGTTAAACATGATATGTGCAGACTCCTTGGCCAATGGGGATTCTAATTTGTAACTTTGTTGACCCTGTGACCCCAAATAGGGTCACAGGGGTCACAACCTTAAAAACCTATTTTCATCTTCTTCTCCAGTTCCAAAAGGAGTAGAGAGTTAAAAATGATATGTGCAGACTCCTTGGACAATGTGGATTCTAATTTGTAACTTTGGTGACCCCAAATAGGGAAACAGGGGTCATAACCTTAAAAACCTATTTTCATCTTCTTCTCCAGTTCCAAAAGGTCTAGAGAGTTAATAATGATATGTGAAGACTCCTTGGTCAATGGAGATTCTAATTTGTAGCTTTGTTGACCATGTGACCCCAAATAGGGTCACATGGGTCACAACCGTAAAAACCAACTCTCATCTTCTTCTCCAGTTCCAAAAGGTCTAGAGAGTTGAAATTCTATGTGCAGACTCCTTGGCCAATGGAGATTCTTAATTGTAGATATTCGTGACCCCATGACCCCAAATAGGGTCACAGGGGTCACAACCTTAAAAACCAATTCTCATCTTCTTCTCCAGTTCCAAAAGGACTAGAGAGTTAAAAATGATATGTGCAGACTCCTTGGACAATGGGGATTCTAATTTGTAACTTTGTTGACCCTGTGACCCCAAATAGGGTCACAGGGGTCACAACCTTAAAAACCTATTTTCATCTTCTTCTTAAGTTCCAAAAGGTCTAGAGAGCTGAAATTCTATGTGCAGACTCCTTGGCCAAATTAGGGTCACAGGAGACACAACCTTTAAAACTTATTTTCATCATCATCTTCAGTTCCAAAAGGTCTTTTGAACTGAAAGACTGCATGTAGACTCCTTGGCCAATTGGGATTCTAAACTGTAGGTTTCGTGACCCCATGACCCAATTTAGGGTCACAGGGGTCACAATCTTAAAAACCTATTTTTCTCCATTAGATGACAGTATATGGCAAATTTATTTCTCCTTGGATATTTTAGTGTGGACTTCTTTCACTGTCTAATATTGGCGATCTAGAAAGTGTTGAATAATAATAAATCATTTGGGTAAGGAAATTTATTCCGAAATCGTTGCATTTGTCTTGTAATCTTTTTATAGGTTTTCTTGCAATAGATAACATCAGTTTCATTTTTAGCTCACCTGGCCTGTATAAAGCAAACTTGATATGATGCCTGATGAGCTACAGAGCCAATGGCTCTATTTTTGTAATATATATTTAGTAATTACTGTTTTACTTGATATTGTGAGATTGTAATGTTTCAAACGATGTTACTGTTAATCTGTATATAAATGTTAAATGTACATGTTACAGTTGTTGTAAATATAATATATTTGTATACTGTATTGTGAAACCATGACATCAAGATTAAACATGTGAGACTGACAACAGCCATTGTCATTTTTCTTTTGCTTTTACAATTACAAACATTATTCAATCTTGATGTGCGAGTCATTACAGGAAGATTGTTTCAATCATTGTCTTGACGATTTTAGGGCAAAGTGGGCACCTTAACGAACAATCACATTTTATTTCGTTTGTTAATTGTTTCAAACTTTGTCTCTGCCTTCTTTAAAGGGACTTGCCGTCACCAAGACAAATGGCCTACGGCCCGTGCTGAGAAGCCTGCTCATTAATGAGCTGAGCAACGCTTTACCGCTGAGATGGGGAGAAGAGAGCGGTTGAGGGTTCGCTTTTCTTTAGGGGAATCCCCTCGTAAATCATGCGCGCTGATTGGTTAATATTACATCCACTACTTTTGACATATATAACGTTTTAGTTTCGTAAGAGTAAGAGAGTTTTTTTCATTTTAATATCCAAACGAATGCACTTGCTCAGTGCTGAAAGGGCCGACAGGCCCGCCCCAATTTCCCGAGGCTGAGGGCTTACATTATCAAACAACACCGAGGGCGAGGTTTTGATCTAACTTATGAACCCAGATAAACCGTAGTAACAAAATTATTTCAATAATAAATATAAAAATGGATTCATTGATTTTTACTGGTAGGGAATCACCATGAGCAAACGGAGAGCACATCCGCGCCCTGCACGTGCTTTGCGCTCGCTACCCAAGCCGTGAACGTGAAATGCATGCGCTATCTACCTCGTGAAGTTCACATGATTGTCACTGTGGGAAATACATCATTGTTCTCGTGGGCCTTTATAGCCGAGTTGTCAAAGGCGCCAGTTTAGTAAGTGAGTGGTGCAGAGTTCGAAACCAGGCATGCGAACATTATATTTGTGATTTGTCAAAAATGTGATATTTTGTGATGGTATTTATTCGAAGAAGGACTTTGAAACAAAATATTTCAAAACGTGTATAATCCCAATCAGTCTAAGTAAACCTAGCCTCACTATTATCCGTTACTCAGTATAGCAGTGTAACGGATAATAGTGGGGCTAGGTTTACTTAGACTGAATCCAAATCAAAATAAATTTCCGATAAATTCTAGAGTAAGCCCCGGGCTTTCCCAGAGAAAGCCCTGGGCATTCTTGGAGACATTCTCTCCCCACAGAGGCAACTCAGTCATACCTGAATTAGCCTCTGTTCCGTTACGCCAAAATCCTGGGGTTCCGGCAGATCGCCCTAGCGGCAAAAAGTTGTAACTTGAGATATCTCCCTTATTTGCAGCCAATGAAAACACCTTTTGGATGTCCACGACTTCGGGAATACTCAACGGTCGCTCAATGACTTTCAAAAGAATCATGCCTTTAGGTTTCTTTTTCATTAACAGTGTGAGTCTCAGAGAGGGAAACTATTTCAAAATCAGATATGTATAGGGTTTTTCATAAGAAACATATTGTTTTATAATTGTGTAAATTTTCTTCGTTTTATGATAAATTTTATTTTAATAATTCACCAAATAAAAACTAATGAGAAGGTAAAAAGTGATTGTTTTGTAGAAGGAAGAGTTATCTCCCTTTGATGCAGATCTACACGGGAATAGCCGAACTTTTCCGAATGACCACTTTTGAAACGGCGTCGCTGATTGCACAACTAATTTCGATTGCCTCCAATCAGATTTCTACCTTTCTATCCCGTATGTTAGCCGTAATAGAACAGATGCTAATTCAGGTATAACTGAGTTGTCTCTGTGGGGAGAGAATGTCTTGGAGAATGCCCGGCAAAGAGGTTTATCCGGTAAAAGAAGAACCTAATAGAACAATAGAGTGACGTCACTGGAGGTTTATAATCATCCTTATTCCAAAGTGTGTTAGTTCAATAAAGGGCAAGAATATAATACTTAAAACTCAAAATAGAGTAAATCGTTTTGATGCGGTAATTAAATCATGTACGGAGTTGATTATGCAAAGATTAACAGATTCTGGTAGTTTAAGGTTTCCATACATAGCGTCATTCATGTTATAACCATATTTAAAATAAAATGAAGTGCCTCTTATGGTAGTATAGTTTGGACAGACAAAAAGATAATGAATGGTGTCTTCACAGGGAGCACCACAACTGCATGATGGATCATCCGATATGAATCTTTTCACTTTATGTGCATTTAAATCACTGCATTCTAGTCTAAGTCTGCAATGCAGAATTTGACAAAACCTGTTTCCAGTATTTATATCAAACCCAAAAGAAGTTTTATAATTAGGTGTAATTTTATTTTTGAATTCATTTACCGACTGTATTTGTCGTATATCTTCAGATAAAGAATTCCAAAGTTCTACAGAATTTGGTAAGAATGATTTTGCGTAAGAAGATGTTCTTACATGTATGTTCTGTAAATTTGATGAGTTTCTTAAATTATATGGGTTTGCTTCAGAAACAGATTCTGGCACAAGACTGTTTAAATAATTTGGTGTTTTCTTATTTACCATTTTATAAAATAAAGTCAATTTCTGTATTCGTCTTCTTTCTACAAGGGGTAGGAAATTTGTTTCTGTATATAATGTATCATGACTTGTTCCCCTAGTAGCCCCACATATTGTTCTAAGTGCATCAAGTTGTAAATTTTCAAGCATTGATGCCTGATTTACTGTACAATTATCCCAAATACAACTACAATAATCAAATAATGGCATGATAAAAGATTTATACATAGTCGTAAGTGTATTTCTTGATAATCGATATTTAAAACTTCTTAAACAATTTATCATAGGTGAAACTTTATCAGATAAAGAATCTATTTGTACATTCCAGTTAGCGTCTTTTTGAAACCAGAGGCCTAGATGTTTTTGTTCAGAAACTTCATTTATGGGAGTATTTTGCATATATAATTTTGGAATAGGACCTGGAGAGCGTTATTACTAAACTGTACAGTTTCAGTTTTCGAAGGATTAAATTTTACCTGCCATTTCTGGGCCCGGCTAGAAATCAATTCTAAATCGCCATTCAGGCGAGCAGCGTCTTGAAGAGGATCATCAATTATAACATATAGATTGAAGTGTCATCTGCAAAAAGTCTTATATTACAGTCTATATTTTCTACAAGATCGTGTATATTAATGTGACCGGGAGTGAACGACGTCGACGAGGGACGATGAAGGCAACGTTACGGTGTGACGTTGATGATGTTGTAAATGACGACTGGAGAGATCTTGATGATGGTCGACCATTGTTTTATTGTTGTTTGGAATTACAACATGTTTCGAGCCGGTGGTACATTCACAGGTCAGTGTAGACGCCAGGGCTCATTCCCCAACTCCCCGTCGTCTACCTGAGCTGGACCGACCCGAGGGAGGTGATAACTAAAAACTACATGAGATGTGCGTCCGGCGCTGGTCGGGACGAATCTGCTGAGATAGCGTCCTGGCAGCATTTAACATGCAAGTAACACAAAGGAACGCGAGGGGGAGAGGTCACAGGTCACGTGTGTGGTCAGTTAATTAGTTTTCAGTGAATGGAATGTACACTGACCATCTGCCGGGTCCGGCGACGGCTTGCATTAATTTGAGACCAGATATTGATCATTTACACGTTTTCAAAGTGGATTTTGAAATAAGGATTTTGAATATATTTTCCTTCATAATTTATAAAATGTTACGCTATGACAAGACTTCTCGTCTTCCGGTAAAATTTGTCCTCAAATTTTTTTTTTAAAAGGATGATTGTTTAAACATGAAATATTGACTCGTGACCTTATCCCTGAAACACGATTCATATACATAGAACATTGTTGCATAATAAAGAATAGGAGATAAATAATACACATTGCAATGGTAGATATAGTGTGATAATCAAGATGATATATAAGATACATTTGAGATATGGTGAGATAATCGAGATGATATATAAGATACATTTGAGATATGGTGAGATAATCGAGCCAGTTTGTAAAACAATGAGTAACATACATGATATAATATATGACGTGAGCGGTGAATATATCTTTTGTTGACGATTACTATATAGATGAATCAAGTGGGGAGTCTTATATTGTGAGCCTAGACTCGGCAAGGCTAAGTAACTAAGTGGGTAGGATAGGCGTGGCATGAATAAGTATGAAAACCTAACCGACTTGAATCGCCTTGTATGAAAACGACAACATAGAACATTCAATCATTTAAGAAATCGGCACGACGTTGGACAAGAGTATATATAATGCAGGGAATCGAGATTGATTACCTGCATTGGGATACATGAAAAGTCTAAAAGTGGGACTTTCAAAAATGATAATATACATAAACTTTGATGGCGGAATAGTTTTGAAAATGATAATTAAGCATGGTGCTAATTCGGATGGCATTCATTTCTTAAGAGTTGTATATTTGATGCAGAGAAATTATTGGCATCGGATACTAAGTACTCGTCAGAGTGATATGCTTAGAATTGCACTACTGGCGGAAACATTTCAGTTTCTCTTTACGTCTTTACAGGGTTTTAAAACCAGTTCACAATTATCTGTAAAAATCCTTGACACCGAGAGTCTTATTTGGCAATCGGGAGACTCACCAACCAGGCGAATTAAAATACATGGCATAAACAAACATCCTAACCGACGTCAACGACTTAAATGATAAATGAAACGGAGGTTTATCCCAACTACTCCAGTACATGCATAACTTATCAATATAATGTTCACAATAATTATCATCAAAAAGGTTGCTACTGGCTGATTAAATCACACATACCTGTTTGAGTGTTCAACGGAATTATAACACCTGCATTAACAAGCGGATAATGACAAGTTGTAAGTAAGTGTTCTTATTACAATTATTATTCACAACGTCTTTGTTCTTAAATATTCAATCTTCAAGGGGTACGGTGAATTGGCGTTGGAGGCGTTGATAGATCTTGAAGATGTTGATTCGAACGTTGACGTTGAGTCTTGTAAGTTGAAACGTGCTTGATTGTTTCGGTCGTCTCGGTTGGTTGGTCTCAGCTTGTTGATCGTTGATTGTTGCATGGTTTGGGCTGACGGTCTCCAGTTGCATGTTGTCTTCATCCACAATTTGTGACCGGGAGTGAACGACGTCGACGAGGGACGATGAAGGCAACGTTACGGTGTGACGTTGATGATGTTGGAAATGACGACTGGAGAGTTCTTGTGATGGTCGACCATTATTTTATTCTTGTTGGTGGCTTGTACAAACGGTACATTAATTATATCCGAGCCGGTGGTACATTCACAGGTCGTTGAAGACGCCAGGGCTCATCCCCATCCCCGTCGTCTACCTGAGCTGGACCGACTCGAGAGAGGTGACTTCTAAAAACTACATGAGATGTGCGTCCGGCGCTGGTCGGGACAAATCTGCTGAGATAGCGTCCTGGCAGCATTTAACATGCAAGTAACACAAAGGAACGCGAGGGGGAGAGGTCACAGGTCACGTGTGTGGTCAGTTAATTAGTTTTCAGTGAATGGAATGTACACTGACCATCTGCCGGGTCCGGCGACGGCTTGCATTAATTTGAGACCAGATATTGATCATTTACACGTTTTCAAAGTGGATTTTGAAATAAGGATTTTGAATATATTTTCCTTCATAATTTATAAAATGTTACGCTATGACATAAACAAGAAACAGTAATGGTCCAAGCACCGATCCTTGTGGAACGCCTGCTGAAACTGATCTATACTTTGAATTATATCCATTTATAACTACTTTCTGAACTCTCTCATTAAGATAACTGTTAAACCATTCGAGTAATTTTCCACTAATTCCAAGTGATTGTAACTTATAGATAAGTCCCTTATGCCAAACTTTATCAAAAGCCTTACTAATATCATAAAACACTGCTCTTACTTCTTTACCTTTGTCCATAGCACTTGAAATAAAGTTATACAGATCTAACAACTGGTAGGTTGTTGAATCTCCAGGAATAAAACCAGATTGTAGTGTACTTATGAGGTTATTATCTCTAAAATAATTAAAAACATATTTGTGAACACATTTTTCAAACACCTTAGATAAACAACATGTAAGAGAAACTGGTCTATAATTGCTGCACTCATTAACACTATCTTTCTTATGGATAGGTATAACAGAAGCACTCTTCCAAACTTTGGGAAATACAGCTAAGTTCAAAGATTTATTAAAAACTAAAGTGAGAGGATAAGATAGAAGTCTAGCAGTAAGCGTGAGGAATTTATTACCAATACCATCAGGGCCCGATGCTTTTCGTGCGTCTAGAGAAAGTAATACGTCTTGAACATCGTTCTGTGTTAATTCAATGCAGTTTGATGTTTTAATACACGGGGATGGGAGAGGGCGTAATGGGTCTTCAACCATTGATTTTTACGAAAAACTCATTCAGGATGTTAGCAATTGATTTAAACATATTTTATTCATGAAATGTATACATGAATGGATTGGCCAACAAGCTCCGAAGAGCTTATATTAAGGCCGCTCCGATGCAGTTACACTTATATAAATATAAAACTAATAGTAGTTAGTGACACATGTCAGATTCAAAACTTAGCTTCACATATATTGGTTTTGCATGAATATGATGTTGTTTACGTGGCAGTCATTACATAATCAAGTGCTTATGAGATGTCAAATCGATTAGATTTTATGATACATTTATGAATAGACTTTAATAATTTCTTAAGATCGTCGTTTGAAAGCGATGTACATCCCTTAAGTACTGTATCAATACTAAATCCTTTCAAATAGAAAAATGAATTCTATCTTATATCTGTGTATTTATGGCATGTGAAAAAATAATGTACAGCGTTTTCAATTGGGTGACCGCATGAGCACTCTGGGCTGTCGGCAATACGTCTATTAAACTTGTCCGCATTCAAATCACTACAACGGAGCCTGAGGCGGGAATGGATAATTTGACAAATTCTTAAACCGTAGTTAAGATCGAAATTAACATTTGTATTTCTAGATCCACAAAGCTTATTTTTGAAACCGGATAATGTCTCGATATTTTGGATGTTTGGATTTAATGAATTCCATAGTTTTATTGTGTCAGGCAAAAAAGACCGGGCATAAGTAGCCGTTCTACACTTTAAGGTTCGCACTGATGATTTTTCTCTGAAATTGTAGTCATTTGAACTGGGTGTTTTTGGTAGGAGGTCAATAAGATATTAAGGTGCTAGATTGTTTTTCATTTTATAAAAAGTAGTCAATTTAGATATATATCTACGTTCTGCTAGTGGTTTCTGATTCGTTTCGTCATAAATTGTCTTATGGCTTGTTCCGCGAACTGCTCCACATATGGATCTTAATACATCCAAGTTCAGCTTTTCTAGTAAGTTACATTGCTCTTGAGTGCAATTATCCCAAATATGCCCACAATAATCAAATATTGGTATTATGAAAGATTTATAAATAATTTCTAAACTTTTTCGCGATAGCCTATATTTCAGACTTCTTAAGCAATTAATCAAGGGACTAACTTTCTTGATCATAGAGTTTATCTGGACATCCCAGTAACAGTTACTTTGGAGGTTCAAGCCTAAGTGCTTATGACTTTCTACTTCTTCAATCGTTTCACCGTTCATTATCAAATTAGGTACAATACTCCTATTTATTTTTCTGCTAAACTGTATTGACTTAGTTTTTTTAGGATTAAAAGAAACCTTCCATTTTTTGTCCCAGTTTGCAATCAATGACAGGTCATTATTTAAACAGTTTGCGGCTACATTAGGGTCATCAATAACGACATACAGAGAAGTGTCATCTGCGAAAAGTCGGATGTTACTGTCAATATCATCTACAATATCATTAATATATATTATGATTAATAGGGGTCCCAAAACAGATCCTTGAGGGACGCCTGCTAAAACATATTTGGAATTTGATGCGTGTCCATTAATAACAACTCGCTGAGTTCTATTGTTTAAGTAACTTTCAAACCAATTCAATAAGTTGCCATCAATTCCATATGATCTTAATTTCTGCAGTATTCCTTTGTGCCAAACTTTATCAAATGCTTTGCTAATATGCTAAACACCGCTCTAACTTCTTTTCCATTGTCCAGCGCCTTCGCTATGAAATCATATAAGTAGGTCAATTGATTAGTTGTTGAGTCGCCAGAGGTAAGTCCGGATTGCAGATTTGAGAAGAGGTTATTATCTCTTAGAAAATTATTTACATATTTAAAAATACATTTTTCAAATACTTTAGCCAAACAACTCGTTGATGCTACTGGTCTATAGTTTGCAGGGTCGTATATGCTGCCGGTTTTGTAAATAGGAATTATATTCGCTTCTTTCCAAGAAGTAGGAAATTTAGCCACATTTAAAGAAAGATTAAATAGTTTAGTTAAAACGGGAGCTAGTGAGTTAGCACAGCTTTTTAATATTTTGTTTCCGATTTTATCAGGACCGATTGATTTAGTTGTATCAACAGAGAGTAATATATCCTTTACTTCCCCCATCTCTAATACTATATCTGTCAGATTACTGTCGCAACGTTTATCAACAAGAGGGGGGTCGTCGTCAGGATCTATAACTTTAGATTGATTAATGAAATAGTTGTTCATTATTTCTGTAACATCGTTGAACTCGTCGTAAAGTACATCATCCTGGATGACTGAATTACAAGTGATTTTAGCCGATTTATTTAGTAAATAGTTCTTGACTAATTTCCACCAAGTTTTTGTACAGGTTGATTCACTTAATGCATTATCAATTTTAATTGTATGCTGTTTTTTAGCTTTACGCACAGAGGATATTACTTTGTTTCTTAGTGATTTGAAATGTTGGCAGTCTAGGGGACAGTTATTTCTCTTAGCAATTGTATGTTGCCTGTTTCGTTTCCTCATAAGAGATCGAATTTCACTATTCATCCAAAGAGTATCTCGAGGTCTAATAAGAACGGTTTTATTTGGTATATTCGCATCGCAAATTTGAACTAAGTTGTCGGTTAGTTTAGTTGTTAAGACATCTATATCCTGGGTTCGAGTTACATCAATGTCAATATCATTTATGAATCGGTTTAAGATTCTATATTCGCTCGTGAATAATCATAAACTTTCCGCTCATAACAAGTTTCTTTCTGTTTATATGATTCGATGTTAAGATACACCGGACAGTGGTCACTACATATAGGATCCAGCACTCCCGATTTCCGTACTTTGTTAAAACATGTTACAAATATCAAATCAATCAATGTACGAGAATGAGAGGTGATTCGTGTAGGTTCAGATATAAGTTGCTTGAGTCAGTACGCAGCCTCTAAATAGTTCAGCTTACTTTGATTTTGGTTTAGTAGATCTAGATTAAAATCCCCTAAAATAACAGTTTTCATGTTTAAATCCACGGCATTTGAAATGCTATTGTCAATAAAGTCCCAATATAGTTCACTTTTATCTGCTCTATAGAAGGTACCAATAAGAAATGTATGTTTTTTAATTTTTACTTTTATCCATTATGCCTCAAGCCCAGTTGTATCCAAGGTATCCATGTGCATAGCACACAAATTATTTTTTACATACACTGCAACCCCACCGCCACGGCTCTCTCTATCCTTTCGAAACGGCTCCTGAAAACCCGGAATAGCGATTTCTTTATTATCTATTTCTGAGTGTAACCATGTTTCGGTTAAACATATAACATCATAGGAACTGAACTCCGCTTCTAATATATCTATTTTTTCTTTTAGACTTCTAACGTTAAGGTGAATGATCTTTAGATCATTATGAAAACAAGGACCTGGGTTAGGATGTACATCGCCACAGCACAGAAGCAAAAGTGTGATAAGGATACTTACTTTAGGATTGTATAAGCAAATAAATCTAATACCCCCTTTACACCAAGCCCGTTCTCAGTACGTTCTTGGGTTTTTCTCAGAACGGGCTAAAACTGTCTGAGAACTGTCCGAGGACGAAATGGACGTTGTGGCAACTGTTAACGAACTTTATGAACTGGCTCGGACGTACTAAAAACGGGAAGGTGCCCCAGAACGTTTGACATGTTAAACGTTCTCCCCGTCCTGAAATTGGAGTACAAACGTACTGAAAACGGGATTGCCGTACTGCGAACGGAACTGCCGTACTTCGATCTGTCTAAGGACGAGTAAGAACGTAGCGCAGTCGGGAATCGATTGCAATACGTTTGTGCACAGTTTCCACCCCGTCCATTCCGTCCTCAGCCCCAGTGTAACTCGTTCTCAGTACGACCATAGTCAGTTGTTCGTACGTCCTAATAAGTGTAAAATATTGAAAATGTTCTGAATCAGTGTGTAGTACGTTCTTACACAGTCATAAAAGTTCTAATACGGTTCTCATTGCGTTCTACTCGTTCTTAGTACGTTTGCAAAATTTTCACACAGTTCTTACTGCGTTTGCAATTCGGTATGTAAGGACGGGTATAAATACACAAGTAAAAATTATAATTTTATCATTCGGGATACAGAAGTGATAAGAGAACATGAAGCAAATTACATGAAGCTCTCAGCATGATGAATAAGGGTTTCCTACAGTTTGTGATGGAAGCAGAGAAACAATGTGAAGTGTTGTTTGCCTCGGTCACTATGGCTTCTACAGGGCTAGTGGATCTGGTATTTGATTTCCTGTGAACAACCTTCCTCCGACCATACTTCTTCTTTGGAGGCGTGATGTTTTCGTCTTGAAATTGAGAACGCTAACGAGAACGGGCAAGGACGTGCTGGGTTTTTATTGAAAACGGGCCAGAACTGGATGATTTTACAATTGGGACGCACTGAGAACGGAATCAGGACGTAGTGAAAACGAAAAGAACTGTCTTAAAACGAGTTGGTCGCAGCTTGGACGGAATTGTGCGTATCAAGAACGAGATTGGTCTAGTTTAGAACGGATATGAACTGTCTAAGAACGGAATTGAACTGGTTGAAGACGTCAATACTATCCGATCTAAACGTGTTAGAAACTGCCTGAGTACGGGATAAAGACTAGGTGAACGTGCTGAGAACTGTGTATGAACAAACAGGCGTCACATTTGGATAAAATATAAACAATCGTTACTCGTTCCCATCCCGTCCGAGGCCGTTTTGCTTTTAATTTTGGACGGAGTAGGACGTAGTGAGAACGACCTTGGTGTAACTCAGGCATAAAGTAGTAAATGAAAACTGCGAGTTTCATCAACGATTTTACGTGCACTTTGACTGCAAACTGCCTGTCTATACTGCACTATATCAACCGGCATCTATATGCATTCTACAATCAAATAGGGCAGTGGGGATCACTTTGAATATACATGCAAAACCAAAATGACAATCGACAGAGAATAGCGCAACATACTTCAGATCTTGAAGCATATCAATATAATATAGACACAGATCAGTTGTGGTGAGAGACACAAACATATTTTTGTTTAAAAAACAAATAAGGTAAAACGTTATAATGCAGATGGTATACATAATCTGCATATATGAAAACGAAACATTCATGGAAAGAGCAAAACATTTGGAAAGAAAAAAAAAGGAACACCATTGGTGATATATCAGTTGTGAAATAATTATCAATACATGTGCAAGATGTAAAAGTTAACCCTTCAAAATTGCAAACTCCTGAACCCTAGGAAAGATAATCCCAAAAGGGGAACAAAAACATTAAAGAAAACAAATCAACTCAAAGATTTCATTCATGTCTATTTTCAGTAAACTGCAGAAGAACGTTTTCTCATGAGGAGAAATCAAGTAACGTAATTGGGTCAACCCGGAGAAGAACAATCAATTTACAAGATACTAGGACTCCACAGTCCCAACCGTACAAAGCGATAGTTATAATGGGGAAAATAGCACCCATAGAGAAACAAAAAAAATCACACAAAAACCAACAACAAAAATAAAAAAATTGAAACAAAGAAAAATACAAACAAAACACGAAACAATTACCACTTTATAAAAAAGAAAACCCCTTATAAACAACATAATGAATAACGACTGGACAAATTAACCACAATAACCTAAATAAACAGACAACGACCCAAAAGGGTCAAAGAGCACAAACGTGTACAATATATATGGTAAATATTGTGTCTAGGAGAAGAACCATAGCAACTTGAAATGTACCCCATAAAATCTCATGTTGATACTAGTGTTTGCTGCTTTTATATCATACCATACCATGGCGTACACGCGTGATTAGATCATATGGTTTTTATAGGAATAACTGCACGTTAGTTTATTTATATGTATTATTTTCAATAATTGGCAACACGTATCATTATAACACTATGTAGAGCTGCTTTTATGTTGTGGAAACACAAGGATACGTAGCTCAAAAATGCAAAACCGATTCACAACATTGAATGTTGCAAACCGCACAATGTTACAAAAGCATGCTTCTCACAAGCGATATGCTACAGCCAAGTTTGTTTAGTTAATGACGTGTTGTACATGATTAATTAGTCACGAAAGAATTTCCTACTAACAAACATCACAATGTCAGTTTTATGAATACAAACTCAATTGATCTAAAACGTTCCATGATTAAAGATCAAAGCATTTAATCAAATCAACGTGTTTAGAGATATCTAAGGCTAACAGACACGTGCCATGGTGTACATTGCAACACACGAATACATGTGTCTCACGAGTGTTGTCGTGTTAGCATGCATGCTATACAACAGTGCAAACGTGTTGCTCGTGACAGTAGCGGGTATCATTCAATTTATTTTCTGATAACATCTTTGAAAATGCATATATCAATATTGAAATAATGAGTACATTATAAGGGATTATTACTTTTTTTCATACGATGTATCTATGCTCTTCATTTATCAAAACAGCATTTAATGAAAGTTCTGTTTTGTTCCATGGCTAGACAAATAGCAATCTAGTTGGGGTCTTTTGGTTTGTTTTGGCTAAGGTTGAACCTCATTATAAGCCTCGTGGCTTCCAAAACCTCCTGAAAATGGGTATTGTTCGCAACTTTTTTTAACATTGCCGTCCAAGAGTTTAATCAGTATAAGACCTCGAGTGACCCAAGTTCCCTCCACTTTCTTCTCCTTAACTAGTTCACAAGCTTTCTTAGCTATAGTAGCTCTAGGTCCAGTTAGGTCTTCATTGATGAAGATTTCTCGGGTTCCAGGTTTATGAGAGAATTTAAGTCGAGATCTTGAAGCCAACATGGCGCGCTTAGAAGCGTTGCTTACAAATCTCACGAGGATGGGCCGGGGAGGATCCTGGGGCGTAGTTGGGCGTCGGGGGACACGGTGACTGACGTCAATATCAGTTACTTCCAGATCTACGTTGATAGATTTCGCAACATCTAGTATCAAATTGTCGGTATTTTCCGATACTTGTTCAGGTAGGCCTGAGATGCGGATGTTGTTCCTGCGTGAATATTGTTCACTGCGGTCGAGTTTTTGGGAGAGAGTTTCGATGACTTTATCTTGTTCATCAATATTTGTATTCAGCAGAGAGACCTTATCTTCTAAAACTTTGTTTTTAGCAACTAACTTGTCCATTTCCTGTCGGAATATGGGACGAACGACCTCGCTTACAGCATTAGATATAGCCATTAGAACGTCTTTGTTTTGGAAAGCTTTCAAAATTTCGCTCTCTAAACATTCACTTCCTTGCTCACTCTCTTCAGTTGAACCAGCAGTAGTAGATAGGGGTCAATCTCGACCTGATTTTGCAGCCATATTTTTGCATCCAGTTGCAGCCGTGAATGGTGCACATAGCTGCATGACGTCACAGATCAAAGTTTATATAAATGACGTCACAGGTTAAATTTAATTTTCGACCTATTAATCTATTATGGATTATATTCATATGGATAATACAACAGAAGATGATATAATTGTGTGATATAAAATAATAAAGATTAATCTGAACTGAATGAAAACCAATTAGATGAATTAAATCTAGCTATCAACATTAAACTGAAACAATACAGAATAATAAATACAGGTACATTAAAAAAATATTTAGATCTGTATGATATATAAGTTTAAGGAATCTAAAGTTGGCTGACATGTCAATCAAGACAATTTACACTCATCCATTCGCCTGACCCCGAGTGTGAAAACCCGTACGTGACTTAGCTGATGTGTGAGGACGAAACAATGGAAGGTGTGACTTGGAAAGATGACAATGGAAGAAACCTCTTTGTAATACCTTAAAGTTATTATTAACTATTATCTAAATATATAATATGGTTAAATATCCATTGTTGATCCATCCAATCATTTGCTCATGTTTTAAACACATCTATCACGTGACTGTGATATATCACGCAATAAGAAACAGAATATAACCCTTCATTTCTACGTCACAGCTCATTCATAGCTAAGACACCATACACTAACAAACATGTCTACCGATAGTATGACCTTCTTCACTTGGAAGTATGTACAACCCGAAACGGATCATATCAGTGAAACGACTGTTGTGGAATCCTCCCGATGGTTTCAACAGAGAGAAAGATGTGTCCAAGACGCCGAGAAGAAGGTGCCCAATGCAGATGATAGCCTCAAACGAGTCATCACCAAGAAGACTAAATCAAACTTGGGGGATAACTTAACTGTAAAAGTCACGGAGCATGTGTCATCCTTACTGACTTTGTGTTACACCCTTGAACTCTGCAGAATGATTAAACATCTCAGCGTCGAGTTGTGCTTCGGGTGCCTTTTCGAACAGACCGAAAGCCAGTATCATACTTGTCAGGACCTGTACAAGAGAGAGAAACTTGAGCAATATATGAAGACGGCTTTGGACGAGGTGAATGACGACCACGTGATCAACCAATGGACTCAACTGATTCGTGATGATCCTGACTTGCCTAACCTAGCACCCCTGACTGTGTGCCAGTATCGCTGTAAAGACTTTATGGATAATCACTTTAAAACAGATGATTGGATAAAGAACATTGAAGATCGTGTGTTTAAAATGTTGTATTTGCACAGAACATTTCGCTAGAAATGCATGATTATACTTTGCATTATTTGATTTTGTAATAAAGCAAGTTCGTTTATCTATACGTTGTCAGTGTTGTTCATGATATATATAAGAGGGCTGTCCAGTTAGAGAGCTTTCATAGGTTTGGGTGTAAAGCACAGAAGCATGTCATCTCAGGCTAGCTCCGAGAAAACACTTGAGAGTGTCTATTTTGACCCCAGGTCGGCCGGCAGTTACTTTTCACCTGCAAAATTTCGAGAGAATCTAAAACGACGTGACGGAGAGATCCCATCGCTTTCTAAGGTAAAAGCCGAGTTGTCTAAGCACGACGCCTATACACTCCATAAACCTGTCAGACGTAGATTTCCACGTCTAAGGGTCATTGTCAATGCTATAGATCAGCAATGGGACATGGATTTGATGGACATGAGTCGGTATGCTAAAGCCAACGACGGGGTACGCTATATTCTCATTGCCATTGATATACTGTCTCGCTATCTATGGGTCGCCCCTTTAAAAAATAAGAAACCCGAGTCTGTGGTCGAGGGACTGAAAGCTATAACATCTCAGGGACGAACCCCTCAATACATCAGAGTGGATAAAGGCACAGAATTTAAAGGGGCTTTTGGCAATTATACAGAGCAACACTCTATCAAAGTATTCGTCGCGCAGAACGAAGATATTAAAGCCAATTATGCAGAAAGAGTCATACGAACTTTGAGGGGCCTTATAGCCAAGTACTTGACCCATAAGAATAGTGAGAGGTACATCGATGTGCTTTCCGATTTGGTATACAACTACAACCATACCCTACATCGAAGTTTGGGCAAATGGGCCCCTGCAGAGGTGAACAGGCGAAATCAAGTTCAAGTGTGGAATCATTTATACATGAAACCATTCAAAGGAATGTCGGGAAAGGCATTTAAGTATAAAGTGGGTGACATTGTGAGAATAAGTTATTTGAGAAAACCCTTTGTCAAGGAACACAACTTACGGTGGACGGAGGAGTTATTTAAAATTGCTTCGCGGTCGAGACAACAAGGATTACAGCTGTACACATTGAAAGATTTTCACGACGAGATCTTAAAGGGACGTTTCTACAAACAGGAAATACAGCGTGTTGATAAAGACCTTGACGCCGCATGGGACATTGAGAAGGTGGTCAAGAAAAAGAAGGAAAAGGGAAAAGTCTATTATTTGGTGAGATGGGCGGGTTGGCCCTCGAGTTTTGATTCTTGGGTGGACGAGAGCCAAGTGAAAGACAAGTGACTCGGTCATGGATAAGTACATCGTGTTTAATAACCTAGATTCTAAGAAGGACTACTATGCCAGCAACACACCCTATCGTTTCCGCGTGAAACTATCTCAACGTTTGAAACTGGAAGGAGTTTGGATGGTGGCTCTATTAGAATTGAAACTGGGTAAAGTTGAGACAAAAAATATCAATGATACGACTATTGACGTGTTGTGCAGTCTGTGTGATAGCTCACACGTGGGTCAAAACTACCTTCCCTTACTGAGACGTATCGATTTGAGAGATGGGCCTAATTATTACTTTCACCAGCCTTGGTACCTCCCCGTCATAGTGAAAGACACGTCGGAAATCGTGGTGTATATAAAGTGTGCGGAAGGCACACCCCACTCATTTCTGAAAGAGACTGTGAACGTGTCACTGCTGTTGCGACATTATCCCTTTCTGAGTTAAAGACATAAGTAAGTGGGCATGGAGAGGAGACTTTACATTCCGGATACCAAGAAGTTTATGGACTTTTTTGAACATAGAAGTAAGAACGGAGCAAAAGGTAGACCCGGATCCGGCTTCATTACTATCACCTCTACTGCTTCGAAAGGACAGCACGATAGTCAGGACTCGAAACCAAAGATCACTTTGACGTCCCCCAATCAGAACGTTGTTCAAAGGGCGGAGCTATCCCAGAAGCGCACCAAGGCTATAAAACGCAAAGCGGGTGATAAGATTGTCACTTCGAAGAAAGTACGTCGCGAGGGACAGAGCGCTACCTCCAAACGATCCTTTCTCGAGTTTAAGAATACCCCTGCTATTGACCCGAGAGATATCTGGCAAAAGTAATCATGTCTATACTGAGCGAGAAAGAATTTACTGAAGCCCTCCCCACCAGCTTAGATTTATTCGAGTTACCTCCCTATCAAACGAGCATTGTACAACATTATTACGAGAATGTGAGACCTCTGTCGGTGATCACAGACTCCAGCCCCGTGGAATTTCACGTCCCCAATGGTGGGAAGGATTACATCGACCTGAGTAAGACGCGACTTCACGTCAAACTGAAAGTCACCCACGCGGACAAAACACCCTTGGTGGATAAAGAGAAAGTGGGACCGGTCAACCTCACCTTGCAAAGCTTGTGGAGTCAGGTGAGCGTCTACCTACAGGGACAACAGGTCAGCTCAAGCAATGCCGGGTACCCCTACAAAGCGCTGATGGAAACCGAGTTGGACTACGGGACGGACGCCAAGGGCAGTCAACTCACCAGTCAGCTCTATTACAAAGATTCGGGAGACACGGTTGACGAGTTTAACTCTGGCGATCCCCTCGGAGGCGGGAACGACGGACTCATCAACCGAGGCAGCTTTATCACCCTCAGCAAATCCCTGACCATGTCCGGACCTCTCATGGAAGACGTGTTCCGCTTCAATCGTCATTTAGTCAACGGCGTGGACGTCGGAGTCAAATTGTTCCGCTCCAACACAAACTTTGTGTTAATGTCCGACGAAACGGGCAAAGAGTACGCCATCGACCTGCAAGATGTCTATCTGAAAGTGTGTAAACTGAAAATCAATGACTCGCTCATCCTGGCTCAAAACGAAAGATTCAAACATGCAAACGCCTTGTATCCATTCGAGAGGTCCATCGTCAAGATGGTATCGGTAGCCTCCTCCAGTCTGAGTTTCAACTGGGACGCCATGTTTCAAGACGAAGTCCCCAGTCGTCTGGTGGTGGGCATGGTGAGATCAGACGGGGTGAACGGATCTTACACGGTCAATCCCTTCTGTTTCGAAGGAGACACAATCAAAAGCATGGGACTGTACCTGAACGGGACCACAGTACCTGGGAGACCGCTGGAGACGGACGACGTGGAGGCCTACAACAGTCTGTTCGAGTGGAATAATGAATGGGGTAAAGACAAGGGTTTGAACTTGGACCGCACCGACTTTAAGATAGGACACGCTCTGTACGTCTTTAACCTGCAAGCCATCGGAGGAAACAACAGAGAAGACTATCTGAACCTGGTCAAGTCGGGAAACCTGCGTCTGGAAATTCAGTTTAGCAAGGCACTTACCCACACCTTTAACGTGATTGCTCTAGCCAAGTTCCCGGCTCTCATCGAAATTGATCAAGCCCGCAACGTGTTTCTAAAGTAAAAGATAATGAACACACGGCAAATACAATGCGCCATCCACAGTGACCCGAGTCTACGTAGTCGCATGATGGGCGTGTATGCAAGAGACACCTTAGACGGCATGACTTCATCTCCACCTGGAAGACCCTGGGGATGCGTGGTAAACACGGACAAAGCCTCGGGCAAGGGTCAGCACTGGGTAGCCTTCTATTTCGACGGGAGTGGAGTCGGCGAGTTTTTTGATAGCTATGGACAGAAACCCGGCTATTATCATAAAGAATTTGTACATTTTTTACAGAAACACTCTTGTGGGTATCAGTATAATAAGACTGTTTTACAACAATCTACTTCCAACGCTTGTGGTTTCTATTGTTTATTTTATGCATTACAAAAATGTAAAAACAATGCCACTTTACGAGATATCATACAACTGTTTGGTGGTGATAAACGATGCAATGACGTCTATGTCACGCAATTTATATGTCATTATTTCAAATACTGTTTTAAATGTGTAACATGATTTAATGGGCTTGTATCTTCTATATGTATTTTGTATATGTATACTATGATTTTGTAATAAATTGGGAAAAGGACTCTATTGACTTTTGTTGTCTATGGTAATGTGTGATAATAAATGTTGAAGTAACAAGAATATATACCTCAGTCTAGAGTGTGCCACCAGTCGAGCAAGACATGGCAAATTACGTCCTGAGACATTACGATTTCCTGATACACGTACTCTCTCAACACGATTATCAGGAAACCTTGAATGATATAAGACATATGACGAGTGGTCAGGTGAAGGCAGTCCAAGCGGTTGTGACCCGATTATTGAATGGTCTCATCCCGGTCACACGAACACAGGATCGTGTGTATTTACAACCAAACCAAAACAATAATTACTATTCGATTTTACGACGCATGATTCATGGAAACGCCACCCAAGCCTCCGTCAAGCGTAGTCTTTTACGTAACACCCAGCTGATTCGATTCATCTTTGATGCCGAGCATTTAAGACACGTGCGGGACGAGGCTAGAAATAACATCCTTCGTCAGGCTAGACGTCAACGACAGAGAAACTTGGTGGCTAGAGCTGCTTAAAACAGAGGGTCCCTTAGCTCAAGTTGTCATTATTATCACAACTGCTCAATACGATGGAGGGCAAAGAATCATGTTTATTAAAATGGACGACGCCGACCAACTTGGCGGTAGCCGGATCGAGCGGTTCTGGAAAGACAAGATGGACTAAACGTCTTTTGGAGAATTCGGAATACATTTTTGACAAATCGCCCAATCTGATTGTCTATTGTTACGGTGTGTGGCAGGATATCTACGGCGAGATGCAACAGTCAATAGATCACATTGAGTTTCACGAAGGCTTGCCCAGCGAAAGTAATCTACGCGAGTGGTCTGACCAGTCGGATAAAAACATGATTCTGGTGTTGGACGATCTCATGATGGAGGTATGCAACAGCAAACTCATGTTAAACGTGTACACCACATTAAGTCATCACCTCGGCATAACGCTGGTAAATCTACAACAGAGCATCTTCCCTCGAGGAATGTATTCTCGCACTATCAGCGTGAATACACACCTGTACTGTCTACTCGCCAACCCAAGGTCTGCGAACGAATACAAGATTCTGGCCAGTCAGATATTTCCAGGAGAAAGCAAATACTTTTGGGAATCTTACAAGGACGCTGTGGAAGGCAGAAAATTTGGTTACCTCATTGTCGACGTCTGTCCCTATAGCGACCCTGAATTTGGACGACTGAGAACGGGCATCTTTCCAGGGGAGGTGTGTACCGTTTACTTTCCTAAATGAAGAAAATGTATAAATACAACATCAGGGGCGGGACCTCGAAACAGTCTTCCAGCGGACGCGCTACGGGCAAGATATATCGCTGTTTTCAGTAGTACATGTATCTATTTATCATGAGTGCGTGCATTCGAGAAAATCTGGATATACTACACGTTCTGGGAAAGTCAACACCAAGGAGTCGAAAAGCCCTTCTGACTTATGTATCGCAAAGTCAGTGTAGGGCCATTGTTACACTATTGCACAACATTATCATCGGTGTCATACCCTTAAGTCAAGAGGAGGAAAACAAGCTGTACCGCCACAGGAAGATCATTCGCCTATTGACAGCGAAGCGTGGCGGAAGTCATCCCAGAGTCTTACTCAAACAGGCAGGATTCAAACATAAAAATTTATTAGAGCTGCTGGTGGCCTATCATTTTCTCATCCCTCCCTGTGTGCAAGCTCTAGACCGATATTTACAACATGACAAGGCCAATGATACTGTTGTCTCGAGAGACCTACCAACACCTGCTCCAAGCGTCTCAGAAGATGGAAGATGCCCTTCCCCCAGTTCAGACGACCCAGACTCCCCAAGTCCAGTCTCCACAGACACTGACTCATCGGAAGACATGTGAAGAGCAGTCTAGTGTTGAGCAGGACAATTCAGATATGATAACACGCCAGTCCAATCACACAGGAGGAGGAAATAAAACAACAATGGACCCAGCCTCACACGATGCATTAGATCAACTGTTACAACAGGTTGGCTCGGATAAGCAAAAGGGCAAATTAGTGTCCATGTTGCAGTATCTCAACAAACAGAAACTTCTTGGCAATATCAACTGGAATGACAAGTTTGAACTCTACGACCAGGCTGGTCAAATCATAAAGGATTCAAATGTGATTGACTTTATTCGACAGTTTGTGTTAAAGAGTAATGTTCGAAATCCCATTGGATATCAAATGTTTATTCACATGGTAAAGACTCTACCACAATCGAAGCCTTATTTCCCTCAAGTGGGAAAAGGTAAGAGAAAACGAGCAATGTATGTACAGGGTAAAGTGAAAGACGGTGTTCCCGGTGTAAAGAAGTTCAAGGCTTTGGAATCTTTATAGTAAATGTCTAGCTTATCCAATGTACCAGAAAATACTTCTTTTTACATCTTTGTGTAAATTGATTTAACTGATTGATGTAGTAAACTATTTATCAAATAAATTGTTCTCATACCATTGCTATCTGTTGTTTATGTGTAAGCGGTTTTGAAAGAAAGACAAACACATTTAATACGTGTTAACATTTTTTATATAGAAATACAACATTACGTAAAAGCAGATATCACAGAGTAGTCATATATAATACTGTAGGTATTTGATTCATCATGAGTCAATCTTATCAAATAATTGTGTATGTATACACACACATACATTCAAACAAATATACAACACAGTACATTCAAATTTAATTAAAGTAAACATGTACACTATGTACAAAATATACTAATGTCTGGGAGACTTGATGGAACGAGCCAGGAAAGCATAAAGAATTGTACTTGATGATTTCAAAAATTAAATGATTTCTGTGTCATCTGAACTGACTTCACGTGTAGAATACGGGCAGAGCTCTATATCCAAAGGAGCCGTGCGAATGCCATCGTCCAAGACACGGCGCTTACAGTAAAGGTAGCTCAACCCTCGACGCGTCTGCTGATAGGTACACATGGTGTTTCCCCTAAGACGGAACCCTCTATTCATTCCCTCACCAGGAACACCCGTCCGCAAAACTTGTCTAAATGCAGCTAGTGGTGTTTTGAGTGTGCGTTTCGAAATGCCCTTGCTGGAAAACTTTACCTTCTGCTCCAAGCGTCCAATCATAGCTTTTGTCAAACTTTGTTTCTTCATGACAGAGGCCCTTTTACCTGTTACAGTATATCGGGCACGGCGTAGGATACGTTGAGAACAACGTACGCTCGATGTCACGGAAGGCTTGGGTATGCGTTGAAGGTTGGTCTGAGCAACCAAATAGGTTTTACTGCAGAGCCCAATCATTTCGTCTCCTTCGTACTCGAGTTTGAATAAACCCGGCGTACGTTTGTCGTGGAGGGCGTGAATGGAACAACAATTGCGTGGAAACCATCGCATGTTGTTGTCCAGTTGTTCTGTCTGATCTGTGCAAAGCCCCTTTAACTGGTTGTGGAATGCCACCTGTTTATCAGGTTTAATCACATCCGAGAGTGACGAGGCGCTCAAGGCCATGTAAGCACTGTCTGTATCCATCTCCATGTACTCAAAATCACTACGATCGACGTATACGTCCATAAAGCAGAAATAGTACTGGAGCATGCGCAGCTTGGCGTACTGGAGGATGAAATAGCCGAGCTGCACGGGAGTATCGAGACGCAAGAACTTTTTGCCCATCTCGACCTCAAAATAGTTCCCGTCCAGATTTGTAAGTTTTCTGAATTGCGGAATATTGACTTGGTCACTAGCCTTTGTCTGACCATGTACGTAGGACACAGTTTGATGTTTTTCTTTATTGATCAAAACCGAACCGTACGCAGAGTTGCCCGTAAGTTTAGCCGTATCCCCACGAATGGCTGCAGAAGGATCGAGGTCGGCTGCTCGTCTCGCTGAACACACATCCCTAACAAACTGATCAAAACATGCATTCGGGGTATACTCCACGACTTGGTACACTTGATCTACCACCATCCCATGCTGGAGATACCACTGTAAAAGTGGAGTGGCGATCATCATTTTTCTAGCCTTAAGCCCACCCACAAGCATGCGGCGCGGTTTGGTGCTCAAGTCATTCTCCCTGATGTAGTCTTGCATGTGTTCCCCGAGAGCTTCGAATGGAACCTCAGCATTGCAAAACAGGGGAGTCATTTCTTGAAAGTACTCGTATGGCGAGAGTCGTGTACCGTGAGGATTCTGGCCAGGGAGCCACTGTTCCGGAACGTGAATGTCCACTTCCACCATTCCGAACAGTTCCCCCGTTTCGACAGCTTTCAAAATGTCTTGTTGCGAGACCTTACCTCTCTTTTTTCGTGTGAAAGGTGGTGCACGCTGCTCGACAAATGACTTAAGGTCGTCATTTTCTTGACACTGGCGGTGGTATTCGCATTCCCACATTTCATAGAGTTGGTAACCCTGACTGTGAATATACTCAGCGCGTGCTTGAGTGTCTCTGAGACGCTTCTCTAAAAGTTTTCGAGATTTATCTTTGTTGCGTGCGTGCATAGTAAGGTGACATTCGTGTCCGTGGAAATAACAGCCATTAAATTCCAGTAGAATGGTAGAGTTTGGAATCCATCCGTCCACCAAGTATGGACCGACTCGTTTTTCTCGCCCCCAATTGAGTTTATGTTTTATGTCGGCATTGAACTTTTGTTTCATCCAATCCATCCAATCGTACATGGATGTGTGCCTATCTCTGCGTTCGGGTTTGAAATCGTTCTTGGCTTGCCTGCGCACAAATGCTCCGGTTGGCATGGGTTGATCTATGGCCCACAAGTATAAGGCATTCGCATCATACCCAACAACCTTTTTACATTGTTTAGCAGGATTGCCTCTGATCAACGTTCTATCGACTTTGTGGTACCTCGTGAAAATAATTGAAGGACCACCGACCACGTTAGCCTTGACTGTGTGATAAAGGTCCTCGTTGTTCTTATCAAAGAGAGCAAAGGAGACCCCTTTTTTCTTACTCTCTCGGAACAGTTTCTGTCGGGCCACGCCTGGAACCGACATGGTGGTCTTAAAGAGGTCAATTCCATCCTCGAAATAAAACCTTTGCATGGCTTGCACAGCCTCGACAAAAGGACCCACATCGAGATTGTTGTACCACTCCAGGAAGTCTCGAAATGTGGACATTCCTTCCCGCCTCCAGACCTCCTCAAGATCTGCATAATTGTCTTCGATAGATTTAACCCCGTCATCCAGGACAGATTTCTGTTTGAGACTGGAATACCAAGCCTCGCCCAGCGGCGGAAGCCGAGTTTCATCCAACTTTTCTGGACTGTCGAGGTATTCATACGGGAAAAAACCTTTCTTTTCCTCTACCCCGAAAGCTTTCAGAAATTGAGCATAGCTCGTTCCTTGAGAGAGATATTGTGTCACATCAAGAAATTTAAAATTTTGATTACTCTGACACAAGTAAGCATTGTTTTTCTTGACTGTGAAAGCCTGAGATTCAGCGATGTGAAGAGAGAGATGTTTTGGTAGCTTCTCTTTGACGATATTCAGGTCATACCGAGCTGAATTAAAGCCGAGTACAGGGACTTGTGAACAGTACCCCAAAAGCTTACCATAGAGTTTGCTCACATGCTTTTTCCACTTGGCCTGTGGTGTTGAAGCACTGTCTTTGTCATTCATGTCATCCATATCATCATCCATGTCATCATTCATGTCATCATCCATCTCATCATTGTCATCATCATCTCCATCGCTATTCATTTCAACACTACCATCGTCCTTTTGCCACTTTTCTAACTCCTCAAACACCCATTCATACTTCTCTTTGGCAATCTTGGTGACCTTTTGAGCAATGACAGAGATATATTCCATCATTTCAGATATGAGTTCATCTGAATCAGGATTGACAATGCAGTGCGGTGATGTAAACCCTGGTACATTGGAACAGATGCTCACAGAGATGGGGCGATGTTCTTGTGTCCATCTCAGTTTCTCTGTACCAGTGTCGATAGATTTCAAGAAACACTCGAAATCAAACACCACAAACCACGGAAAAAATCTCTCTCCAGGCGTGACGTGCAAGTCACTCTCATCCAGCTCGTCAAACACTGTTTTTGGGGTGTGATGAAAACCCCCAGGAAATATTAATTTGGTTTGACCAGTGCATCGGCGCTGGTGTTTTAGAAGAGATGGTCTGCGTTTGAAGAGCCTCTCGCACAAAGCACATTGGTAACGTTTACAATACATGTTTAAATTTGTAATGAGGGACAAATGTTTCTCATAGAGATTTAAATATATGTGAACATCAAACAGACCTCGAGATTTATACACCGGTTGAGCTACCTTGTTCTCGTCGAGTCTAAACACGTTGACATTGACACCAAAACAAGCTTCGAAATCAGAGAAGTGAGCGGAAGAGAGACCTTTATACTCTTGGTGAGTTACATTATCTAAAGACTCGAGATGATGATGGTTTCGACAGTAGACTACCCACTTATAATATAAATCTTGAGTAGGTTTTTCCAGTGCTTCTCGAGAGGAAGGATCTTGATGAAGTGCCAAACAGCGGAAAGCACAGAGGCGATCCTCATAACGTTGACCACGATCATTACAATTCAGAGAAATCATAGCTGGATGATTTTTCAGATAGTCGGGGAGTACAACTGGGGGATGACCTAAAGGAAAATTCAATCTATAGGCATAAAACTGTACATTAGTAATCAAAACAGTTTTCCACTTGGTATTGAGACGCTGTTTCAAGAGAAATGTCATGATATCTAAACTCTCTAATCTCTTACGCAACTTTTCAAGATCCTTCACTCCGGTGATATAAATTGGATTATTAAAAAGTGGATCTGCAGCGTAGGGTTTAAAATAGCGATATTCACCCGTTTCCACGTTCCTTAGGATGACACCAAATGCCAAATTCAATCTAAAACTAAAATCTAAGGATTGATAAATGTCCCTAGCTTGTTCCATCAAGTCATCAATTGTCAAGTCATTGCTAACAGGGAGATTATATAATGAAACCACGGATTGGTCCTCAGCTTGGTTTCCGGGTTGGCGTTCGACTTGATCACCAGGTTGGTCCTGAGCCAGGATAAATGCTGAGTTCAGGTCGTAGGCCTCCTTCAGTTCAGGCTCGATCACCTCGCCACTCTCCTGGTCTTCCCATGGGGCTGGACCTTCTCCCCATGGGCGCTCCACCTTCTTGGCTCCACTGCCGGACTGCGAGGGTAGGACCCGATGTCCCTCCATCACCTGATGTCGATAAAGAGACTTTGCATCCACGAATCGTCTCCTACAGGTCCGACAGGTACGCTCCTTTGTTCCTCGATCGTCGTTGTGTGACGATGAGCAAGCTATAAATATAAACTTAAAATGTAATACCGAAATAAATAGTAAGGTCACGGATTCAATCACTTGATTATCGCTGAACATATGATAACAATTCAACCTTAATTAATGTAGTAATTCAAAATATATTACCTTCACTAGGACCGTGTTGCTCGCCATTAGCCGAGGAAGTAGAGGGCGCGGATTGTACGGCTGTAAGACAATGATTCATAAACATATAGTCATCTTGTGAAACAAATTAAACTTCTAATATACATATACATATACCTCTAAAATAAACGTCCCAATGATCATTTAGTCTGAGAGTTTTGACTGACTCTAAATATACATATAAAGCAATAGATTTATATTTGATATGTATATGATTACATTCTTTATGAATTAACGTCTAAATATACTTTGACTTACTGGTTTGATGGAATCGATGTCTGTGCACAGTCAACTCACGTGAAGTTGAGAATACCTCAGAGCAATCCTATACACATGGAAAGCAATGTTCTTATAGTAATTGTAACAAAATGAAGTCAATAATATCTTATAATTGTCTAAGAATAACCGATTAAATTCCTTAGTCTTACTAATAAAGGTCGATGTAGATGTATAATACTAGCAACATATCATTATCTCGATATAAGATCTTGTGTTAACTTTATGAAACAGTCCTAGAGAGTATTTAGTTACACCATTGGAAACACGATGCTATGAAATCATCAAACACATGGTGTGAAAGATAATTTACATAGATATGTCATCATAATGTTTATGTCAATGATTAAGAGACCACAGGTTAATACTATACTATATATTCCTTATAGTATACTATATTATATATTCTTATACAAATTTCCGGTACATGAGATGGAGTTTTCTCTCTTTATAATGCAGATATAATTCTTTAACATATATACATTATCGTTTTGCGTAACAGGCAAACTCCAGTGTTTTCACTAAAAGATCATATGTCATTCTGTGCACAGATTCTTAATATTAAGAGATTTACATATTTCTATGTATAATGATTATAATATCATACTTACATTACAATGAGATTGAGCTGAGATGCATCTGTGCTTTTTAAAATAGCTGTTTCGGGTGAATGACTTGCAACACTTGTCACAGTAAAATCGTACTCCCTCATGAGCAGATCGTTTATGTTGATTAAGGTTCTTTTTAGAAGCATATGTTCTCTCGCATTCCGGACATTTGAATGTACTGAAATTTAGATAGAGAACTTAATAATGAAATAAACCTAAAATATATATATCATCAAAAGCAATATTAAAAGATATGAATGTATAAGTTTTAATTGTAATAAAATAAAGGTGTTTACTTACGTTTTTGATGGCGAGTCCATTTTGAACACTTTCGGAGAGCAGAAAACTTGATGTTAACAGCAAGAGAGCTAATGAAGGAATGAACAAAAATGTATGTATATATGTATTTTATTCAAGTTCACACCTCACATTGTTGCGCCAGCATAGCTCGAAACATTGTCTGTTGTCACGACTTTGTTTACCTACACCTCACTCCTGGCCTGCGTCTGACACGTCCAGAAAGGCTATGTTTATTCACAGGTCACGTCGGGTCAAGGAAGTGACCAGTCAGCTCACAATACACACATGCTAAATGACTTAACACCTCCTTTCAAGATAACAAACTGATACTCTTTCTAAACCTTTTAAGATTTGATTTAATAGTTAACAAAATCCTGCTTACTAAACACTCTTTACCAATGTTATTTACCTCTGTACATTTACAGTTAGTAATACTTGAATATAGAAATTGATTACATCCTGAAATAACTGTGGTGAAAATTGATTGTAACAAGCTGGGGTTCAACAGAGTTGAAACTTAGCTCACAAACATCTCTATGCTAAATGCTTTAACAGTTTGTTTCAACAGAACTCAAAAGATATAAAAGATATTATGTGTTTTGAAAGAATTTGGAAACATAGTATTCCTGCATCTCATACAGATCATGTCTGTACTTCAAAGTGTACACCAGTGATATGTTGTGTTCATTAGAACATATATACATGAATAATCATATCGAATGAATTAATATTTCCTCTTGTAATCAAGACGTTTGTTTTTTTGTTTTGTTTTGTTTTGTTTTTTTGTTTTAAATTCATTTTTGTGTACTTAGGTAATGGTTAATATTGAGTTTAAGGTATTCATAAGAAAGTATGTCCTTTTGTCATCTTTATAAGTCGCACCTTCCATTGTGTTGACCTTACAAGTCACACCTTCCATTGTTTCGTCCTCACACATCAGCTAAGTCACGTACGGGTTTTCACACTCGGGGTCAGGCGAATGGATGAGTGTAAATTGTCTTGATTGACATGTCAGCCAACTTTAGATTCCTTAAACTTATATATCATACAGATCTAAATATTTTTTTAATGTACCTGTATTTATTATTCTGTATTGTTTCAGTTTAATGTTGATAGCTAGATTTAATTCATCTAATTGGTTTTCATTCAGTTCAGATTAATCTTTATTATTTTATATCACACAATTATATCATCTTCTGTTGTATTATCCATATGAATATAATCCATAATAGATTAATAGGTCGAAAATTAAATTTAACCTGTGACGTCATTTATATAAACTTTGATCTGTGACGTCATGCAGCTATGTGCACCATTCACGGCTGCAACTGGATGCAAAAATATGGCTGCAAAATCAGGTCGAGATTGACCCCTATCTACTACTACCAGCACCTAACATGCCGCCTTCTTCACTCATGTTGACAAAACTATCAGACACGTTCAGCTCAGAGTTATTTTGACACTTACGTTTTAATTCAAATCAGAATCAGAGTCAGGTGACGTAAACACTTGCTCACGCATTATCAGCTATTAGAGTCAGTTTCTGAAATTATCTGCCCTTGGCTCATAAAGTCAAATTGAAGCGCCCGGCGTTACGGTTGAACGGCGGTCAGTGCTGCTGTGCAGCCCCCACAGGTGGTTAATCTCGTTGCATCATATAGGTTAAGTAAATAAGCATCGCTTATCGGGCAGACTGAGCTAGCTCCTCTCCTTGGTCAAATTTAGCGTATGTACAATCGTGCTCTTAATAGTCTGTCATCCAGACCCTAAATACATGTATTGTTTAAAAATATTGCCAATATTGAAAAAATTCTTCTGAGACTAAATTTTACTCTAAGCTCTTTATAGTTCGTCTATTTGATAATTTACAATTATTCAAGAATAAGATTAAAAGAATCAGGGATATGATTGAACATTTATATGAGAGAGAGAGAGAGAGAATTTGTTTATTTCTGTCTCATCTTATACATTCATAAATATATTCATTATACATGAATAAAAATGTATAAGCCGCCAAAAAGGCTACAAGAGACAATTATATGTCTTGGTTGAAGCCCTGATACCTGTCCCACACAGTAGCAAATCTCGATAAAGATAGCCAAAAACAAATTAAATTCACAGAATGAATTCACAGGTACATTTTTTCGATGTGTTCTTTAAGTTTAACTCTTCTGTGTTGTGTAAAACATTTTGTCAATGTCTTGTCAATCTGGTAAACAAATAATTCAAATGTAATATTGGTGTTTAAAAATGATCTTTTAAAGGAAAAGAAAATAAGGTCTTACATATTTTATTTGAATCCATGCATAGCATCAAATTTATTAACATTCATGTTTTTTTCGAATACAACCATTGTATTAGGGAATGCCACTTAACTGTACAGCATTTTATTTCTATTTCAATTAAAATCGCGTCTGAACATTTAAGATTGCTGATTATTGTTTATTTTGGTGCTATATGGTGTATTAAAAGTATATCTTTTGCGATAGTAGGCGAACAGAATACACATTTAATATAATTTGAATCTTGATTCAGTTAGTGAGTACATCAGGTAGCTCCTCTGAATGTTCAGTATGCCTTGAGGAAAACTCTGTGACACTTGTCAGTAATTAATGTAATAATTAGCAAAAAAAACAAGGACGTTTTTGGTCATCATGAATTGAATGTAAGTTATTCGGAAGCGACTTCTTGTATTTATCTAAAGTCTCGTTTCATTCAACATGTGAATAAGCTTCTCCCGTTTACGAACTTTTGTATTGACGCCTAGTGACTTCAATAACTTCCTGATGTCGGCATCGCTCATTACAAAAAAATAAGATAAAGGAAAGCATAAAAAATATTTCATAGAAAAATAAATCTCCGAACGCTTTTATAACAACGTTGCCCAACAAGCCTAATCGGTCTCTACTTCTTTGTTCTCTTGATAGCCACTTGTTTACCATATATGTGTGGAAATGCATTGCATTTAGATACTTGTGTCAAATTTGACCGATTATTGACTAAGTAGTTATGATATATGCACCAATTGACTTCTTTGAGTGGCCTTTTAGAAGTTGGTATGTTGAAGGAATATAACTCTCTTTGCAAAATAAAATTGTATAGTTGAAGTCCATATAAATTATCTTCGTTTATGAAACAATTGTTGGATGAAAAACTAAGCTTTACATGCTCATTCAAATGAGCAATATCTTTTATCCATATAAGAATAAATATATTCTAGCCAAAAATAAAGTAAGTTAGGTTCATTTGCAATATTTGTCATTATGAATAATGATCTATTTATTCCATTATAAGCTGATATTCCAATATCCTCAAATGACAATGTCCGTTATGTTTATGTCTAACATGGTAACAAGTATAGCTAAACCATCATTTGTCCACAACCACGGTGCATTAGATACGAGCCTTTAATACAGTCTAGGTCCTAATTCTGCTAGTCTTCATTTGAAATGAAAAGCCTAAAGAAAAATATTATGAATGAAGGTATTTTAATATTTCACTCTTACCACGAATGTTAAATGCAAATTGATATACAAAGTTCCCTTTTTCACAAAGTGATATTTGCTTAAGGTAACTGGACATTTAACATAAAACCGATTGGTCTTTGTATTGTCTGTCGAGATACGCAGTGGTATTCAATACTTTATCTCATTTTCAGACTATTGTTACTCATTACATGATATTTTCTCCTGTCAATCTTTGGAACTATGTATTGTTCTTTGATATTATTTCTATTGGTGGCGTTTTTAACAATACAAATGAATTTGATTTAAAATTGTAGCAGTATATCTAACAAGTGCATTATACTGAGTTAGACACTTGCGTTAAAGACACATGGAACACGAATTAATATAAAAAAATAGAACCATTGGCTCTGTAGCTCATCAGGCATCATATCAAGTTTGCTTTATACAGGCAAGATGAGCTAAAAATGAAACTGATGTTACCTATTACAAGAAAACCTATAAAAAAATTACAAAACAAATGTATTATTATTCAACACTTTCTAGATCGCCAGTATCAGACAGTGAAAGAAGTCCACACTAAAATATCCAAGGAGAAATAAATTTGTCATAGACTGTCATCTAATGGAGAAAAATAGGTTTTTAAGATTGTGACCCCTGTGACCCTATTTGGGGTCATGGGGTCACAAAACCTACAGTTTAGAATCCCAATTGACCAAGGAGTCTACATGCAGTCTTTCAGCTCAATAGACCTTTAGGAGCTAAAGGTGATGATGAAAATAAGTTTTTAAGGTTGTGACCCCTGTGACCCTATTTGGGGTCATGGGGTCACGAAATCTACAATTTAGAATCCCCATTGGCCAAAGAGTCTGCACATATAATTTCAGCTCTCTAGACCTTTTGGAACTTGAGAAGAAGATGAAAATAGGTTTTTAAGGTTGTGACCCCTGTGACCCTATTTGGGGTCACAGGGTCAACAAAGTTACAAATTAGAATCCCCATTGTCCAAGGAGTCTGCACATATCAATATCAACTCTCTAGACCTTTTGGAACTGGAGAAGAAGATGAGAATTGGTTTTTAAGGTTGTGACCCCTGTGACCCTATTTGGGGTCATGGGGTCACGAAATCTACAATTAAGAATCCCGATTGGCCAAGGAGTCTGCACATATCACTTTCAACTCTCTAGTCCTTTTAGAACTGGAGAAGAAGATGAAAATAGGTTTTTAAGGTTGTGACCCCTGTGACCCTATTTGGGGTCACAGGTTCACCAAAGTTACAAATTAGAATCCCCATTGTCCAAGGAGTCTGCACATATCACTTTCAACTCTCTAGTCCTTTTAGAACTGGAGAAGAAGATGAAAATAGGTTTTTAAGGTTGTGACCCCTGTGACCCTATTTGGGGTCATGGGGTCACGAAATCTACAATTTAGAATCCCCATTGGCCAAGGAGTCTGCACATATCGTTTTTAACTCTCTAGTCCTTTTAGAACTGGAGAAGAAGATGAAAATAGGTTTTTAAGGTTGTGACCCCTGTGACCCTATTTGGGGTCACAGGGTCACCAAAGTTACAAATTAGAATCTCCATTGTCCAAGGAGTCTGCACATATAATTTTTAGCTCATCTGGCATGTAAGGCCCGATGGGCTTATGGCATGGCATGGTGTCCGGCGTCCGTCCGTCCATCCGTCCATCCGTCCATCCGTCCATAAACTTTGTGGAATTTCGACTTCTTCTCCAGAACCATAAGGCCTAGAAATCTAAAACTTTGTGTACAGACTCCTTGACTAGTGAGGATTAAAAATTGTAGCTTTGGTGGCCCTGTGACCCCTATTAAGGGCCACAGGGGCCACGCCCTTAAAACCTATGTTCATCTTCTTCTCCAGAACTATGAAGCCTAGAAACCTAAAACTTTGTGTACAGACTCCTTGACTAGTGAGGATTAAAAATTGTAGCTTTGGTGGCCCTGTGATCCCTAATAAGGGCCACAGGGGCCATGCCCTAAAAACCTATTTTCATCTTCTTCTCCAGAACCATGAGGCCTAGAAACCTAAAACTTTGTGTACAGACCCCTTGACTAGTGAGGATTAAAAATTGTAGCTTTGGTGGCCCTGTGACCCCTAATAAGGGCCACAGGGGCCACGCCCTTAAAACCTATTTTCATCTTCTTCTCCAGAACTATGAGGCCTAGAAACCTAAAACTTTGTGTACAGACTCCTTGACTAGTGAGGATTATAAATTGTAGCTTTGGTGGCCCTGTGATCCCTAATAAGGGCCACAGGGGCCATGCCCTAAAAACCTATTTTCATCTTCTTCTCCAGAACCATGAGGCCTAGAAATCTAAAACTTTGTGTACAGACCCCTTGACTAGTGAGGATTATAAATTGTAGCTTTGGTGGCCCTGTGACCCCTAATAAGGGCCACAGGGGCCACGCCCTAAAAACCTATTTTGATCTTCTTCCCTAGAACCATGAGGCCTAGAAAGCTGAAACTTTGTGTACAGACTCCTTGACTAGTAAGGATTATAAATTGTAGCTTTGGTGGCCCTGTGACCCCTAATAAGGGTCACAGGAGCCACGCCCTAAAAACCTATTTTCATCTTCTTCTCTAGAACCATGAGGCCTAGAAAGCTGAAACTTTGTGTACAGACTCCTTGACTGATGAGGATTATGAATTGTAGCTTTAGTGGTCCTGTGACCCCTAATATATATAAAGCATAACTGATAATGAAGCCTGATGAGCTACAGAGCCAATGGCTCTATTTTTAACTCTCTACTCCTTTTGGAACTGGAGAAGAAGATGAAAATAGGTATTTAAGGTTGTGACCCCTGTGACCCTATTTGGGGTCAGAGGGTCACCAAAGTTACAAATTAGAATCCCCATTGGCCAAGGAGTCTGCACATATAATATTTAACTCTCTACTCCTTTTGGAACTGGAGAAGAAGATGAAAATAGATTTTTAAAGTTGTGACCCCTGTGACCCTATTTGGGGTCACAGGGTCACCAAAGTTACAAACTAGAATCTCCATATGCTAAGGTACTTGTACACAAAATTTCAGCTCTCTAATGTGTATGGTTCATGAGGAGAAGTCGAAAGTGTCAAAAGTTTACGGACGGACGACGGACGGACGGACGGACGACGGACGGACGCCGGACGACGGGCCATGCCATAAGCCCATCTGGACTTTCAGTCCTGATGAGCTAAAAAATAATTACTTTTGCATTAATTTACTTGCTAACCATATCTGGACGACTGTGGAGGAGTACTGTATGTAGGACGACATATTCACATATTTAATTAAAGTGATATATTAGAACAATAAAACTTATATATATATAATAACATGTTCAGAGTTGGTTCTGGAAATATTCAAAAGTGTATCTGCTTCAATCAACTGATGTGTGCGTTTTTGGCAACACTCAAATTGTGTTCTGATTACAGAATGCAATCTATTTAAGATACTCCCTGTATTCCCTTATTTGATAAGGGATAGACTTTGTATATGACCTTTTCCCTACAAAAATTGACAACTGTCGCTAGTTATAAGCTGTTAGGTAACATACAGTTGCATTAGCAGTAACATATAATGAGTAAATGTCGATGTATATCTCGGGCACATATGTCTGAAGGAAGGCTTAATTCATCCCGCCACAAATGGGGACAATCAGGTTTTAAAATCCAAAATCGAAATTTTTATTAATTATTATTAATTGAAACTCTGTTTAACTCATATATTTTGTTCCAACAAATTGATAGAAACATCAGAGTTGTTTAATGATATGTCCCAAGTATTCATACATTACCACAGTTTCTGCAGATTTCTAAATGTGAGCTTACACAATGTGCTCAAAGTGAGATAAGCAGCACAGGGTTATATTACAATACAAACATAATTAAAGAATACCCTCTGTGACGAGCTAAGACCACTCAGGCCGGGACTCGTGATTAGCGAGGCGTGACACAGAATTATTCAGTTTTTCTCAATTTTCTTATGATCTGGGAACAATGGGTATTTACGTTAAAATGATTTTGATTTCACCTAATTGAAGAAGAATATTTCATCTTTGGAACCAAGACCTTGAATTTTAAATCCTAAAAGCAGAAATATATCATTATGCCCGTGACAGACACTCACTTCGAGAAGATTTCATCCAAATATACATGTTTATAAGGGCCGATATGAAAATGAAACAGACATTTGAAAAAACGCTCGGGAACAATCAGAAAAATTGTTTTTTGAAAACTAAAATAACCATCTTAAAGAGCATAAATTGATCATTACGAATATAACCTTGAATTTATTTTAACCATATTGGTTATTAAGTTACATGAGTATTAAGAACTGCTTCTACAGTAATCTTCTACAAACGCATAGCTCTGGCCAGTGGGATTCTCACGCATGCGCAAAAGGGGGTGAGTATAATAGCTGGTAATGATTTCGTTTACTAGTAGAAGCTGGCGTAATTGTGCTAGGGTTATCCATAAGTTTGAGTTCATTCAAAGTTAATGCTAAGAGTTCGAGTTTGTAACGAGTACTTACTTTTTCTAGTCAACAAATCCAAGTGAAATCCTTAGGAATTGAGTGAATCACGTCCAGGGCACATTTCACTGATTGTCGGCGTGTGATGGCGTGTACCACGACTTTCACGGGGTTTTTTTTCACTTCTTGACAATCCAACAAAAATCTTACAAAGAAAAGGTCATCTTCTCATAAAAATCATCTTAAAAGGACACCTTGCAATGCTGCATATGTTGTTTGGTGTTGTAGTATATCAATATTGTTTTAATTCTTGAAAGGCTTGAGTTTTGCTAACTCGGTGTGAGAGCTCTCAAAACACGTCCGACCTCCATCATGACGTCACAGATAATTAGCAATTGATGTAGGTTCATCATAAATTACATTTTCATGAAAGATAGATGGAAAAGATAATGAATTCTCTTTTTTTCTTAAGATAATGTTTAATTAATTGCCACCATTTCTTGTTCTGACTTTGCTCATTAATCACATTATCTAATTTCATATAGTACTGTTCTTTTGCCCTTTTAATTTCTGATATAACCATATTTCTTGTACTTCTAAACACTTCCCAATCACTGGGTAATTTTCATTTCTTAGCAAGTTTATGTTTACGATTTCGTTTTCTCATAAGTCTACGTAATTTAGAATTCATCCATGGCTTGTCTTCGTTTCTGACAGTAATTATCTTATTAGGAATGAATTTATCACAAACTCCTAAAAGGGTTTCCGTAAATTCCTCATTTATAGTGTCAATATCGTCAACATTTAGAGTAGTATCCCAATTAACTTCACGGAGGTACGAAATTAAACCTTCGATATCTATTTGGGAATAATTATATATTTTCTTTTTAAATGTAACATCACAAGGCTTATGATATTTCAAACTAAGATAGACTGGACAATGGTCACTACACACGGGGTCAAGAACACCCGAAGAGCTCACACTTGCATAATTAGAAACAAAAATCAAATCTATCAAAGTCTGTGAGTATTCTGTTATCCTTGTTGGTTCAGTTATAATTTGTCTAAGGCCATATCTTGTTTGAAGATCATCTAGGCGCTGTTTGCGAGCACTATGGTAATCAATGTTAAAATCTCCTACAATTATCATATCTAAATCTAGATCAGATGCATTTCCTATTGACATATCGATAAGATCCCAATAGTGGTTGCTTTTATCAGCACGATAAAACGTACCGATTAAGGAGTGTTTGTTTTTGCAACTAATTTTAACCCATAGAGATTCTAAGCCAATAACCGAGAGATCTTCCATACATTTTACATAAATGTTTTCTTTTACATAAACTGCTACCCCTCCACCTCGAGTTAATCTATCCTGTCTAAAAGGTAAATGAAATCCCGGTATCTTAATATCATCATCTAAGATATCAGAATGCAACCATGTTTCTGTTATACAAATAACTTCATAATCCTTGAATTCATGACTAATGATATCGATCTTATCCTTAAAGGGGCAGTAGCACGTTTTTTGATAATTTTATATTTTAAATATTTTACTGATAATTGTTAGTTATTGCTAAATGTATTATATTGACAGTGTAAACAATCTCATTACACAAGCCAATCATCCATAGTCAGAGGACAAAGTATAAGGATTCACATGAAATCCATTGGCGGCCATTTTTGTGTGAACACCTTTAATTCATTTTGTGTAGGAAAAATGAATCGTATGGCTAAACTTTATATTATATATTTGAATTATTACTGTTCAATTGAGTTTAACTACATTGTTTTTCAATTGGAACCATTAATTTTCATTTTCCTGACATCACCTTATGTTCCCCCTAAAAACGTGCTACTGGCCGTTTAAGCTACGCACATTTAAATGGATAATCTTAAAATCAAGTTTATTGTCTGGAATAATGGGTCCAGGGTTAGGATGCACGTCACCACAGCATATCAACAAAATAAGAAATACTTGTATACCCCTGACACCCATAGAAGTGACGAATATTACAAGGAAATATGTATTGAGGTCAATTTTGGCCTTTATAGAACTATGAACTTTACCGTGAAACTTCCCAATTCTCTGTCGATATAGGACTACATCAACTCCCATCAAACAATTTTTCAAATATAACTAAAACAGAAAATTGGGGCATCATTGTCAGCTGAATGAATGAGTATACACATGACGCTACGAGTCTATGAATGTCAAGAAACCCTAGCCTTTTCGAAACATTATCCAATTCATTTGTGATTCTGTATGTCACACACGATATGAGATAGGAGTCTTTGCTTTTCACCAATTCCACAAAACTGTTGGGAAATGACAACAATACAAATAAAAGAAAAAAGAAATAAATCAAATCGTAGCCCACCATAAGTGGTCTTCTGATAACAAAAAAAAGGCTTCGACTAACTTGAAAGTCTTTCAAATATATCATGAAAACAAAATATCACGAAAATAAAAATAAAAAAAACCAAAGCAAAACAATCAAAGTCCCATTTGTTATTTCATCAAGAAAAATATCAGTAAAATCACAAAAACTGTCACTTACAACATATAGACAATATGAGTTGGCCAAGTAAAAGGTATTGGCTGAGTACTCTCATTCAAAAGAAATAATTCATACAACAAGGCTACCAGTTCTGCTTATAGAGCATCACCATTATGTAACAGTTTCACAACACAAACACTCCTAGCGGAACACGTGCACCTCGAGGCTGCGGGGTCGGCGGCGACGCTCTACTCTGTGATTGGATTGTGACAGCGGGGAACAACCAATCAGAATGAAGAACTGTTACCCACTTATGTTTGTAAACAAACGCACGTGTAAGAGTCAACATGTGTTTAAAGTCTAATCTTCCACATCACTGTCGTCGACATCTGAGAATTTCACCATTCTCCTCTGCTCCTGGGACCTTCTCACGGTTAAAAAATCAGTCAATCCACATCTCGGAACCTCCTACAATACCCTCACGGTTATCATAGCAAGTGCCTCACATCACAATAAATAATCAGTCAATACACATCTCCGAAGCTCCTACAATACCCTCGTATCTATCAAGGCAAGTGCCTCACATCACAATGAATAATCAGCCAATCCACATCTCCGAAGCTTCTACAATACACTCACATCTATCATGGCAAGTGCCTCACATCACAATACATAATCAGCCAATCCACATCTCCGAAGCTTCTACAATACACTCACATCTATCATGGCAAGTGCCTCACATCGCAATAAATAATCAGCCAATCCACATATCCGAACCTCCTACAATACCGTCCTGTCTATCATAGCAAGTGCCTCACATCACAATAAATAATCAATCAATCCACATCTCCGAAGCTTCTACAATACCCTCACATCTATCAAGGTAGGTGCATCACATCACGATAAATAATCAGCCAATCCACATATCCGAACCTCCTACAATACCGTCCTGTCTATCATAGCAAGTGCCTTACACCACAATAAATAATCAGTCAATCCACATCTCCGAATCTCCTACAATACCCTCACGTCTATCACAACAAGTGCCTCACATCACAATAAATAATCAATCAATCCACATCTCCGAACCTCCTACAATACCCTCATGTCTATCAAGGCAAGTGCCTCACATCACAATAAATAATCAGCCAATCCACATCTCCGAGTCTCCTACAATACCCTCGATTCTATCATAGCAAGTGCCTCACATCACAATAAATAATCAGCCAATCCACATCTCAGAAGCTCCTACAATACCCTCACATCTATCACAGCAAGTGCCTCACATCACAATAAATAATCAGCCAATCCACATCTCCGAATCTCCTACAATACCCTCACGTCTATCATAGCAAGTGCCTCACATCACAATAAATAATCAATCAATCCACATCTCCGAAGCTTCTACAATACCCTCACATCTATCAAGGTAGGTGCATCACATCACGATAAATAATCAGCCAATCCACATATCCGAACCTCCTACAATACCGTCCTGTCTATCATAGCAAGTGCCTCACATCACAATAAATAATCAGTCAATCCACATCTCAGAAGCTCCTACAATACCCTCACATTTATCACAGCAAGTACCTCACATCACAATAAATAATCAGTCAATCCACATCTCCAAAGCATCAACAATACCCTCACGTTTATCAAGGCAGGTGCCTCACATCACAATAAATAATCAGTCAATTCACATCTTCGAAGCTCCTACAATACCCTCACATCTATCACAGCAAGTGCCTTTTATAACAATAAATAATCAATCAATCCATATCTCCAAAGCTCCTACAATACCCTCACATTTATCAGGCAAGTGCCTCACATTACACTAAATAATCAGCCAATCCACATCTTTGCACTAACTTGAACTTATTAAGATATGTGCACTAAAATGTTCTATATTCATTACAACAGCTGTCAAGTTTAGTGTTCACACATCTGGCAGACCTGTTCGAGTCATCATATTACGTTATATTTCTTCTCACTTTACCTATCGACATAGAAATAGAATTGTCTGTGGATAATGTGATTGTATGTCTGTGTTGTTATCTAATGTTTGATTACAAAGTTTCCAACTCGACTTCGAAAAGAGAGAGGGTGAAGGAGACGAAGACAGAAAGAAAAACAAAGGCCTTGATCTACAATCCTGTTTAACGCCACTTTTTGTATCATAAATAATTCATCTGCCGTTTAAAAATTTGAATACATGTTTAATATGTCTGTATCTTTTGTTTTGTACGTAGTTTTCCTTCTAAACAAAGTTATGTTTGTACACTTTACATCGCTTTCACTAGGACTGTAGGGTCTTAAGTCACCAAAGAATTAAGGAATACTTGTTATTGTAATTTGTGAAATATTTCTATAATCTATTTCCCCCCAGGTGCATAGGGATATCTATATATAGACATTATGTGAATGATTCATTATTATATTCTAAACGAAGTACTGTTTGCACACTTACCATCGCTATGACTGTAGGGTAACCAAAGAATCAAGGAAAACTTGTTATTGTAATTTGTGAAATATTTCTATAATCCAATATTCCCCCAGATGTTTAGGGATAAACATTATGTGAATGATTTTGCAGACAGAGTAAGAGTGATAAATAATTAGTTTGTTATCTTTGTATACCCAAATCTCAACCGTATTTTCTTATCACCGTATTGTGCATACTAAATATAAACTTTCGTACCGCCATACTGTGTAATTCAGAGCTTTACATCATGTACAGTGTATTGAACATTGAAAAAGCTGACTCTTTATCGCACATGTAGGAAAATTCAGTTTATCTATTATCTGATCAATTTATGATATTTACATAGTCTAGATACAAGTGTGATTCAAGTTTGTGTAAATATTTTTTTAGTTTTTTTTGGTGTGCCCATTGAACTCTTCATATAATAAGCTCTTTCAGCAAAAGAAAGATAAATTACAATTATTCAGAATGTTCTCAATGTTGAGGGCATAAGATAGTCTAACAAGGTCAATAACCTCAAAGATGTAGAACAGCCTTGGGCCAAGGGAGGCCACTCTGTTTGGCATCTTATGGAGATTGAAGACTGTAGTCATGAGCGCATGCAGCCAGGTGTGTGGCGTGTCACGGAAATTGAAACATTAAAAATGCAGAGGTTAGGTTCTATTAAAATGGTAACCATTACACATGCAATACACCAACACAACATATTAACTATCTAGCTTAATTTCATTCGCATTTCATATCATTATTTGTCTAATGTACTTATCAAGTTTTTTGTTTATTTTTGCAGTCAATCTATTCCGACTCTTCAAACTTTCGAAGTTCATAAAACTGCTCACTATCTCAACTAGTCTATCATGAAGAATGTGACCTGTATGTATATAAATAAATTAGGATGAAAAATGTTGGAACAAAAGAGAAGGGACTGAATTGACATTTTGAATTATTTGAAAACTTTAGAAAAATGAGCACGTGCACGCCTACACAAACAGTCATCAATATACAGATCAATACATTCAGTATTCTGATAAACACATCGATACAATCACTGGAATTACCACAATCATCAATGAACATATATCTAAGGTCACGTAAATTGAGGTTCCCTTGAGGTTAGTTAGTTATCTATTTTGTCTAGTAACCCGACTCTTGAGGAACCAGTTTGCATTGACCGAGTTTCCAAACACGCTCTTCATTACACCCTTAATCGTTTATGTGTTTTGGATAGTGCTACCTGCGAGAATATTGACGCATCTAAAGTAAACTTCTTAACCAGAAGGCTTTAATTAGAAACAGAGATGTGATACAGACATACAGAAAAAAATATTATTTCATCTGAAAAGCCATTGCAAGATTTAGATGTCACAACCGTAGACTAGCCATAGAAACTGGACGCCAATCCAACATCGCAAGAGAAGAACCACTGTGTTCATTCTGTTTCTCAAATAATAAATTGTTCGTAGAAGATGAATATCATGTAATGATGATTTGTGATAAATACAGCCAAGAACGACATCTCTGCTTCCCTGATGATGACTTCAGCCAACCAACTCTCAACAAGTTCTTCAACAATGTCAACTAAAATAAATTTGAAGTATCTCAGTAAAATATTCAAATAACTCTTCACTTTAATGATGTTCATTGTAAACATTATTAGTATGCGAGGAACAACAATGATGCATTATTGTCAAACATCGAGTATTTCTTCCAAAATGGTCAATGTTTGAAGGAAATTATTATAACAAAAACATAGCTTTCAAATGTATTACTTTCAGCTTATGACTGTTCACTTTGTCTAGAAATATACATTCTAAAATAAATAATTATCACACTATATCCATCAATGATAAATCACTGGTAATATACATCTTTTATCTTTGAGAGAGTCGTTTATCAGAGAACCCGTATGAAAATGCTCGCAGGTTTTACCGCAATGTAAATCCACAATTGTGTCAAATGCTCTTGAAACGGTGCTGTACATCAACTCATCTCACCTAGTTCTGAAAGTGTCTAAATCAAATGTTGTTGTTGATAATTAAAGTCACCAATCCCATTTGTATTGTATTTTTAGTTACTGCCAATGTTGAGGGGGGAATATCACTTTTTCCTTTTATGTCTGATAATTGTATGCTGATGCTAAATGAATTATTTTGATATCGTCAAAAATCTCAATATAAAAACTAATCATCCATAGTCTGAGAACAAATTATAAAGATTACCTTTGGCGGCCATTTTGTGTGAACACCTGTAATTTATTTTGTGTAAGAAAGGGGAATCGTATGGCTAGGGAGCGACATTAACAAAGCACTGATGTGCTTATTTTCCAACTCTATTACATTCTGGGAATAAATATGTTTAAACCATGACTGCCCCTAAAAGGTGCTTCTGCCCCTTTAAATGGTTCATATATCTTCTTATGTTTGCTAGTTCACAATTAGGAGGGCTTAAACTTCCAAATGATATTATACTTGTGTGGAAATATAAATATCAGGTGTCAATCGTATCATAGTATGTGTATTGGAATAAAAGACTCAGGTCAAGTACAATGTCATGTTTTTTTGTCCATTTTCAAACGTTTTACGCCGCCTGTTCATAGAGCATCTAGTCTATTGCTCAGTCTCACATTGTTTGAACAACAGACCCAGCTCAAATAATCAAAGACGTCGTGTTTACTGGTCAAGAGCGTCTCCAAATCCACTGACGTATAATTGATCAAACTGTCAACCCTCTTGTCTGGACAATTTCCCCATGGCTTTCTCAATTAAGTGTCAGTGGCCATTTTCTTATACTGGGTTCTTCTATCATCCGTTACCGTCGTTTGGAGCTTATTTTCCTATAGTTGTGTAAGGTTGGTGTTCTCCTGTGACGGTGACACCTCTGTTGTTTGTTTAATGCAATATTATTGTGTTTTTGTGTGCCTGAATGTGTTGTCTTTTGGTTCAATTTCGTAAGTGCACTTGTTATCGCTTTTCTCAGCACAAATCAAATGTTAATAAGTTGTTTTATTATTGTGGTTTTGCGTGACCTCAGTGGGTTACATTTTGGTTCAATCTTTATATTATCTCAGCACAAAACAAAACAATTTCTTTAGACTTATAGATAAGCTGTAGAAATTTGTTTACCATACTAAACTAGATACGTCCGGAGATTTGATGAGCTAAAGCGATAGCTCCTAAGGATATATCGTTTGGCATTAGGTTTTTAACAATAACTTTGACGCCACTTACATACAGCATCATATCTAATCTAGAATTACCGATCCATAAACATGGCAGTTTGGTTAACCCAAATAATTACCGAGGTATTACTCTTTTGAGCAAGGTTCTCACAGGCATTATTTATAAACAGATTAAGATTAGTATCATGGGAAGAGGCTATGGATAAAATCAGTGAATCCCAAGCAGTTTCAGAAAGGGCTATACAACCGTTGATAATATGTTTATTGTTTTATTGTTATCCAGAAATGTCTCAACATCAAAGGTGTTAAACTTTATGCTCTCTTCATTGATTTCGAAAAAGCGTTGATTCGGTATATAGACAAAAGTTATGGGCTCTCTTAAATAATCACGGCCTAAGTCTGAAAATGGAAGTTGTGTAACGTTGGTGTTCTCGTGTGACATCTTGTTTGTTTAATGCAATATTATTTTGTGTTACCTGAATGTGTTGTCTTTGGGTTCAATTGTGTATATACACTTTTTATAGTTATGGTTGTTTTATTATTGTGGTTTTGCGTGACCTCAGTGTGTTTTCATATGCCCCTTTTATGGTTTATTATCTCAGTACAAAACAATTGTTGTCAAAGATATGGAAGAACAAGGCTAAAGCTTAAGACCTAAATGCTAGATGGCTCAGGGATAGAATCTTGCGTTTTTAAAATATGTTATACCATACAGAAGTGAATCCATAAGGAACTGTGATGTGATCGAGCGATAGCTCCTTAGGAGACATCGTTTGGTATTAGATTTTAAACAATAACTTTGGCGTCCCTAAAATGACATCACAATATCTTTGCACACTCAATGAATGATGGCGTGCTCTGACATCACAGTACTGAATGCAAACTGTCAGTTTTGTGTTCAGAGATGCTCATTTTACGCTTCAAACTTATGAAGAATGACTTTGGATGTATGGTCACCCCCATGTCTTCTGATACCAAATAGGTCAAAACAGGTAAAAAAAAGTAAAACTATCCTCGGAAAGGCATCCCTTGTCATTCCGATCAAACAGCTCTAATATTTTTCACATTGACCAGGAACAAATTCTCACCATATCTTAGAGTGCAGTTGCATATTGGAGCATTAGAGATAATTAAGTTGCAACGCAAACTAAAACAATAAGGCGAGGGTTTATATGATGCAGGTGCAAGATTCGAATATGTAGATAACGTGAATCCCCGGTTTCAGAAGAGGCAGCCTCTGTAAGGAGATATATAATTTAGAGAGAACTGGTCAGAAAGGACGAACTGGAAAGATGTGTTGTTCTTTAGCACTTAGCAAACACTAAGAAGATCATTAGTTTTTAGTTAGTTTTGATTTTAGTAAATCGAGCAGTGTTTAAAGGAGATAGGGCTGTCCTGGGAGTCATCAACGCTCTAACGTTCAAATCTTATATGGCGTGTGTTATTGTAGGAAAACTAGCATTTCTTTTCAGAAAGGACTCGAAGGAAACTCATTATAGTCAGGACGTAATATTTTAGCATACATTTTAAGATGAAGCATGGTTCCATATTTTAACATAATTTTTTAATCTTAGGTCGTTGTTATTTTCACAAACATTTACTAAAACACGTTTTGAAAGTATACCCGTTATTTTTTATGGTTTGGGAAAGGAGAACACTCATGCTGAACCTACGTGAAGGAACATATGAAATTGTGAAAACTCGTTTACTCTCCAACAGTGAAGCATAACTGTCGATCAATTTGTTTATTATCATGTATTAATTGGACGAGATATTGTGACATTGTGGCAAGCACAGAACCCATTGAACCCTATGAACTTAATCATGCAAAATTAGAATTTAATTTGATTATTTTCCACCACTACACATGATTTGTGACAATAGTTATCATAAACGTTGTCGGAAGACTTCTTTGAAGTATTCTTGTTATCTTTGATGACTTTGACAACAATTCCTACGTGAAGGGAACATATTGAATTGTGAAAACTCGTTTCCTCTCCAAGAGTGAAGCAGATTGGTTGTTAGTAATTTTGTATTAGGTGGGACGAGATATTGTGTCAAAATGACGAAATCAAGTATGTATAGTTATTTTTACAGCGATAGTATCCATCCACCACAAGTTAGAAGGATTATGGATGAATTAATTTCAACCAAATTATAATCACAATACAGATACGATGTTTAGACACTACAAACATGGACATTGAGGAACATAATAAATGAAAGAGAAAACGTTTTGGTTTTTTTTTGGCGAAAGGGGTTCTAATTAACATTAAAACCAAAAGTAGAGAAAAGCTTAGAAAATGTGGAGGATATTAACTTTCAAATGACTATTCTGCCTGTTTTTATTCTTCTCAATACCTGCTCAGCATTGTCCAAACTGAAGTTGTCAACAAGAAGTGTCGTGGAATGTCTCTGTGTTGTGCAACACAGCAAACGTGTCAAAAGGTATGAAAGATGAAATAACAAACAACACGTCTTGTGAATGATCTAAAACCACAACGATGAAACACTTTGCTGGAGTAACAGTTTACAAAAACACTGAAATACCAGGGAAACTGAACATAGAATCAATAAGATGTACACGATTTTCCAGAAGGGTTGTTCATTCTGAAGCTTGTCCTTGCTGCATTCCTGGCTACGGAGTTCCTGTGTTTGGTGAGGGTGACTTTCTCTTGGTATTTTTAATTTTTAATGACAAAGTGCATTTGAGACTCTCAAAACCTGGAAAGTATCTGAAATTTGGTCCTATCATTGTTATTTTGCCTGACCAAACAGTGAAGATAGATTTTGGGATGAAACATTGTCGGTTTTAACTGCTATTAAGGAGAAGGTATTCTAAGTTGGAGAACTTGTTCCTCATCCTTTTCATCATGAATAAAATATGTTTAAATCAATCAACTGCTATTCAGAACCAATAAACAACATCCGTTATTAGTTTCACAGTGTTTTGATGGAACTTTCGAGGAAATTTCATTGAAATGATGTCTCAAAACATTATTCTATGATAATAATAATAATAATAATAATGGGCATTTATAAAGCGCTATATCCATACACAAGGTGCATGCTCAAAGCGCATGATAACATTAATGAATTCATCCTATTTTCTGACTATATAAAGTCTTCGGACAAATCTAACCTGATATATTTTCACAAAACAAATATCCAAAAGGTCGGCATATAAATATATTTTGTAATTTATTTGTCAATATCATAAACCACAAAATAACAATGAGATATTGTACACCATATCTTTTATCAGGAAATGAGTATTATCATGTCACAGGGTCACAAGAAGGATTTATCAAAGACATCAAAACTGGAAGTTCCCTCAAATCGTGCTCGACTGATGAACATCCACCTCTAGTATACCACAGCTTGGAGGGTCCTCCTTTGTTTGGATGGGGAAATCAGCCGAGGTCTCACTTATACTGTGAAAGGTGAAACAAAGCACTCATTTAAAATGACAGACTGGTTTGATGAAATTACTTTCTAGATTATCCATTTCTGGTCTAAGTTCTTGTTTTATCGTGTTATTAATGGTTATGTTTAAGACCCGCCCACAATATCAAAAATCGATTCTTAAAGTTGTGATCTTTTTTATCAAAGAGATTTGATTAATTAAGATTGATACAATCGTTGTATGAATCAGCTATCGTGTCTGATCTCAGCCTTTGCTTAACATTTTCATACTTCTACAACTACATACTACTTTGGTTAATACAATATGGCGGACTAGGCAAGTCGGGTGTATCACAGCTGAGCTCTCAATTATGATTTTATGAACAAATTGAACTTTTCACACGGGCCCAGTTACAACAGAACAAAATGGGAATCTGTATAGAGCAATTTCGTGGCAAAATTGGAACGTTTGCTCCTGTACAGTGGTGGATTTTAAGCAAGTTAAGACACAAGGCGATCTCGTCCAGGATCCCACGAAAACATGCAATGACAAACATGGCTACCCGGATAACCGTGTTGAACTTAGTGCTGATGTTGTTGTTCTGTGCGGGTGTCGAGCTCAATCCAGGGCCTACCGACAGATCAAATGATGATCAACGCTCTCTTCGAAGCAGTTCTGCTAGGAAGCAAACACTCTTGACTGATCCAAAACAAAACAAAAGTGACACCGCGGTATTAGACGCCATTGAAGGATTGAAAGGAAAATTCGACGACATCGTGCAATCCAACACCGAGCTACACAGTAAGTTGGATAATGTCAATAAATCTGTTCGAGGAAGCAAGGCGAAATGACCAACGAGCAACTCTCAAATTTGATAAACTGTTCATTGACAAAAATGTGTACACGTATGATCTTGATAAAGGCGTGGTGGTTGTTTTGAAAGAAACGGACACCGCAAAGCGAGGTGCACGTGCGGACACGGAAGAGAATGTCAATTTCAACGGTAGCCAACACAGATAGGATCAGGGCCCGGCCTCTTTTCACGATGAAAACTACAACGAAATTGACGAAGATGAGCAGCTGTCAATTTTGAGTTGGAATGTCAACGGATTAAAACACAAGCTTGAGAATAAGGTGGTAACTGATTATCTGTCAAAACAAACTATATTTGGTTTATTAGAAATCTGGAATTATTGTCCGGCAGATTTTATTGAAACATTTTTCCCAGATCATAAAGTTTACACGAATTACAGAGACTTTAACTACAGAGGAGGCGTGGCTGTTGGTGTCCACTCCTCTTTGATATGCGGCCTGCGTCGTGTTATTGTTGATTACACAGATATTATATTTCTGGTGTTTGATCGAAAGATGTTTAACTCTAAACGTGATATCATACTTGGATTTGTCTACATACATCCCATAAATACCAGCCTTATGACCGATAACAGACTACATAAAGGAATCGAGTACTTAGAGAAAGCCCTATCGGCTGTGGTATATGACCACCCAGATTGTGACATTATTCTGCCGGGGGACTATAATGCGAGGACTGGTGAAATGAAGGACTACATCATAGATGATGATAACACATATATCACTAGTTTAGAGGACATGGACAATGTCTCTGAATCATTCTGCACTCCTCGTAACTCTAGAGATGATGTGTGTAATGACTATGGGAGAGATGTGATTGATCTATGTTGTACTTTTGCAATTCATATTGTTAACGGACGATTCTCTGGCGACGAACACGGAGCATATACATGTTTTAAGAAACATGGTGCAAGCCTTGTTGACTATGTGTTGTGTTCATCTGATGTTTTTAACTCTATTGCAGATTTTCAAGTCGATACTCATTGTGAATCAGACCATTTCCCTATCATAATTACATTAAAGGTCAATAATATCACTACTGTAGGTGTGGATGATGATGGTGTTAATACCAAATGTGTTTTTGATATTCCTAAGTTTGTGTGGAGAAATGAGTAGTAGAGTGATGATCATCTCACAGGGTGTTTTTTGCAGCCATATTTGCAGCCAGTTGCAGCCGTGAATGATGCATATAGCTGCATGACGTCACAGATCAAAGTTTACATAAATGCATGACGTCACAGATTAAATTTAATATAGGACGTGGTAAACTATTATGGATAATATTCATATGGATAATACAACAGAAGATGATATAATTGTGTGATATTAAATAATAAAGATTAATCTGAACAGAATGAAAACTATTAATTTAATTAAATCTAGCCTTCAGCATTAAACTGAAACAATACAGAATACTAAATACAGCTACATTTAAAAAATAATTAGATCTGTATGATATATAAGTTTAAGGAATCTAAAGTTGGCTGACATCTCAATCAAGATAATGTACACTCATCCATTCACGTGACCCCGAGTGTGTAAACCGTACGTGACTTAGCTAAAGTGTGAGGAGGAACAATGGAAGGTGTGACTTGGAAAAGCTGACAATACCTCTTTGTGATACCTTAAAGTTATTATTAACTATTACCTATGTATATAAATATGAGTAAATATCCATTGTTAATCCACCAATCATTCGCTAATGTTTTAAACACATTTATCACGTGACTGTGTCTAGAAAAAAAGTAGACCCTTCATTTCTACGTCACAGCTCATTCACAGCCAAGACATCAATTGGCGCCTAACCATACACTGACAAACATGGCTAGTTATAATATGACCTTCTACACTTGGAAGTATGTACAACCCGAATCTGATCATATCAGTGAAACAACTGTTGTGGAATCCTCCCGATGGTTTCAACAAAGAGAAAGATGTGTCCAAGACGCCGAGAAGAAGGTGCCCAATGCGGATGATACCCTCAAACGAGTCATCACAAAGAAGACTAAATCAAACTTGGGGGATAATTTGACTGTAAAAGTCACGGAGCATGTGTCATCCTTACTGACTCTGTGTTACACCCTTGAACTCTGCAGAATGATTAAACATCTCAGTGTTGAGTTGTGCTTCGGGTGCCTTTTCGAACAGACCGAAAGCCAGTATCATACCTGTCAGGACCTGTACAAGAGAGAGAAACTGGAGCAATATATGAAGACGGCTTTGGACGAGGTGAATGAAGACCGTGTGATAGACCAATGGGTTCAACTGATTCGTGATGATCCCTACTTGTCTAACCTAGCACCCCTGACTGTGTGCCAGTATCGCTGTAAAGACTTTATAGATAACCACTTTAAAACAGATGATTGGATAAAGAACATTGCAGATCGTGTGTTTAAAATGTTATATTTAGACAGATCATTTCGCTAGAAATGCATGATTTATACTCGCCTTACATTATTCGTTTGCAATAAAGCATGTTTTTTCGAGATTTTATGTTTTCAGTGTTGTCCATGATATATATAAGAGGGCTGAGAGTTAGAGAGCTCTCATAGGGTGGGGTGTAAAGCATAGAAGCATGTCATCTCAGACTAGCTCCGGGAAAGCACTTGAGAGTGTCTATTTTGACCCAAGGTCGGCCGGCAGTTACTTTTCCCCTGCAAAATTTCGAGAGAATTTAAAACGACGTGACGGAGATGTCCCATCGCTTTCTAAGGTAAAAGCCGAGTTGTCTAAGCACGACGCCTATACACTCCATAAACCTGTCAGACGTAGATTTCCACGTCTAAGGGTCATTGTCAATGCTATAGATCAGCAATGGGACATGGATTTGATGGACATGAGTCGCTATGCGAAAGCCAACGACGGGGTACGCTATATTCTCATTGCCATTGATATACTGTCTCTCTATCTATGGGTCGCCCCTTTAAAAAACAAGAAACCCGAGTCTGTGGTCGAGGGACTGAAAGCTATAATAACTCAGGGACGAAGCCCTCAATACATCAGAGTGGATAAAGGCACAGAATTTAAAGGGGCTTTTGGCAATTATACAGAGAAACACTCTATCAAAGTATTCGTCTCGCAGAACGAAGACATTAAAGCCAATTATGCAGAGAGAGTCATACGAACTTTGAGGGGTCTTATAGCCAAGTACTTGACCCATAAGAATAGTGAGAGGTACATCGACGTGTTATCCGATTTGGTATACAACTACAACCATACCCTACATCGAAGTTTAGGCAAATGGGCCCCTGCGGAGGTGAACAAGCGAAATCAAGTTCAAGTGTGGAATCATTTATACATGAATCCATTCAAAGGAATGTCGAGAAAGGCATTTAAGTATAAAGTGGGTGACATCGTGAGAATAAGTTATTTGAGAAAACCCTTTGCCAAGGAACACAACTTACGCTGGACGGAAGAGTTATTCAAAATTGCTTCGCGG